>BMAU01001566.1:0-64872 GCA_019973935.1 Trichonephila clavipes
AGCTATGAAAGTAGCTAGGCAGTTGCCAACATGACTCTATCGCCAACATTTCGCTATGTTTCCACTGAATGGCCATTATAATTTAAGGAACGATGTTTCTTGCAAATATTACAATTTTAACATAACATATATACAACAAAAAGTAATATTAACGTATTTCACATCCAGATATAAATAATTTTCATTATTTTAAGTGTTCATTACACAAAATTTGTAACAATGTGATACTTTTACTCAGCAGAGATCATCTTAGGAAGGTGCTTTCAAAAATCGAACCACAAGAGAGTTACGGGGAGTTTTAAATAAAAGAAAATCATTTTTATCAGCTATTAGATCTACAGACTTAAAATTTAACAAGCATGGTTTTTTTTTTGTTGTTCAGCTGAGATACAAAATCTCAGTTGGTTTATTAATTTAGTGGACTGTACTCGAAATTATTACTTAAATCCAAATTTTATTAATGCGACTTCCGATATGAAGTCTTTCATACGATCTGAAATATTTTACACAAGTATTCTAGTTGATACAAACACATTGCTGCAGTAACCTTAAGCGTTGCCATTATTTGCTTACAATTCTAAAATTCGCCAAGAATTGGCGCCGACATGACAAAGTTTAAATGGGCATTAACAACGCTCGACCTTGAAATCTTCTGGATTTCTAGTGATAATTAATTTTTCCAACAATCATAATAAATTCCATTAAAATAATAACAAACAAGAAAATGCTAATAAAACATACAGATACAAATACATTATATAGAATAATTTTGACATAGAGGCATTTCAAACAATAAAATTTAAAATAAAGCATACATTTCATGTATTGGGAATTGGTAAAAGACATATATAAGAAATGCTGCGTTTAAAAATACCTCGAGAGGTTTTTACCATAACAACTCGAACTTTTCCGTCTTTCTCTGTTACTACATCTTGGATTCTACCCATTGACCATGAGCAACTAGGAAGATTTCCTTCAACAAGGCTTATTCCTAGAACAAGGCTATTTTTTGGATATTACTTTTTTCAAATTTCCATTTTCCGCGTTGTTGAAGATTGTTTAAATAATCCCTTGACCACTTTCCCCAAATAATTTGATTAATTTTTTGAACTTGCTGCCATCTAGAAAGTCGATTACCTGGAATATCAATTATTATAGATTCAGGAATGAAATTAATTGGACGACCGATTAAAAAAAAATGTCCAGGTGTTAAAGAGCCAAAATCGTTGGGATCAGAAGATAAGGGAATTAATGATCGACTATTCAATATACCTTCAACTTGGTTAACAACTGTTAAGAATTCTTCAATAGTTAAATTAAAATTACCTATTGTCCTTTTCAAGTGATATTTAAATTATTTTACTCCTGCCTACCAGGTGGCCGCGGCAGCCGAGTGGTATGGGTATCGGACAGTGGCTTGCCTTGTCACGAGTTTTAGCCCAGTACCACTAAAGACCCGCCGTGTAGGGCAGCGATGCACACTAAATCTGTCGAGAGCTGAAACGTCCTCCCGTTGGTGTAGTGTGGTAGTTAGGAGAGGGGGTGCCAGCTTAGGTGTCGTCCACGTCACTTGACCATGGTTCAAAATTACGTGGTCCGTCGCCAAAAGCCCTCGTGTAGCTAAACAGTGCGACGTTAATATTTAATCAATCAATCAACCTGCCTACCAGAATCCACCAAAATTTGGAGACCTAGGAGGCAAAAATTACCAGGAGATTGAATGTGAAATCAAATAAGATTGTGGGAACCCTCTGGGTTCCACCCTGACACTAAAATAAAATTGAGGCAAAGAATGACCAGTAGCCATTTGTATAAAAATAACTTATATTTATTCACTTGATTCAAATATTAGAAACTCTAATGACATATAATATCTATATGTCTACGTCAAACAAAAAAGATTTACTTTGAATATTAAATTAAATTACGAAATATGAAATTAATCAATAACTACGCGTAAGATCAATAAGGTGTACCGAAATAGGAGGTCTGAGAAATACACGCAACTCGAATTATTAGTTTTCATTAACTTAAACTAGTTTTATTAAACTAACGCTTGTTTTATGCGGTATTAAACTATAGTATATCACCTGGTAGTACTTTGATATATTCACAGATATATTAACCTCCTAAGATTCCTTCGTCGAGTACTATCAGCAATGTTTCACTATCGTAATTCAATTGATTCCTCTAAACGTTGCTGCTGGCTCAATGGCCTTCATCCTCGCTAACTTACAACGCTCTACTTAAATACCCTATCTACTTTGCATATCCCGTTCTCCTCTTAGAGTTGATTGGAAATATACGCGAATTTATAATCCCCAAAGATGCCTAAGAATATCAGTGGAAAGGTTCCGTTCAGATTCGTCACAAGATGCCAAATTATCCGGGGGAGTTTTCACAAGTTTGTATAACTATTTTAATTCTGAATGAGCACCAACAAAATTAGTGCCATTATCAGAAAATATTATGCTGGGAATACTTCGACGAATAAAAAATCTTTTAATGTTGCAATTAAGGCATCAGAAGTTAAGCCTCTTAAGATTTCTAAGCGAACAGCTCGAGTTGAGAAGCAAACGAATATTGCTGCATAAATTTTGCTTAAAGCTCCTTTACGTTGATATTTATATTTTATATAAAAAGGACCGCAAAGATCGATTCCATTATTTGTAAAGGGGGGAGTTACTGTAACTCTTTCTTTAGGTAATGATGCCATTAATTGCTCTTCTATTTTAGGCTTGGCTTTAAAGCATTTAATACATTGATGAACTATTCTCTTAGCATTATTTCTCCCTTTTAACGGACAATATTTTGCCCTAACAAGATGAAGTAACGTTTGAGGACCTACGTGCAAATTACTTAGATTGAAATGTTAAATTATAATATTAATAAGTTTATGATCTCTCGGAATAAGTATTGGGTGTTTCTGGTTAAATGATAAGTCCGAATAATCTAATCTTCCACCAACACGAATTTATTCAAATTCATCAATAAAAATGTTTAAATTTTATTACTTACAGTTCCTTTGACAATTTCCTTTTTTCTTAAACTATTTATTTCTTTATAAAATACCATTGATTGTACTCCTTTAATGAGAAATCTTAGGGAATATTCGAATTCTTGGACAGTCAAAGGAACACTCCGTTTGTCCGTTTTTGTACAGTTGAACACAAATCTGAAAATAAAACTAAGAATTCTAAGTATTTTATGAAAAATATTACTTAAATATAAAATTTTTTAAATATTACTTAAATTAACTTGATTCATAAAATTATTGTCCGATGAAAGGATTAAGTTTGTAGAAGTCACAGTTTTTTTAGTTCAGTCAAATATAGTTCCTTTTCAGAGGAATTCAAGTCATTTTGGCACGAATCATCAATAATTTCTTCCATGGCAGAAGATGATCCTGACCACCAGAGTTCCAGGTCTTCGAGATCAGAAGGATTAACTCCACGGGAAATGAGATCAGCAGGATTATCAGGAGATGAAATGTGTTTCCACTGATAGTTAGCTGTAAGAGCTTGAATATTCGAGACTCTGTTTGCAACAAATGTTTTTAATTGATGAGGAGGTGAATTAGTCCGCGCTATAGCTATAGTAGAGTCTGAAAATAATATTTTGTCAATGTTCAGTTTCAAGGAATTCACAACTTTGTTGATTAACTGTGAAAGCAAATGACAAAAACACAATTTTAGTCGAGGAATAGAAATCTTCTTCAAAGGGGTAACTCGTGATTTGCTGACAAGCAATTTTGTAGTTGGAGTATAATTTTCACCATAACTTCGCAAATGAACCACTGTTCCCTAAGCAGCAATTGAAGCATCACAATATCCTAGTAAAATTATGCATTTAGAATTATCTGTTAACAAATACCTATTGATGGAAATACTTACGATTGTCTTTAAAGTGGAGACAAAATTATTCCACTCGATACACAATATGTTAGGAAGCGAGTCATCCCAATTAATTTTCTCCGGCCGAAAATTCTGAAAGCATATTTTTGATTTTGCTGTAACAGGTCCAATCAGCCCAAAAGGGTCATATAATTTGGATATTGTAGATAGAACTTCTCTTTTGGTGTAAATAGTTTTTTCTTTTACTGAAACTTTAAAATTAAGTGTGTCTGACTTTGAATTCCACACCATTCCTAGTGTTTTGGCTCTGCACTCTTCAAGCTAAGCAAATAAGCGTTTTTAGGAGATTGAATATTCTATATATCTAAAAGTTTACTATTATTAGAATTCCATTTATGTAAAGTCATACCATACGTTTTAAACATTTTAATTAATTGATTTTTGAGAATTTTAGCTGTTTTAATATTTTTACAACCAGTTACAATATCGTCCATGTAAATATCAGATAGAGTTATTTCAGTTGCCAATGGAAAAGCGTCTGATTCATCTAAGCATAATTGTTTGATGACTCGTGTGGCTAGAAATGGTGCACTTTTTGTGCCATAAGTTACAGTATTTAATCCATATTCTATTGGTTTTTCCCAATGTTTATTTTTCCATAATATTCTGAGTAAATTTCTTTGGGTTGGGTCAATTAAAATTTGTCTGAACATTTGTTTTATATCTGCCGTTAGAACAATTTTATGCTTTCTAAACCACATCATGATATTAAAACATCTTCCGGAACTCTACCAGAAAGAAGGATATCATTCAGATTTCGACCACTTGTGGTAGGGGCAGACCCATCAAAAACCTCACGAAGTGTTTTGTAAAGTTGTTTTGGGACTTAAAACGCCACGATGCGTTAAATAGTAATTAATAGGAGAATAACAATTATCAGGGATTTTTTGCATATGACCAAGAGATTCATACTCTTCAAGAAATGCGGAATAAAGCTTATGCATGTATGGATCTCTATCTTATTTTATTATTGTTCGGTTAAGTCTCTCTTAAGCTAAAATTAGAGAATTACCCAGAGTAACTCCTCATCCCGGACAGGCATATAAATGATAAATCGACCAGTACAATCACGTCTATGTGTGTTTTTAAAATGCATTTCACAAAGTTCTTTCTCTTTGCTTAAAGAAGTGAATGTCTGAATCGCTTGGGGTTTGCTAGGATTATTTACTACCCAGAAGGGGGAGCTGGCGGAGTGACGAACGTATTATAGAGAGATGCCTTTTTGTTTTCTGACCTACATAACAAAGAATTGTGTTTCCCTTGGCACAATCTGCATGTGTACTTCGATTTACAAAGCACAACTTTATGATTGTTGTTTAAACAATTAATGCAGAGTTCATGTTTTTTTTAACTATATTAAATCTTTGCAAGGGATTCATTTTTAAAAAATGTGTGCAATCATATAAATGATTTGTTGTTTTTCACAACAATCAATTATTATTATTATATTTCACCATGAAACTTTTGCCTTTGTTTGGAAATGGAGTTTTCAATTTTAATGGAGGTTCCTGAACTTCGTGCAAATTTTCTAATATTTGGGTTTTATTTTGCAGAAATTCCAAAAACATTTCCTATTTCGGCAATTCAGTTGAAGTTAGGTTCATTTCGTACAACTTCCGGGATTCTTTATCCAACTTTTGGATAATTATGTTTGTTAAAAACTGGTGAGTGAGCTCATTAGTTTCTAAATCCATGAGCTTTAAATCTCTTAGGTGTTTTTAATTATAATATCAATTAAGTTACTAAAACCTTTAGATGATTCAATACAAAGCTTTTCAAAATTTAAAATGTTCATAATATGAGAATTTATTATTAGACGTTTGTTTTCATATCTTTAAATTAAAACAGTCATTAATGATTCCAGCCTATCTTCCGAGGTTTCGATAGTTCTTGCTCCACCTTTCAAAACAGAACGTAAATAAAAAACAGTTTTTGCGTATCATTTAGCACTGAATTATTCGTAATTAGGCTCTATCAAATTGTTTTTAAAATCAGTCCAATTTGCTATTACACCGTGAAATTCGGGTAGGCTTATAACAGGTAAATTAACGAAACTAGATTTTGAATTGTCATTACTTAAAGCAGTTTCACAACTAGATACATTTTTAGAAATATTATCATGCTTTAATAATACAGTTTGTAAGTCTACCTTTATGGATTCCAGATCTTCTTCCATTTGGTCAAAAATCAATTCCAAATTTGATAATTTTTCTTCTTCTAAAACTTCATAATATTCTATTTTCAATGATTCCATACAAGAAAAGATTTTCGAAATATTGTCTACTTTACTTTGAATTAACAATCTTGTTGCATTTGGAGCTTTGTCCTTTAAAAAGGTTTGCAGTTTTGTGATTTTGGACTTACAATTGCCACGACGACGATTTAAAAGAGTTTCAATTTTTTCCGCAACTGATATGTGGAAAGTGTTTCATCTGACTCAAGAGCTTTTGCTCCTTCCATTTTGTTTCCGAAGCTAAGAACGCGTAATTCAACAACAAATTATTTTTAATTCTACGCAAGTTTCCTCCGCGTTCTGGGGGACCACAATGCTGGGTTGTTAATTTAGTGGACTGTACTCGAAATTATTATTTAAATCCAAATTTTATTAATGCGACTTCCGATATAAGGTATCTTAAACGATCTGAAATATTTTTACAAAAGTATTCTACTTGATACAAAACACGTTGCTGCGGCAACCCTAAGCATTGCCATTATTTGTTTACAATTCTAAAATTCGCCAAGAAGTGGCGCCAACATGCTAAAGTTTAGATGGGCATTAACACAACGGACGTCATTTCTCTGGAATATGGAAAAATTCAGCTCTTTTCAGGAAAGCAT
The DNA here is from genome assembly GCA_019973935.1 of Trichonephila clavipes. Classification (NCBI taxonomy): domain Eukaryota; kingdom Metazoa; phylum Arthropoda; class Arachnida; order Araneae; family Nephilidae; genus Trichonephila; species Trichonephila clavipes. The sequence continues at coordinate 6,753 of BMAU01001566.1, forward strand.
ATGTGAACTCCCTTTAAATATAGAAATACAATCTTTGATAACATTAAAATTCTTTCCTATCAGTGGACAGAATAACAAAACACTCATTTGTGTAGAACTCTGTGCTCATGTTCAGTTAATACAATTCTCAGCTTTTCGCATACATCTTGTAGACTCTTCTGGAGATTGCATAAAATGTCTCAATGATAAATTAATTTACACCGAAATTATAAGAGCTTCACTATTTACGTTAACTTTCTCAAAGGAAAAGTTAATGAAGAACAAGAATCGGTATTTACCGAATGATGTTCCACAATTGTATTGCGAGGTCGAAATTCCCCAATACTTAAACGAGTTTGGAGTAATAGAAAAGAATCTGCTATATGGTTGTCCTCAGTGGCGTAGCGAGAGCTTTCACCGCCTGGGGCCGACCAGAAATTTGCCACACATCTATTTTAATTATTTGTCAAGAAAATTAGTAAAAATAAAGCAAGCGTATTAGTAAAAAAGCAGCTTTAGATTTTTTTTTATTGATTAAAAATGAACTTTTCGTGTTTTTTTCATAAAATCTTTTATACAATTGTCCATATCAATATGTATGTCATGTTCAATTGCCAGAATAGCTAAATTTAATAGCCTTAACTTGAACATAGTCGATCTGAGATCATTTTTGATTAATTTTAGTTTAAACAAGCTTCCCTCGCAACTGGCATTAGTGATGACAGATGTTTAAAAATTATCAACATTATGACAATGTTTAGTAATCCATCTTCAAGCTTAGACTCAATAATATATTTTAATAAACCCAGAGAGCCGGATCTAATGAGTTCTTTTTTTTACAGCCTGGGTCTGCTGCAGCTACGAAAGCTTGTAGACCTACGCGCTCAAGTTGGAATTTTCTTTATTAATGTCTTGAGAAGGTATGTGACTACCTCCGGGGTGAGTGAATGCTAATGTTGCACTGTGTGTGTTCAGCTACACGAGGGCTTTTGGCGACGGACCTCGTATTTTGAACAATGGTCAAGTGACGAGGACGATACCTGAGCTGGCACCCCCTCTCCTAGCTACCACACCACACCAACGGGAGGACGTTTGAGCTCTCGATAGATTTAACCTGCATCGCTTCCTTACACGACGGATCTTTAGTTGTACTGGGCTCGAACTCATGACATACCTATCATGAACCGATACCTTGACCACTGGGCTACCGCAGACTTCGTGACTACCTTCGGAGTACTTTTTAGAAATATATCAATTTTCAACTAAATAAACACTTTTTTACTTGAAATGGGGCATAAAACTAGGAGTCCAAGTACAATTTCCTTAAAATTAAAAAAAAATTTCGATATATTGGGAATTTTCAGTGAAATTTTAGTGAAAAATTGCAGTTACGGTAAGTCTTGTACTGGAAATTCTAATTAAGATATTCAAATTATATTTATACGGTACACAACTAACATTATTATCTGTGCTTAGAGCAATCAGAATTGAAATACTTTCTAAGGCTTTAAAATATGCCATTTTTTTATGCAAGAACTAAATTTTCTACAAAAAAATAATGTTATTTCTTTACAAAATGTACAATAAAATACATAAATATATGCCCAGAGATTAGATTATTGTTTATACTGGAGATAAAACTAAATAAAACATTTTCTGAAAATTTAAATTTAATATCTTAAAAAAGAAATCCTGTAGTGAACTTTGCCGTGAAGCAAAAAATTGTAAATCATGTTTCTCAGAAAATGCATTTTCAGATTTTAATACAGTATAAAAATTTTTTTACAAATTTTACATTTTTTAAACTCAACATATTTATAGTTCCTAATTTCGTTAGCTTCATGTTTAACTAATTTTGACTTTTTATTAAACTTTTGCTGTTTTCTGGAGAGTTTTATAGACTATAACAATTGTGTCGTTCTTAGTGAAATTTTGAAGAAAAATTGCAGTTACACAAAATGCAAATAAATGTTTTCAAATAATATTTTATACAGAGCGTGAATAACATCTTTATATGTATTAGATATTAAAATTTTGTCATACTTTTGAAAGTTTTTTTAAATATGACAAATTTTATCCAAAAACACGATTTTTCAAAAAAGCTAACGATTTATTTTTTTCATAAAAAAGCAATAAAGGGCATAAATATATACACAGACATTAGATTTTGATTCTTAACACAGATAAAACTAAATAAAACATGTTCTGAAAATTTCAAATCAGTATCTTAAAAATATATTGTGTAATTATCTACTTCCGGTTTTGCAAACTCCTTTTCCGGTTTACTACTTATGCTATAACTTTACTTCTAAATATCGTAGAAACAAAAATAGAGTGTTTTGGGAATCTTAAATGTATGGGTTAAAAGAAAAGCATAAAAGAAGTTTCGAAAATTTCAGCAAAATGGCGAATTTTGGGTAGTCACATACCTTAAGTTCGTCCATGCTCAATATCACTTCAGGCTTTAAAAAAGCATATTTTTGCGTTAGATTCTGCAACTGTTGGAATCTTTGTCGAATTCCAGCAGTTAATCTGTCTGTTGAAGAAAACATTGTTCGGCTCAAGTCTTCTTCGTGCGATAACTGAACACTTTACTTCCGTCGTCAAATATATGCTTCCTCCAATTTCTTCTTGGAGGGTCAAAAGAAATTTCAAGCTCTGCACATAAACTTTTAGCATATATTAAAGCGTCTTCCACGAATTCCTCTCGTTTTGCTTCTAATACGGTGTGCAAAGCACGTATTTTTGAGAACATTGGTGGATATTTAGTCCCTCTGCAAATAATTTTGAGTATCATTGACTTCACACGGTACTGGCTGCCAGAAGCCTAAGTAACATTAAAACGAAAACGATTGCATAACGACTAATAAACTTTCTGCATCTGTGCGTGTATTAAAGCTCTCACTTGTTTCCGTCAGTTTCGTCGCGTGGGCACGATTTGGAGTTTGAAATAGTTTTTGGATTTAAATATCGTGGTCCTTGCTACCGCCCCTTTTCGTATGCTGCCCGGGGCCATAGTCCCCTCGGAACCCACACGCTACACCAATGGGTGTCCTTCGATCTAGAAAGAAAATGAAACTATAATTATGGCTTAGGATAAAAAACGATGCTATTACACTCGACAAGAATTTTGAAAAAGAATTTGGAATCTACATGCATGGAGAACTTACTCTCTTAGACGAAATTGCAGACAAAAACTGGATCATTTTCCGCCAATAAATTCATGCTCAGCTCTCGTTCTCTATGAAAATGTTCACAAATGAAATGAAAGAAAAAAGTACTCGATGTGTTGATACTGAAGATTTGGACGATGATACTATTCAAACAATGCTGCAGTACATGTACACGGCCACGATTCCGGACCTCAAGTGGGGAATTGATTGCAATCTCTACGCTGCCGCCGACAAGTACGAGATTCTCAGTTTAAAGAGTGAGTTATCTAAAAACTGTAAAACATATTTCTCAAAACGCTATTATAAATTGAGACCTTTATTGCATTTCAGCATTGGAGATACGATAGGTCTTGAAACTGAAGACAGCGATTATTACTTATCTCAAGTACTAACAAATGCTTTATACACAAATAGAGGCGAATAATTTATTATTTCAAATATTATCATATCTTGTCCTATGCTGAAACAATATGTGTGTGTGTATGCGCTCCTCTTGATTTTATTTTAATTACTGATACAGCTATAAATTTAAGATTCATGATAAATGTATGCAATTTTTGAAATACATTCTTAATTTTGTAAACATGGCTTGAAAGAACTTGGAACATAACTCCCTTTTTACCTTACAAATATAGTATCTATTTTGCGTGTTTTTACACGGTGTTTCACGTGACGTTTCAACCGTGCAAGTCTAAAATCGGATTAATAATTAACTCTATTATACAATGTAAGTAAATAATAATAATGAAAAATAATTTTACCTTTACAATTCAAATAAATCGTACTTGTTGAGTGTTGAAAAAAAATGATGATATTTCTGGAGATTTCTTAGAAACATTTTCTTTGTGTTTCTTAATTTTTCGTTTTAAAGTGCCACTAGGGTTTACTCTGTTCTTGCTCTTAGTTTGAACAGTTCACCACTTAAATAATCAGAAAAAAGAAATAGAATTAATAGAGGGAAATGAAAAGCCAAATTTAAACCTTTCATATATCGGCAGGCTGTTAGAAAGACTCGTTTTAGATTCATTGTATTTTGGTCAAAGAATTCCACACTTCGGGCTAGCTATTATATAGGACAATTAAATGACAACTGCCAAAGTGACAATGTTCCTAGACCTACCTTTTCTCAGAAGGAAAGACATCTTTAGAAACCTTCCTGACTATGAATGCACATTCGGTTTTTTGGACGTCATACAAATTAATTAGAGCCGAGTTAAACAAAATCTATTATTCACTTTCATTGCACTCTAGACAAACTTTCGAATAAGTGTAGCTTTTGTATCCACAGTAAATCATTCTACAGACGAAGGGATATCGTCATTTACAAGCAACCAACATTCTTTTCCATTCTAAACGTTATCTGCATTTTACCACAAGCAATCTTTTGACGAGAATTTAAATAGGATTTTTTTGGTCTCCTTTCCGAGTCCATAACACTCCTTGTTTTTTGATTATTTTGAGTAAGACGACTTCTGCTTTTAAGGATTTCTTATTGCGAAAACAAAGATGTATAGTTCATGAAAAATATTTAACCGTTTGAAACCAGTGTAAAAATGTACTATGTTAATTAGACTAATGATAATATTTTACGATTTTTTTCTTACATGTGTTGGTGCCCTGAAGCTTGACGGCCCCGTATCATTGCAATTGGTAATACATCTGCAGCTACGCCCTTTGATTCGAGGTTCCTGCCTCAAAATATAATAAAGAACTGCAGATATTTCTAAAGACAAACACAAATATATTCCTAGAGTCTCTCAAGATTAGCTGTAGTATTCATTTTTAGATATGTACTATGTAATTATTTTAATAAAAAAATATAAAAATAGTACAAGTACACTACGATTCAGCCAATACTTTGCCTTAAATATGTATTTCGGTCCAGAATCTGGCACTAACTTGTTTGAACACAGATTCAGCGCGGGAACTCCAGTTTTAGGTAAGTTATATTATTCTTGTGTCATTTTTTGTGCAAATTTAGTGGAACTTTAAAAATTATATAAAAAATAATATAAAAGTGTGTGAACTTAAGTTTTATTGCTATTTTTTTATTTTCAATCAGGTTAAGTTCAACCTAACAGGAGTAAACCAGAAAAATTGAATTCTTTAATATGGTTGTTCAATTTGTATATTTTTTTACTCAGCCATGTACATTAAGATTAGATCTGGAAGATGCTTACAAAATCAGGTTGTGTTAGGTGTGCATAAGTTTCTCTTTTTTCTCTTAATCGAGACAAAAAAAAAAGCAAAAGTGTGCACACAAAAGAAGGTATATGATCAATCAGGGTTAGAAAAGAACAATATTTTCCTTGTACTCTTGAATCTAAATTATTAAATGTCTTATAGTATAGGTGAAATTGTCGAATCGGGCGCTTCTCCGCCAAATTTTAAAAAATCGCCAATTTGGGGTGTAATTGCGTGTTGTGTTTCGAAGTTGCAACCCTACCACAACACGCAACGCCGGAGCGCGAAATTAAAGATGGAGGAAGGAAAATCATTAAAAAATAGCATTTTAAAGTTTTCAAACTGAAAATCGCTGCAAAAATCAGGCATTTAAAAATGGAAATAATTTCACTTGCCGTTAAAAATTGCTGCTATTTCCGACATTTATGACGACGATGAAGTTGCCTACCGAAATTATACCAGTGTGCTACTGCATATTTCTGAGAGCACCTTCCAAACATTTTTATTTTTGCATCACTAACAAAATGGTGTACACATCCATATTACTCAAAATTCAAACGAAAACCATCTCTTTACACTCCTAAACACATGATGGGTATCCTCTTTTACACTGGACTGAATTTTGCATACCATTCAAAAACGATCATACACTTTCTTAACCATTCTTTCTCTCAATTCCATACTTTTTCCATATTTCGGACATACGCACGATGATCCAATCAAACCTTCTTTCATGCATCATTCTAAAACAGCTTTCTTTCCAAGCACAGGCAACATGGCAAAAAACCTTTAACAATAGAAATCGTAATTTTTCATGCATTCATTCAAATTAATCCTAAGAGCATCCCTGGAATATCATGGCAACCTTTTGAAATTTATGTGGAGAAAGAAATAAAAATATTACCTGTAAAAAGTAATTCCCAAAACGAAGAAAACTAAGCCGAACAGCCGAGCAAAAGAAATAACTGTTTCCTCATTAACGGAATTTTTAAAGTAATAAAAGCTTTCTGCTCATGCGCGAGAAAGAACTTTGAAGAATTAAACTGTTAAAATAAAATAAATGAATTTCGAATGCGCTAACTTGCAGTGATATCGTTAAAATGAAAGAAATCTACTGTGCATGCTCAAAATTTCACCAAAAAGCGACTCTCCTTCACTGTAAAACAAATTCAGAAGGGTTACCAGATTTGGCGCATTTATCGATTTGGCGAGAAAATACTTGGTGCGAGAGGCGCACAATTCGACAAATAAAAAAAAGCGAAAGTAGGAATTTACCGTCTTCGCATGCCACTCTTACAACTCAGCCGTAGCATTCGTGCCGCAGGTTGGCTGCATCTGGCCTTAAGCATTCATATTGGATTCCCCCCTCACTGTTGTGTTTTAGAAGCCGCGATTTTTCAGTTAGTAACCACGTTTTCTTCATAAAAATTTGAGGAATAGATTTTCTTTTGAATAAAAGGTTAAAGTAATGATTGTTTTTTGTATGAATGAAAGATTGATAGAATCTTGTTATAGATGTCCAAAATTTCTAAAGAATTTTTGCATTTAATTTCTTTTTCTTGATTTGATGTTTCCTATGTTGTTCATTTTAGAAACCATGTTTTTCGTATCTTGACATTGTTTTGTGAACTGTAGGTATAGATTCGAACTGGGTACCTTCCGATCCTCACACCAGTACTTTATCGATCACACCAAGACGATCGTCTTCGCGTGATGTCTAAGTACTGGTTTACTTAGATACTGCTACACTACTCTCCCACCAGTGAGGTGGATAGGCGAACAATTTTCCCCTGTTTATTTGTTTTTGGAGAGAGAGCATGTTTTTTTTTAAATTTATTTTACTTATTTTATTCTCTCTTTCTTATTTATTTTATTTTTATTCTTATTTATTTTTCTTGCTGAGATGAGAGAAAGATGATCTATCGTTTGTTTCGGAGAGAGTATGTGTTTTATTTATTTATATTTTTCTTCTCTTTATTATTATTTTTTTTTCACTATCCCTTATTTTTATTTTTTTATTTACTTTTTCTTGCGGTAGATGGCGCCATTACAGTTCAGAAAGTTGCGTTTTCTTGCTTCAGTCCAGGGTCACCAATGTAGGTATAGATTCGAACCGGGTACCTTCCGATCCTCACACCAGTATTTTATCGATCACGCCAAGACGATCGTCTTCACGTGATGTCTAAGTACTGGTTTACTTAGATACCGCTACAGAACTATGTTTTTCTCTCTTGTTTTGGTCTCTGAGGCCATTCTGAAAACCCGTTTCTCGTGTTTTTGTCCCTGATGCCATTTTGAAAAACGCTGTTTCTTCCTTGGTGCCATTTGGCGAAAAACTTTTGTTATTAACTATTGCAGTGTGCTGTGCTAGGATTGTACCTCAATTAGTTCCGATTTGAGCTCATTTCAAGCCCTGGACGCAGAACATCTACATGCCGCCTTGACAGTGTCCGATCCAAACTAACCATTATACCAAATGGGCGGTAAATAATGATATTGAGCAATTGATTTACAAAATAGCTTTTAAATATAGTATGCTTTTAGGAGTATTCACAGAATTCAAATGTAATGTTTCAGAACAGCTTAATCAATATAACTTAAGTAAAGATTATCTCTAATAAAGATATTAATAATCACAGATTAAAAATTGGGTACTTACGTATTATCACAACCGTATCGGTGACATTATATGAGACTAAGCACATGGATGCCAATTCAGCGGGTATGACGCATAAGAAATCATGGATATCAACTTGGTGAGTTATCTTTTACGTTGGCATTGTTATAATATGTATCAAACATTGTGAAATAATGTTATTATAGTTTATGTTGATAAAGTGCCAAGAAATTTTGCCTTCATATGTAAATACTATTATAATTTAGATAATGATCAAATATTTGGTTAAAGTGTAGCATAGGGGGGGAAAACTTGGTTCAGTCCTTTTTTTTTTTGGGCAACTAAAAGTGTTCGCCAAGGTAATTTTTTTTGGAATAATTTATTATTTATTTTAAAATGAATTTGATATCTCACCATGACATTTAGATAAAAATCGCCAAATCCAAAGTGCCCCTCCATACTACACTTGAGTCTTCCTAAATAATTAAGAATACAATTATCATTGTTCCTAGTTAGATATACTTATTGTTACCTTCATATTCAAATTACAATTAAAATTACTTATTCTTTTATTTTAAACTTAGTAATATTTTATAGATAAATACAAATATATTCCTACAGTCTCTCAAGTAACTGTATTATTTATCTTTATACACACAAGTACTATATAATTATTATATATTTTTTACTACTAAGTACTAAAATTCAGTTAATACTATGCCTCAAATTTGTATTTCGGTCCAGAATCTGACGATAACTTTTTTTTAATTACAGATTTAGTGCAGACTATGCATTTTTAAATGCAACTTAGGTAAGTTACCTTTTTTTCTTGTAATGGATTTCGAAATTCTATCCATTGTTTTCAATAGAATTTCACTCAATATCATAAACAGAAAGGGTTGGCTAGCCAGAAAACTTGTTTAAACTCTGCACTTTTACGTAGATTATTTTATTTATTAGAAGTCCTAAGTCAACAATGTTAGTAATACTGCAGCATCCATATTTTATTTTATTTTAATTCTAATATCTTTTTCAAAACTCTGTATCTCTTTTGGGGTGCTTCATTTATCCAGAGTGTTCTAATGATTTCTGTCTCTGTAGTAGAGAATTATTAACTATACGTATAGTCAAGGTGTTGCCGAATTCGATTGAGAAATCACCATAGAACAAAAGGTCACAAACAACGTTTAGTCAGGCTAAATTGTAAAAACAATTACTAAGGGTGTGGTGTTGATTGAAATGAAAAGGGGCAGTAAGAGGTAAGAAATACATTTATTAGACGAAAAGAAGATAAATAATATGAAAAGTGCATCACAACTCAATGTCAGAAATGCAACAAGTGATTTTCATGGAAATTGTTCACAGTTGCAGCCGCATAAGTCATAGCATATCTAACACTTATTTACAAAGTATTGTTGGAAACGTTCAAACACATCTGGTACGCTGGTGATGTCTTCTACAGCAACACGATCCGTGATGTGAAATCCTCCACTGTAGCCATCGGCATCTCAAACATGAGCAATTTCAGAAGAAATCCAAGGAATTGAGATCTAGGTAGTTTGGAAGGCAAGCAACAGGTCCATTGTGTTCAATTTACCTCCCAGGGCCCATATCAGCTTATTTCCTCTTTAACATAGTCTGACATTATTACCAAATGCAGCTTAACAACCTCGCTTTATTCAATGCCCACCTATGACAACTTTTTCGTTGCTTTTATTCTCCCTAGATAAGTGGGAAATTGGTATATGTGCAGGTTTCTTCAACCCTAACTGTTAAATCTACTTGGTGCTTTGGAAGTACTTCAATCCATTAAACTACCTTATAGAAACTACAGACTAACATTTTTAAGTTAAATCTGACACCAAATCTGAATGATATAAAACATACAACCTCTGTCAATACATGTGTAGCTGCGGCCATTGGTGTGGTAGTTAGGATCGGGCTGCCAGCTTGGGTGTCGTTCTCCTCATATGATCATGGTTCAAAATTACACGCTCCATCGCCAAAAGCCCTCGTGTAGCTGAACAGTGCAACGTTATTATTTGATCAATCTGACAATACATGTTCATTAAAATGTATTTTTTTGAATGAATGGCATTGAAATATAAATTTGAATATTATTGAAGTTTCTGCTGACTGAGATACAACAATTATGCACTAAGAAAGATGCTGGTGGTTTATTTTATGTGAATCTGGTAATGTGCTGTTAACAGACTCTTCTCGTGTTGCTAACAGCCATTGTGAAAATCTAGTTATAGGTACATAAACCTGTGTGGCTTCCTTTATTACTACATAATTTACATGTGGCCTCTAATGGTACAAAGGTTCCCCACCTCTGTAACAGATTATATTCAAGCAATCAAAGTTGGTAATTATCTTTTTTCTACATTTTAAATGCATGGAAAAACGTAATTGCATGTGTTTAAGTAGAGGGAAATGTAACAGGAAAATAAGGGAGTTTAAAAAAAATTGCTCTGTAAGAAACACATGTGCTATTAAGATATTCTTCTATAAGGAATCACTAACAAAGCAGTCAAAAATTCAAGGTCTAATCCTTTTAACGAAGAATCGCGAATAAATTTTTTAAAACATAGGTTTTAATCCCTTAATGCGAGATGAAAAGAAACTAATTTTGAAATAGAGTATTCAGAATTATCATTTAGAAAAAAAATATTTAAAATTTCAAGTACCGTAAAATTTGCCATATAATGCACACCTCCTTTTTTTACAAGGGAACCTGAAATGTACATGCACAATGCTCTTATGTTTTGAAGTCATTTATTCAAGGTATTATTCTTAGCTTTTGAAAAAAATAGTATACTTTTAGAACTAAATTCCTTGTTTATAAGGAATGTCATTTCTTGTAAGAAGTCTTTCTTTTGATGCTCTCATTTTTACACCATTTTAACATGTACCTGTAAGTTCTGATATTTTTCCTGTTAAAAGTGTGCATTATATGCTGAATTTTATGGTAAATACTAAGTTCTTGCTTCTTCATATTTCTGCACGAGCCTTAATGTTCTCTCCCCTTTCATCTAGGTAAATGGCATCCTTATAAACAAGAGATCAAGGAAAGAATTGAAACCGTTAGCAAGAACTGAATCATGGCAAATTGGAGTATTCGTGAAAGGAAATGTTTTAGTTTCACTTGGGCCATAGAAAATTTTAGTTTTTGTTGGCAGAAGAGTAATGAAGAAATTTTGAGTCCACCATTCATTGCGGACACAATTGAGAGGAGCAGGTGGAAATTGATGCTGTTTCCCGAAGGAGAAATCTTGCATGAAAAAGACTCTATTTCTTTTTTACTCAAAAGAGAAGAGGACAGTAAAGGACCAACTGATTTGCCAATATTCGTGGAACTCTCCTTCCTTACTGCAAACGGTTCTGTTATGTCCAGTGAGATATTTGAATATTCCTTTCATGAAAAAAGAATTACTTCAATCCCAAAGACAACAATTTCTTCCGAAAGACACTCTAACTACTCGCTGCAGCATGTGGAAGAAATTTGGACAAATCACAGAGGATAGACAATGTTTTGCTCGGACTCGAATAGGAGTAGAAAAGAGGTCATTTGTCTGGAAAATACCAGAATTCAGCTCCTATAGAGAAAGAAAATTTGATATCAAATCCATTTTGGATGATAAAATAGTTATGACTTTGAATCTCTTTCTGAAACATAATATTGTTTTTGAATCTTCTATATTTCATGACTTACAGGTCTGTCTTGTAGATAGGACATTAAAAAGTTCAATTTTTCATTTTCATTTGTTAGATGTTTTTGGAAATAGAGTTGAATTTCTCAAACGAAAATTTATATTTACAGAACATAATGAACACACATATCCATTTTTGACCTCAATGGAGGAATTGTATTTCCCGAACGACGTTTTGACGCTGCATTGTGAGTGCTCTTTTACTACTGGAATTGTGTCAGAAGAAATTGAAAAGATTTGCCAAGGGTGTCCTTTACTGCAGGAAGAAAACTTGGCTTGTAAGGATGTGGAATCTAAAAATGAATCTCTTGATTTGACAATTATTCTGCAAGAAAATCTAGAATCTTTATATAAAGAGAATTTCCTTTGTGACACGAAACTGGTGACGAAAACCAAATCATTCCTCGCTCATAAATGCATCCTAAGTGCTCGTTCTCCGGTGTTTAAGGCAATGTTTAACAATGACATGAGAGAAAGAAACAGTGAATGTGTAAACATTGAAGATTTGGATGAAGACACAGTCCAGAGAATGTTGTTGTACATGTACACAGCCACTCTGCCAGACCTCCAGTGGGACAGTGCCTGTGATCTGTATACTGCCTCCGACAAGTACGAGATTCTCAGCCTGAAGAATGAGTGTTCTTCCTTCTTAAAGGATAGCCTCTCCCCAGCCAACGCTTGCAATCTTTTGATTCTTGCAGATATTTACCAAGATGAAGATCTGAAGTCAAGTGCTGAGGAATTTATTTTGAATCAGAAAGAAATTTTTAATACTTGTGAATGGAAACTCTTCATGAAAACAAATCTACAGTTAGCCGCAGATTTAATGCATTTAAAGTTGATAGCATAAGGTAAGGTTTTATGTTTATTATGTGAAATTAATGAATTCAGTTTGTGTAAAAGATATTTTTAATGTAATATTGTATTTTTTTTTTTTTTTTTTTTTTTTTTTTTGGTATTTGATTTACTTTGATATGTAAAAGTTAATTGACTAACCTTACCCTGTTTTATGCAACTAAACTAATCATCAAATTTAGATTAGGCACTCAGGCAAAACTATTTTTCTCACTTTTATTTCCCGCTTTTACAGTCTAGAACAGGGGTACTCAACCTCTTTTTCTGCCGGGCCGCATACATGTTACGTATTTCACGTCAATGTCAGGATTAATGGTGGGAGGGTAAGAAATGCTGTACGATTAATATAACATAGAAAATTTTATCCTTAACTTCGCAATTTTTTAAATTTCTATGAAAAAATTATATCAGCTAGTTCTCAAGTAATAAGGTGAAAAATATAAAGAAAAAAATTAAGTAATTTTAAATTGAATTTCAGTCATTTTTTTTTATTTGTTGCAGAAGTGCAACATTGCACAGTAGTGCGGTAGATTACAAAAAAAAAATTTATATGAGGATTTTATTATTCATCATAAAATGTTTAAATTTCTTGCCTGGTAATTTATTTTATCTATAAATGAGAGAGGAAGCAAAAAATATAATGGATTCTTTTTATAGCAAAAACACAGTTCTTAAGGCATCAGAGATTTTTATAATTGTTGTGATTTCTGGAAAAAATGTACTTCCATCTAGTAACAAAATTAGCATGTATTTCGTTACAGTAATCTTTTTCTTTCTCAGATAAGTGATTTGTAGGTAATTAAAAATATAAGTTTGTTAAATAATAATAAATCATATGTTGCAGAAATGCAACAGTGCGAAGTTAAAGGTTAAAATGCGGAAGTTGATCAAAATATTAAAACTCCTATTTTGCTTTTTCTATTTTTGTCACTAAATTTTTCTAAATTGGAAGCATTTAAGAATCACTCTTTCATAATTTTTGCATTAGTAAACGGTTTCATAGGGTGCCTTTGTTACCACTGTGACATTATCACTGACAAAACACTTTGTTGCTGTTGTAAAGATTATTCAAGAAAGCCTATTTATCGCCTCTTGAAAGAGATATTTGAGGAAAAGTGTCATTGAATGGGATTCCTGTAATTGGTATTTATTAAAAACATCACATTCGTGACAAATGAAACAATTATACGGATCCATGCTTGTTTTTCACTACACAATAGTTAGCTTTTCAATTGTCTTGAAACAGTCTATTTTCTTCGAATTTTTTTCGCTTGCAAGATGTAAAAGATAGTTAAAAATTAGATCCACTCATAAAATGGTTGCTACTCATCTGTTGTCCATTATTACTAATCAGAAAGAAAGAAAAAATACCAATTAGCACTTATTTGACATTGAAAGCAAAATTGAAACATTCGATTTTTTTAACAAAAATTTTGCTACCAAATTTTCATTAATTAATGAACTTTTCAGAGCAATGGGCCATTTAAAAAGGCCCGGTGGGCCGTAGGTTGAGTATTGCTGGTCTAGAACGTAAAATAAAAGGAAGATATGTTTGCTGTTAATCTTAAGTATTTTTATGTACATTAAGTCCTATGTATATAATTACCTAATTGTAATTATTATTTCAAATTTAACGATCTACTTTCATTTTTAAAATACCAAAAATAAAAGTATAAAAAAACACTTTTAAGCTAATACGATGAGGAAATTTACCTGTGTTCAAAAGAAAATGAGTCTTTAAATGTTAAACACAACATTATTCTTGATAATTAGGATAGAAATTCTAACATTATATTAAAATTAAATAAAAAAAAACCAAACAAAATCCACTAAGGTGAAGATAATTAGTAAGATAAAAGTTTTTCAGATTTTTTTGCTTTAAGGCTATTAGATTCTTCGAGGTTTAGTTACAAACAAAATTACTTCTACTGTTTTTATATCCTTTGAACTCACAATATTATTCTGAGCTGAAATAATATGCTGTCTCTCTGTCTGTCCTAAATTTTCGTTTTTATAATTTTTCCGTAGATATAATATTTTAACAATTTTGAACTCACTTCTCAGTTTATTAATTCATACATAAATAATTAACACTGGAAATTCTAATGTTCCACATAAACAAACAGGTATATTCTATATAGCAAGAATAAGTTATTTTTCTGACTGAAATGATAATGGTCTGTTAATTTTTGTTAAGATAAAATTCAATATTAAGAACTTATAAATTCTGTTCTCAATGATTATTACATAGTAAGTTAAATGCATATTAAAGATAAACAAAAAAGTCTTCATTTATTTTTAGTATATTTTCTTGGTTCACAGATATGCACTGTAATAACATCTTTTTCCTCATGCCTCTTGGAATGCAATGTTATGGCGTAACTATTGGTATAGTGTTTATCTATACATAAAGATTTGATTCTATATAATCTAACTGAAACAACAAAATCTCTTCTTTTTTTATATATATAGATATTTCTCTGAACTATTTTAAAATGTTAAACCTCTATTAATGTGTTGATTGAATTTCATGTTTAAATTCACCCAGACATTACAAAGAGTCTTCTTCATAATCAATAAGAATAGTTTTAATTTCATTTATATTTGCATAGCCATTAAATGGCGAAATTAATTCTTATAGGAATTTAATGAATTAAAATATAGCTTGATTCATTAGCACATTGCTTTTCTTTATTAAAAAATTGAAGTAAGGGCAAAAGCAACTTTGACACTATATTTTATATATAAAATATGTACTTTTATTTATGTTGCAATATTTTTATATAAGCTACTTAGTATTTTGATGCAAGTAATTAAACATTTATTCACGTTCATTAGTTAGTAGAGAATTTTCTTGCTTTCTACAAATCCTTGTGTGACAGCTAATGGATAGATTTATTAATGGACAAAAGATGAACACTCTTAAAAAAACTTTACAAAGTTTCAAGAACTTCTCTCTGGAGCCGTTTCAATAGCAGGAAAGATAAAGTCTCTGTCTTCTCTCGGACAACACACAGATTCTGATCTCAACTGATTCACTTCTGAACTCCACAGACCTTTATAAAGCCTCCTGGAAATTTGCAGAAGAAACTATCTTAGAGACTTCTCAATGGTTCCAGAGTGATAACCTTTTTCTAAAAAATTGTTGCCAAGGGTGATGAAATCAAAAATATGGGAGCCCTCTTACATCTTCTAGGGTTATCTTAATCTTATTTTTCAAGTTCATGCTGGGAAGCTCACATTCCCTGTAGAATTCAATTTGCCCCAAGCAGTGTTATAATTCCAGGCAAAACCTGTGTCGTGTTCCAAGATTTTTTTTATTGCTTATGCAAATACAAAAATACTATTGACTCTAAAACATATTAATTTTCTGTGTAGTATGAATTAAATAAAAATTTTGTCTTTTCTACTTATTTCAGAATCCATTATCCATGTCTTGCAAGAATAGACATTTTTTCAATGTCCATACCTTTGTAAAAATGGCATGAATTCCAGCTGAAAGGTTTTATGTTGCTCTCTTCTCTGGAGGCGGAAGGAAACATTTACAATGTTTTTCGCATTAAAATATATTCAATGTGAATGATTTTAAATCATTTTTTTATAAATTTTATCCTTTTCATATGAATATAATTAATTTCAATGACTCGAATAATAATTTAGCATGAATATTTTGATGATAGTAAAATGCAGGGAAAAAAATTTCATAAAGTTTTTTTTTCAGAATGGAAAAAAACTTAAAAAAAATATTTTAATATAAATGAATAATAAAATACACTTTTAAAAAAAATGTGTGTTTGCTAAATTTAGAAAAATTTTCTCGGCTCACCCTCAGCCTGCATAGTTTGTTATGAAAAAATTTTAAGACTACATTACATCCAAGTATAAGACTTTTTAAGATGAAGTCTAATTACGAGGGACATTCCAAAAGTAAGTATCGGGGGTTTTAAGATAGTGCACTGGATAAAACAAAAAGTCATCTCAAGAAACTACCTTCTCTGCTGGTTATACGAGGGAAATAGCATCAGTGTAGGAGGAACGATGCATGCACAAAATGTCGAAAAAGAAAAGAGCACACATGCTATAATCCAATATAAATGGCCATATGTGGTCAGTGTGTCCATTATTCTTAAGAGCCCACAGATCATGAATGGTGAAGATATCATGTCTCATCAAATGGTTGGGTGCTGGTATTGCATGTTCAATGAAAGAAGGCAGACTGTGTGGAGGATGAGAATTGAAATAGGCATCCCTCCACATCCATGAAGGCAGCACTGCCGTAGTTAGCTCCTAGGGGCCTTGTTAGTGGGACTGTAGTTACACATGTTGGGGGCCCATATCATTGATACCGTGGGAGCTACGCCCTGAAAGGAAGACAACATTACTTTCTTTGCAGGGCCCTTTCTAATCTTCCCTGTGCTCTAGGCACTTCAGATTGTTACGCCCTCTCCCCCCGTATTTCCAGAGCACCCCCTCCTTCAATTCTTACCTTGCCGGTTTGGTTTAGGAGGGATTTTTCCCTCAACTGACTTTTCCTTTTATTTGTTTTTGCTCCTTAGGCGGTCTTCTATTATTCCCCCTCTAAGAATCTGCTGTGGCATGGATTAGCCTCTCTTGTTCATTTCTTACCTTACGGCATCAAGGACCTCCCTCTTCCTTTGTAATTAGTACAGTAAATTCATAAAATCGTTTACAACAATAGTATTGAATAAACATTATTATATGAACTGTTTTAAAGTTGTTAATCATTTTTCTATCACTTTTCCCTTTACTATCTTTTACTTTTAGATATCCTTATTCTTTGTTCAATCACTGTCATTTTACTCGTACATCGTATACTCAGTGGCGCACACAAGGTTAAAGGACCCCAAAGCACTTGATATTTTTCCGATTGATTATTATTCTAAGTATATAGTATATAAAATTTAATTAAGTATTAGTTATTAATGATTAATTTTATTAATTAATGCTAATTATTTATTCAATAATTTGTTTTTTTCCCCCCAAAAATCGACAAATCAAAAGGAGCATGATACAAGAATGGTGAACTTTTGACCCCCTTTGAAAAATTCCTGTGTGCGCTACTGCGTATACTCATCAACTTTCTTCGAGACGCACTATATACATTCAATGGGTTCTCTCACAAATAGAATTAACAAAATGGAATCAACAAAAGATAGAATTAAATATACTTTAGAGCAGTATTTGCCAAACTTTTTTTGTGACATGCCCCACTTTAACCTTTCTTAAGTTTTTATGCCCCCTCTCCCCCATGTAACATACATAATGTTTAATGTTAAATTGATTTGTTCACTTAAGAAACATAAATGATGGATTCTAGAAATAAATCACTATCAAATTCTTAACAAAACACAGTAAGTAAAATTTCAAAATATATAATGAAAAACAGAAATTAAAATTCAAAATAATTTTAATAATGATTTTTCCATATTAATTTGTCATTTTAATTTAGTGAGATCCTTGCGCTTGCTGCAGAGAGATTTTATATTGGGTTCCAATTTGGTTAGCTTAAGTCTCAAATCCCCACGTTGTGTTATATCCAGTCGATTTCTTTTTTTATCAGTAAATCATTTACAGCACTAAATCCACATTCAGCCAAAAATGATTGAAACGGTAGTAATAGTTTTCTTGCGCAGTTGGTTGAGTTTAGGTATTTGATTTCCCTTTCCTCACAAAGCCATGCCATCGCACCTTTTATACTAAATAAAGCTTTAAATGATTAATCATTTTACAATTCGGCGAGTTCTGCTTGATACTGCGTATTTGATGTATCAGACAAATTCACTAACATTGGCTGCATCATCCATGTTGGGAAATCGTTTTGTTTTAAATCTAAAAATCTTTCTTTAAAATTGGCCGATAAATTATTCAAATGATTTACAATAACAAGCAAAGCGGTATCAGTTACTTCACATTCTTGAATCCAGTGGAACTGTTCAAAGTTTTTGTTAATATGTTTCTTACATAACTCGATACTGGTAATAAAACCAAGTATCTTCGCTTTTCCATCGACAAGAGTTTTATTTGTTCCTTGAAGTTGCTTATTTAATATGTTTAGTGTTTCAAAGATGTCGGCTAAATAACTCACAAATGCTTTACCGTCGATTGTCAATAGGAGCTTCATTTCTGGTTTGTCGTTCAAAAAATCACTAAGAGTATCAAACAGTTCCATAAATCTTTTCAAGCTGTTTTCTTTAGATAACCACCTTACTTCGGTATGAAGTAAAAGTCACACATGGTCTTCATTTTGTTCCTCACAAAATAGCTTGAAAAGACGCTCACATTTGGCACTAGCTTTAATAACACATTTTATTACAGTATGTAGTACTTCGTTTAGAACAGGCGAGATGTTTTTAGCTACCAAGTTTTGCCTATGAATAACACAATGCACAAGAATCATTTCTGGATTCACATCTTTCATCAATTTTAAGCAGCCATTTTTCTTGCCGATTATATTAGGAGCACCATCTGCAGCACAAAATGTTATATTTTTCATTGGTATATCATTGACATCTAAGTAGTTTTTTAGCTTATTAAATATATCTTCCAAGGTAGAGTGGTGCTTTCTAATCTTTTACAAAACAATATTTCTTCTATAAAATGCCCTTTAACAATATATTTTACGTAAGTTATCAATACAGCCTCACTATCTCTAAACGTAGATTCATCCATTTGCACTGAGAATTTTCTTGTTTTCAGCTTTTCAACAAGTTGTTTTTCAATATCTTCGCCCATTTCATCTATTCTTCTGCTAACAGTATTTTGACTGAGTGGCATAGCTTTTACATTTTTGTCATCTTTTGCAAGAACCGTTTTGAGGAATGCTGATATTGACGATTTTAAATTATCTCCCATAGTGTGATTTTTTCCAGTTTTAGCAATGAATAAAGAAATTTGATAACTGGCTTCAAGAACACGATTATTAGTTGAAGTATGGGCAGTAAATAGCGACTTTATTGTTCTTTTTTCAAAGTTTTCCTTCAATGTTTTAAAGTAACTCAAATCTGAATTAATATGAGCAATATGTTTCGCCTTCAAATGCGCCTCAAGACGACCTCGTTTCATTGATTCGTTACTCAAGAATTGCTGGCATAAAAGACAAAAAAGAATCCGCTCATCTTGAACAGCAGGTATGAACCCAAATTTTAAATATTCCTCCGAATATGGACGAGTTTATTTCTTGCTTGCACTACTCATTTTACTATGGGCTATAAGAAATAAAAATAAAATCAATAAAGAATAATAAAATATGTGTTAAATTTAATTCTGTGACATAGAGCGAAAGTATAGTAAAAATGCATATTTATTTAAATGTATATAACACATTTACTACACTGCCACCGCAAATCAAAAGGTACCTATATTTTTTCTGTTTAAAAAAAATTATCTGGAAAGTTACACTTCTAAAATTAAAATAAATAAAAATACTTACCAATTATATCTATACAATAAATATGTATATTTATAAAAACGAGTTTCTACTACAGTTTCGACGAACACTTACTTCAGATTAAGACCAACAGAATGATGTAAAACACTACAGATGTTGCGATAGGCCAATTAGGTGCAAACAACTGCGCTGTTTAGCAAATTTCTTGTCTGGCCGGGGCTATGTCCCCCTCCCGGCAGACGGCACACTCCGCGGTGAACCCCGGACGAAGCCAATCACCCAGTTGATATTTTGGTCTCGTCAAACGAAATTTATGCCTAGTAATTATTTAGAATTTGCTTTTTTTCATAAATTTGGCATCGATATCTGGTATTGCATTTAAATGGCCCGGAGCGGATGGGTTAGTGTTGTGTCGTATCCATTTTCGAATTGGCCCCCTGTGGGGCGTGGGCCCCACGTTGGGAAACACTGCTTTAGAGAATACTTACTCTTCCTATTTGGGGAAAAGACCTAATTGGTGTCACCAGCTTATTATTTCCAGGAATCAGAAGGCGCTCTTTTAGTGACCACATCATATCTCATACTTTTCAACAGGGCCGGAGAGTCATAGGTGCGAGGCTGATCAGGCCTCCAGTCGCGTTCGTAATTGCTTGAATTTTACTGCTGATGAGGTCTTAGGAAATCCTATTTCATTTTTGGTTTTATGGAGATGGTGTAGCTTATGCTACACCACATATCTGGTATAAGAAACAAATGTTTTCTTCGAGCTTTGATCATTGCAAAATCGTTAATGGCATCCTTGTTTGTAATTTGGCGACTTGTGTGTTTCCCCCCATATTTTAAAGCGCTCATTTGAGCTGAAATTTTCTATACACGATTGTTTGGGGGTGACAATACGATAATTTAATTAAAAATTGACTGAAGCTAATCATTTAAAGAATTATAGTCACGTTGTTTTTGAATGACAATACGATACTTTAATGATTAATAACCGTTTGGGTCCCAAGCAGCGCTGTTGAGATTGTATACCGAGAAAACCCAGTACATTTCGAACGGGGGTAACTGACGATGCGTTACCGATTTTCAAGTCGCGTGCTCAGATTTACTGAAGCAAGCACACCAAAATATTTTACCGGGCATTAATCTAAAAGACATTAAAGAGCATGCTATAATTGCCGACAAAGTTTAAGTAGGAAAAGTATACCAAATTTATGAAAATATAATGGTTTTGTATACCCAGAATATCTTCCTACTTTGGATTTGGTGTCAGAAAGACTCATCTCGCCACGAATATCTTGCATGCAAATTCGGTGATTGAGACATTTACACGGTCAGTTTGGAATATTAGGGCAGATAATCAATGTTCCTGTATCCATCAATACAATGGTCAACCGATTGCCTCGAAATGTTGATGATGGCTACTGTGTCAATATCCACATCAAACGGGGGAAAATTCACAGAACTAGTTATCTAATGGGTTTCGTTACTAAAATAACCATCAAACCATGGTTGCAATATTTGGTAGCTACTCCATTGTACAGAATGTATGATGTTACAATCGATGAGTTTCTTGAATTTGAACCAGAGTACGTCTCAAGTTCCTCAAAAAGAAATCAGCGAAAATATAACTATTGAAGAGAGTCTTACAGCCCAGCAACAGACGTTGTTATGGAATGAAGAGAAATATCTTCGTATCGTACCTGGAGAAGCTAATGTACCAAGAAGCTTGCTATTTGATGAACATGCTGAGGAGCTCTCTTTCCCAGCAATTTACTTGGGTCATTTTAGAAACTCCAGGGAAGGAGTTACATTATTCATGATAGCCACAAGTGAATTAAAACGTGTTGATCATCGTGGAGTGACCCCACAGCATTTGTGCTTTAAATTGCAATGAAAATCATGCGATTGAGAGAATAAGTTTTAATTTTATTTGATTTATTATAAGTTCCCCCAACAGTTTAATATTATTAGATGTATTTCGCCATTTACGGCCAACGTCGCCAAAGAAGTTTCACTTCCATTGCGTGGCGTTCCACGCTCCATTTTTTTTAAAATTATAGTTTTAAAAAAACACGCTTTTAAAGTGAAAAAAATCATTCTTAATATGAGAATAGAATGATTAACGAGAAAATTAAAATCATTGTCGTATAAGCGTGGGGTGCTTTGTATTACATTTTTACTGAAACGCAGCATTTCGGAATAGAACTAGTAAGCAATTATAACAATATAGAGCACCCCACGCTTTTACCTCAAAGGCATTAATTTTCTCGTTAATCATTTTATTCTTATATTAAGAATAATTTTTTTTACTTCGATTCACTAATAAAAGCGTGTTTTTTAGTTTTTTTAAAACTATAATTTATTTTTCATTATTTAGTTGGATCTACAATAAAAGCTTGTATTTTTAGTTTTTAAAACTATCATTTATTCTTTGCTGAATTAATCTTTGAGTTTGATATTTGGAGCCGGAATTATGTGGCTGCTGGAATTAGTCTTGCTCTTCAATGGATATTAATTTACAGGTCTGAAGGGTACTTATTCTCTCCATCTACGGGGCCTCGGATGAGTCCCATATCGTTGTATTTCAAAGATCTCTATATATACAGGTCTAACTTATGAAAGTGTCAAGAAGAAATATTAAATGTCAATCGTATTATCACCTCTTAAATGTATTGCTTTATCAGTATAAAAAAAATATTTAGCAGTTAGAACATCAATTTATCACCTTTTAAACGTATTGCTTTATAAAAATAAAAAAAATATTTTGCTGTTGGAGCATAATTTTTTTTTTTCACATGCACGAGTCTTTTTTTTTTTTTTTTTTTTTCATTTTCATAAAAACTAGACTTATATTATGCTAAGAAATTGCAAACTCACCCACTCTCCTTTCTCACATAAAAAACACTTTTTCTATTAATAACAAGCGTTTTCCTTTTTAGGGTTGCACCTTATTAAGGGGTAGGGTTTTTTAGGCGCCAAATCTGGAAATGGTATATGCAATTAGTCGCCAAATCTTGAAATCCTTATTTTTGACGATTCTGATCAGGACAATAGAACAAAATTATTGTATTGTCATCGGTCCTTGACAAGTGTGTAAAATTTCGAATTAATTTGACCTTTTAAAGTGGGTAAAAGTAGAGTCCAAAGATTCCATTACATACAAGTGAAACTTATGAAAGTGTGTTAAAAAGGTTTTAAGGCCCTCTAATTACCCTAGAGCAGTGATTCTCAACCACTGTGACGCCAAATTTCAAAAGTGTGCCGCCAAATTTTGCAAATATATAATAATGTTTATATTATTAAATTATATCATTTAAAAAGAAAAATATTTTTAACATGAATATATATTCAAATCCACAAAAAAATAAATTATTTTATTATTTGCTTTGCAACGCGTTTTTTCTTAGTGCCAAATTATGATGAAGCGGCGTGCATAGCAATAGGAATATGTCTCAAGTCGGCGCACATTTGCACTTCTGCGTACAAAACGTGTTGTTTTAGTGATAGTTGGAATTCAGAAGGTGTTGCATAGTAGTTACTGCACCTTTTCTTTCGTTAAAATTGGCAAATGTATGTGATTCGGTTTAATATTAATTTATTTGCATGTAGTAATATTTTGCATTAATTTATTTGCAGATCCTTCTGACAATGGATAAATGGTTAAAAAGAAGAAAATTTAATGATGATAATAGTGATAATGATAACGTTAGGGACCAAGTTAATGAGCCAACCCCCGGCACAAGTAAAAATACTTCTTGCTCAAAAAAATACGTTGTCCATCGGAAATATAATGATGATTTTTTGAAATTTGGATTTACCTCTACAATGGAAAATGACATAGTTGTTCCCGAGTGTGTGATATGTGGTTTTAAATTATCAAATAGTGCTATGGTTCCTAGCAAACTCCAACGTCACTTGGTGACTAATCATCCTTCGCTTTCAACAAAAGATAAAAGCTACTTTGAAAGGTCTTTATCATCAAAAATTAAACAAGTAAAAGTTTTTGAAAAACAAGTATGTGTGTCTGAAAAGGCTCAAGTAGCTTCTTACGAAATAGCCGAATTGATTGCTGTTAACTTAAAACCTCACAATTTGGCTGAAGAAATTATATTACCTGCTTGTCGCAAAATTGTAAAAACAATGATTCGTCTATCAGCTGATATTGATATTTGCAAAATACCACTTTCAGATTATACAATCCATCGCAGAATTAAAGATATGTCAGAAAATATTGAGCAAAATACTGCAAAAACTCTTGCAAATTCGAATTTTGCTCTACAAGTCGACGAAACAACAGATATTACAGGAAATGCTCAATTAATTGCATTCGTTAGATTTATTCACGAAAATGATATAATTAATATATTTTTATGTTGTCGGGAGTTACCTGATTTTACAACTGGTAAACATATTTTTCAAGTAATTAGTTCATATTTAGAAGAAATTAAAGTTTCTTGGAAGTCATGTATTGACATTTGCACAGATGGTGCTCCAGCTATGACTGGACATCTAAAAGGATTTGTAGCACATGTTAAAGAACTGAATGAGGATATAATAGTTACCCATTGTTTTTTGCATCGAGAAGCACTTGTTACAAAATTTTTGCCATCAGATTTGAAAATAGTTCTGGAACAATGTGTTAAAATGGTTAATTATATCAAATCAAGACCATTAAAAAGTAGATTATTTAGTAAATTATGCCAAGTACGAATCCTTGTTACTCCATACAGAAGTAA
Source organism: Trichonephila clavipes (assembly GCA_019973935.1). NCBI lineage: Eukaryota > Metazoa > Arthropoda > Arachnida > Araneae > Nephilidae > Trichonephila > Trichonephila clavipes. Next base: position 31,418 of record BMAU01001566.1, read on the forward strand.
GATGGTTGTCCAGAGGAAAAGTTATATCTCGTGTGCTGAAATTAAAAGACAAAATGAAAATATTTTTTGAACAAAATAAAAATTATGAATTTGTTCATTTGTTGGAAGATAAAATATGGTGTACTAAACTGGCTTACTTATCAGACATTTTTGTTATTTTTAACAACATCAATTCAAGTATGCAAGGGCCTAATGAAAATATCTTAAACTCAACCGATAAGCTGGTGGGATTCAAAAAACAACTTTATGGAAAAATAAAGCTCAGGAAGGCAATTTAGAAAAGTTTGAGTCAGTCCCTAAAGACAGTTATAAAACTATTAAATTAATTGTTGTTGATCATTTGACAACATTAGAGGTGAGAATTATTCATTATTTCCCAAAATTAGATACAGTACAGTCCCGCTAATCCGAACACGGCTAATCCGAACATCCGGTTAATCCGAACGGCTCCGCGGAAAAAAATTTATAATTTTAAGGACGAAAATCGGTGAATATTTCAATATAAAACAGTATAAACATTAATTCAAAACAGTTCTTTATTTAATATTCACGCACTGTACATCAAGTTATGGTACAAATTTTAAAATGGAATAAACTACAGAACAGAACACTAATGTTTAGTATGAAAAATTGTACAACATAACCCGTACTCCCAATTCAAATAGTGATTTCGCTGTTACTCCGGCTAATCCGAACAATTACGTAATCCGAACAGGGGTCGGTCCGATATTGTTCGGATTATCGGGACTGTACTGTATTAAGAAATTTGAGTGGGTTCGTAATCCATTTCTCATAACGTATACTTCTGTATTTGACTTAACTTTGAATGAAGAGGAAGAACTCTCTCTCTCTCATTTTGCTTTCCAATAATCGAGATTTAATTTTAAAACATTCAGAAGAATCAATTAATTCATTTTGGATTAACATCAGATGCGATTATCCAATGATAGCCAAAAAAGCTTTAAACATATTATTACAATTTTCCACATCTTATTTGTGTGAATTCGGATTTTCAGCATTAGCCAACATTAAAACTAAAAAAAGATCAAGATTGTTAAATGTAGAAGACGATATGAGAGTAGCATTGTCATTTTTATGACCAAATATAAATGAAATTATCAAAAAACATCAAGCTCAAATTTCGCATTAAAAATATTTTTATTATTAGCTTGTAATTAATCCCTTAATAAACGTTTAGTTATTATTGTAGTATATATTAGTTTATTTCGTATATTTAAAAATTTTGTCATAAACTATTTATGCAGTGTGTTGTAGTAAGTAAATAATTTTTATCTTTTTCTTTGTGTGCCGCCAAATTTTGAAATCGTTAAATATGTGCCGCAAAAAAAAAAAGGTTGAGAATCACTGCCCTAGAGGTTAAAAGTAAGGTATTTTTAGAAACGTTAAAATCGATACAATTTGAAAATGTAAATATCCCAAATTGTCAAAAAAATAAGATTTTAACACTTTCCAACACCTCATAATGTAAATAGTACATTTTACATTAGGTAAAACAATACTTTCTGTACATATAAATAAAAATGAAGTGTCTGTTTGTAATTTTGAAATTAACAGCTCTTTACTAAATGCATTTAAAAGTAGATACGGTACTTATATGAAAAAATCAATTTTTAAAATTTTTCTCTGTCTATCTATCTGTCTCTCTGTTTGTTCCGACTAATCTCTGAAACGGCTGGACCAATTTTGACGAAACTTTCACTGGCAGATAGCTAATGTTATAAGGAATAACTTAGGCTACTTTTATTTTAGAAAAAAAATAAGGGTTTCGAGAAAATAAAAGTAAAACCAATGAAGTAGTGAGCAATATCCGATTCAAATAGGGATTATTTATTTCAATAGGGACTATTTTTATTCAACAGGGGTTATTTTTATTTAATAGGAATTATTTTATTTCGCGAGCCTTCTGTCTCAACGATTGCTAGCAGGTATATCAAACTTTTTTCTTTGATTAGGTTGCTGCCATTCGCGACATTTCCCGTTCATGTCTTGATCCTAATGATTTTACAGTCCTTAACTGCATTGTCAAAGGTCATGCGTCCCTTTTACCCCCTTCCTTGCGGCTTTCGTTTTTCACCTTACTTGCTACTTAGACCTATTTTGATCCTAAAGATTTTAGTCCTCATCCCATCGACAGTGTCAAAGGTCATGCGTCCTTTTCACCCCTTGCTCAACAAAAAGCAAAGGAAAAAAAAAGAAAAATAGATTCACAAAGTAGAAGAAAAGTTTTCGTAAACTGCGAAGTGAATAAACATTTTTTTGTTAAATTCCACGTGGACGAAGTCGCGGGTAACAGCTATTTAACATAAAATAAATGCATCAGAAAGTAATATTAACGTATTACACAACCAGATAAAAATTATTTACACTATTTTTAGCGTATATTACACAAAATTTGTAACAATGTGTTACTTTTGCTGAGCAGGTAGGTGTTTTCAAAAATCGACCCACAAGAAAGTTACGGGGCGTCATAAATAATAATAATAATAAAAAAATCAGCAATTACATATAAAGACTTAAAATTTAGCAAACGTGATTTTTCGTTCAGCTGAGTTATGTAAAAGCTTTTTTTTTTTTTTTTTCGTTTAATTTATACAATTCACGTAAAATTAACTCATTAAAAACTTCTTTATCCTTCAGTCTGTATTTTTTTAAGTTCACCCGTGCGAAGAACGGGTATACCAGCTAGTCTTCAAATAAATTGCACGTTACGATAAACGTCTGAATGTTGGTGAGGACTATGTCGAAAAATAAAGTAAAACGTGTGTGTCATGGTGGGTGGTTTTTTTTTTCATTCAGGTATTTGTAAGTGTATGCATTGTTTTTAACAACGTTTCAAATCAATCAAAAAGAGAAATGGATGATAAAAAGGAGGGTAAAAAATAGAGAAAGGTCTTTCACAAGGAAGTTTGCGAAAGATAATAAACCCCCATGGGAAAAGACAATATTTTAGGAAATTAGGGGTTATGATGTGTGCCCGTAAATATATATATATATATATAAATAAATATATATACATATTGTTAAGGGCCGAAGACGCTTTAATAATTCGAGCTCATTTCTTCAGAAAAATCGTCTTACATATATCAGAATAATAAACATAGATTTAAAAGTTAGTTTAAAAGAAAGTAACTCGGGAAAAGTATTCACTTCGAAAAAAGTTCTATACATAAATTCACACGTCCTAGCTATTTATAACTATTTTAAATAAAACTTTTCTGATTAATATATTTGCTGTTAATGAAGTGTTACACGTAGAAAATATCAAAAATAGTCTTAAGTAATGAAATCGGAAAAGTGAGAGTAACATATAAAGCTGAACAAGGGCTGTTGGCGACAGACCACTCCACGTCTGAACTGGTATCCCTTTACTAACGTCCATACCACATCCACGGTAGGACGTTTGAGACTCGATATATTTAACGAGCATTGGCTCCATCTACATGGCGGGTCTACAGCGGTACGAAAAAATTGGTTGAGAATTAAGCTTTAAGATGAGAGTAATATATACTCCAGTTCAGTGGCACACACAAAAAATTTCGGGGGGCGGGAGTTCAGGATTGAAAGTTCACAATTCTCGTATCATACTTAAATACGCCGCCCAAACATATTCTTTTCATTTTGGGAACAAAAACCAGAAACAAATTATTGAATTAATAAATAGTATTAATAAAATCCATACACATAAATAAAAATGAAGTGTCTGTTTGTAATTTGAAATTAACAGCTTTTTACTAAATGCATTTGAAAGTATATACGGTACTTATATGAAAAAAATCAAATTTTAAAATTTTTGTCTGTCTCTCTGTTTGCTCCGGCTAATCTCTGAAACGGCTGGATCAATTTTTACGCAACTTTCACTTTCAGATAGTTTATGTTATAAGGAGTAACTTAGGCTACTTTTATTTTAGAAAAAAAAAGTAGGGTTCCACGAAAAAAATTAAAACCAATGAAATAGTGAACAATATCCGATTCAAATAGGAATTGTTTAATTCAATAGGGATTCTTTTTATTCAATAGGGATTATTTTTATTCAATAGGGATTATTTTATTTCGAGAACCTTCTGTCTCAACGATTGCTAGCAGTTATATCAAACATTTTTGTTTTATTAGGTTGCTGCCACTCGTGACATTTCCCTTTCATGTCCTTTGGTCCTAATGATTTTATAGTCCTCACCCCATCGACAATGTCAAAGGGCATGCGTCCCTCTCACACTTTGCTCAAAATAAATAAATAATAAAACAAAAAAACATTGATTCACAAAGTAGAAGAATGACATTATACTTATAACATAGGTATCTCTTTACGTGGAATGCATAATTATTAAGTTTTCGTTAACTGCGAATTGAATAAAAACTTTTTTGTTAAATTCTACGTGGACGAAGTCGCGGGTAACAGCTATTTAACAAAATAAATGCATCAGAAAGTAATACTAACGTATTACACATCCAGATACAAATTATTTACACTATTTTAAGCGTTTATTACGAAAAATTTGTAACAATGTGTTACTTTTGTTGAGCAGAAGGAAGGTGTTTTCAAAAATCGACCCACAAGAGAGTTACGGGGCGTTATAAATAATAAAAAAAATTCTTTTTATCAGCTATTAGATCTACAGATATAAAATTTAACAAACATGTTTTTTTGTTTGTTGTTGTTCAGTTGAGATATGCAAAAAGCTTTTTCCTCTTTTCTTGTTTAATTTACAATTCACGTAAAATTAACTCATTAAAAACTTCTTTATCCTTCAGTTTGTATTGTTTAATTTTTCAATTTACCCGTGTGAAGAACGGGTATACCAGCTAGTTTAATTAATAAACAATGAAATTTTACGTACTGTAAACAGTCGGACTGCAATTTAACGATTTGATTACACAGTTGGAATTTTTTTTTATTAGTCTCTAATAGAAAAAAAATGTATTATTTTTTTATCAAGTGACATTTTTTTTGTCCGGAACAGAAAAAGGATTTTTCTTGAAAGTAACTAAATTCGACCGTAAATAGTGCAGACAATTATTAGATTTTACAGATGTAGAAGAAATATGAGTGTAACCTGTAGTGTGAGCTTTGAATTGAACAGGAAACTCCATTCGTATCTTATCCCACTCTACAACGCAAGGGATATTTTAACGATCATGGATTGCTTATCGGTGTCAGTGAAGTTCAGAAAATTGTTGTTTTGTCAGAGCCAATGAATAGCGATTCTGATGCAGAATCTGATAATGAAAGTCTTTTAAAAACTATTACATTTTCTAATTCCTTACATGCTTTGGAAACTGTGAAAAACTACCTCATGCAACAGGATGTAAATGGCACGCAGTATTTTTTTCTCTGCACAAAATCGAAGAACATCAATTAGTCAGTATTTTAAAATTTCCAATTAACTAATGCAAAATAATTCACTAATAGTGTTTTCAGCTGTTGAATAAAAAGTGTATAATTTTTAATTTTGCATATTTTGTGTGTGTTTGTAGTTGCTTATTATAGAACTTTTAAAAAGGAAGTGCAAAAAATTGGTATTTTGTTTAGACCCCGATTTAACGGACAAAATAATCGGTCCCAATGAAATCGTTAAATCAGGGATCGACTGTACATAGGATTATCATTAATAAAAAAAAAATCAAGTTATATGGGGAGGAGGAAACAAGACCTGTGGACTCTCCCGTTGTATGAGCCACTGCTCAAGCTTAGAGATGGCGATCTGAGATCGAAAAATCGATTTTTCGGGCCAAAAATATCGATTTTTTAAATGGATATATACAGTGATGGCCAAAATTGTGGACACTTTTTTTTAAATTGTTATGTTTTTTAAGTTTGCATGCTTATAGAAAATTTTACGTTGCACAAAATGCTAAGTACTTTATTTCATTTTAAAGAGAAATTAATACTGAATTCAATATAAAAAAGAAAATTCAAACATTCCCAACGAAAAAAGAGATACTGCGATAGCTATCGATATACATTGGACACTGATGATAGCAGTGATTTAACAGTGCTTAGTGGGGTAGCATTTATTTCTTATTACAGCTTCACATCTATGTTTCATTGAGCTGAAAATAGTTTGAAGCTCTTCCTTTGTTATTACATGATGCCAGTAAACAATTATATCCTCAGTTAGTTCCTATATATTTCATGGGTACCTCATTCGAACAAAAGTTTTCAAACGGTGCCGCAAGTTTTCCATAGGATTGAGGTCAGGACTGTTTCCTGGCCATGATAACAATGATATTTACTCAGAAAGCAATGAGATCAAATAAAAGAGTATATTGGACAAATGCGTGACGAGAAAATTGTATTTCCTTTGTTAAAATTATATAATAGGTGGGTGAGTACATTTGCAGACTGAACGTTTTGCTTAAGATGTCAGGAGACAAATTCAATAAAAAAAAGAAGGTAAAGGCCGAAAAAGGTGCACAGCAGTTGTTGATGACAGAAGAATAAAAATACTATGTTTCAGAGATAAAATAATTTCATAGACCATCAGAAATGATGCTGGTGTTTTTGTCAGTTCAAAGACAAACAGGAGTAGACGAGCAGTGTAAGATTAAGGTATCCGACTACGTTCGAAACCGTGATTTTGCAAAAGCGCATAAATGGATAATTTTCATGATATTTAGTGTCTCTTAGATTAGAATATACGCATACAATTGTTTTAAGGACATTTTGACAAAAAATTTTTTATTTAAATATAATATTTGGGGGCAAAAAATTAACTTAGAATAATCTTTTTTCCAAATATCTCCTTTTGTGAAAAATGCTTCTATTATAATAATATTTTGCCTTTATATACCTCAGACCTCTCTACAGAGGTTCAACTAGAATTTTTGAAATATATAACTTAGAAGTGGGTTTATTCATATTTTACGACAACAGAGGGGAGCAGTTTTAAGAAAAAAACGCCAATAATTATTTCAATGGGTGGTAACTCTGAAAATAATGTGAATTTTATAATTAATTTAATGTGAATGTGAAAATAATGTGTATCTAAATATTCAACTTTGAAGTACCCGCATAGTTTAATTATTTAGTAGTCCATATCAGCAGATGGTACTGAATGTCATTAAATACATTGACACCATTCTAGAACCCAAACTTCTGCCTTCCAACAGGGATCCATTTACCAACAATGCTTCATTTATTCTTCAGAAAGATTCTGCTCCTTGCCACACGGTAAAGTAATTGAAAGACTGGTACCTTTCTAAGATCATCATTGCGTTGTTGTGCTGGCTAGGAAACTGTCCTGACCTTGATGTTATCGAAAACTTGCGGCGCCGTTTGAAAACTCTTGTGCGAATGAGGTACCCATGAAATAAGGAGCTAATTGAGGATATAATTGTTTCCTGGCATTATGTAATAACAAAGGAAGAGATTAAAACTATTTTCAGGTTAAAGAAACATCGATGCGAAGCTGAAATAAAGAATAAAGGCAACCTCACTCAGCTCTGATAACTCTCTGCTATCATCATTATCCAATGTATATCGACAGTTATTGCAGCGCAACTCTTTTTGCCTTGGAAATATTCGAATTTTCTTTTTTGTATTGAATTCAGTATTAAATTGTCTTTAAAATGATGTAAAATACTTAGCATTTTGTGCAGCTTAAAATGTTCTATAAGCATACCAACTTAAAAAACATAACATTTTAAAAAAGTGTCCAAAATTTTGGCCACCACTGTAGCACTGAATCGATATTTCATCCTAGAAAATCGACATTCGATTTTTTTTCCGTTTTGGTAAAAACCATAAAAAAGCGAACAATTTAAACACTATTGTGCATCTGAAGTATGATTCTATACTTTACTGGGGCAAGGTAAAAAAAAAACTATTTATCATCTCGTCCACTCGATCCATGATCTGTATGAGTATTGTGGGATCATCTGTTCCTTTTGAGCGCCCTTTTTCGATTACCGGCAACATCGCAAGTGATGAGTTTAACCACTTGCATTCCAGTAGACTTGACAGACTGTTGTTTTTAAAATGTTTAGATTTTAAGCATTGGGAACTATATAAGCTATATAATCTATTTTCTAAGTTTTTTAATGTAACAAATATATTTAGAAAATAAATGTCTTCTTTTATACCTGATACTTTGATATGGTGATAAAAATAATTGTAATTGTCTAATTCCCTGAACTAAAAAAAATCCCCTGATTTTGCTAATAAGAGATCGTTTATTATGGTATTTTTCTTGTTTTTCATAAAATGGATTTACACTTACATTGTAAATGCAGACTTGAAAGAAAAAAATCGATCTTTTACACCTCGAATTTTTTGTGAATCGATTCATCAGGTTACGATTCGAATTGATTTAAAAATCGATCTTTTTCGGAAAGAATCGCCATTCCTACTCCAGTTAGATAATAAAAGTAGATATATTAAGTTTTAAAATGGTCAGGGGCTCGTGCCTGACGTGTTATGAGTTCGAGTCTTGTGCCACTGAAGACTCACCGATTAGAGAAAATGAACATCGCTTAGCACGAAAAAGTATCCCTTCTGGGAATGAACAAAACACCAGCTATGCAGGTTCATTATCAAAAGAATTCATTGCATTAGGTGGTGATAATGTGTATCCAGTCCCAATTATGGCAAACAAAGACATTTTAGAGTCTGTTCCAAGCTCACAAAATATCATTGATGCAGATTTTAAGACGAAAATAAGAGCTGAATAATGCAATTCCTCATCCCACGTCATCCGAAACGAGGAACATCTTGAAAAGTATACGAAGTTATTTAGATGCACATTCCAATGGTGAAATGAATAACAAAATGGACGACATCGAACAATGTGTTGACAAATTGATGCTAATAAATTACAGTTTAAAAAAATAAAAAACACGCTTTTATATGTTTAATCGAACTAAAAAGTAAAAAAAATAATTCTTCATATAAGAATAAAATGATTAACGAGAAAATTAATATCATTGAGAGGTAAAAGCGTGGGGTGCTTTGTGCTACATTTTTACTTTAACTCAGCATTTCGGAAGAGAGCTAGTAAGAAATTACAACAATTGATATAGGGCACCCCACGCAGGGGCAATAGGCTCAATTCATGTGACGTCATAGTCACATGATAGTGATAGCCACGTGATTCTAGCTAATCAATTCAAAAACTCATGTGACGTCATATAGTCACACGAAAAAAACAATCTTATGTTTCCAGCTAATCAGTTCACGCACTTCGGTGTTGCTAAGTTTTGTGCTCTTTGCAGAAGTTTTCTCTTAAAAAGTACATTGTACACAAAATGCATTTTATTTAAAAGTACAATCATAAAATACAATTTTTTTTAATGTTAAAAAATCTTTTTGAAGAAATTCTTTTTTCCTAACATTTTAACATCTTTATCCAAATATGAAATTCGAAATTTTATCTGAGTTTCACAAATAGAACAACAAGTACTATTAGTTTAATGATTGTTTTGAATTCAATGGAGAGTCCGTGTTTGTCTTTGTCCTGTGATGTCATGAATTGAACCCATTCTAAAGGTGGCATTTGGATTGAATTCGAAAAATATGTATTTTTGTTTAAAAAAATTGATATTTTCTGAAATACTATTAGGTGTGAATTTGGTATTTCATTTTTATTGCTTCTTACTTCCTTATTTTGTACTCTGTATTTTTAATGTTAGTTTTCTTTCATGTTGAAACTTAAAGAGTTCGAAGCGGGATTTATATTTTAAATTATGAAATCTGATATGTTTACACATTTTTCACTAGTAACTTTCTCTCCATCCCCGTGTGGGGGCACCGTGAACATTTCTTTTACCCATACGACGTCCAGTGTCACAGTTATCCAAAAGGGAACAGGAGCAATAAGAGTTTTTTGTTGATAGAGTCACAGATGTTTTATTTTATTCTTGAATGGAGTTACTAAAGGGTGTTTTTTTAGAGGTATAGAACTTTAAATTGCAATAAAACAACGATCTATTATTCGATTGACATGAATTTTTTTTATTCGAAAGATAATCTTGTGGCATTACATTTTAAATATGATTTCTGGCATAGGACTGCCACGGCAGGCTCGGATGTAGTCCAATCTGGACGTCCAATTTTCGATGACTTTTTCCAACATTTGTGGCCGTATATCGGCAATAACACGGCGAATGTTGTCTTCCAAATGGTCAAGCGTTTGTGGCTTATCCGCATAGACCAATGACTTTACATAGCCCCACAGAAAATAGTCTAGCGGTGTTAAATCACAAGATCTTGGACGCCAATTCACAGGTCCAAAACGTGAAATTAGGCGGTCACCAAACGTGTCTTTCAATAAATCGAATGTGGCACGAACTGTGTGATATGTTGTGCCGTCTTTTTGGAACCACAGCTCCTGGACATCATGATTGTTCAATTCAGAAATGAAAAAGTTAGTAATCATGGCTCTATACCGATCACCATTGACTGTAACGTTGTGGCCTTCATCGTTTTTGAAGAAGTACGGACCAATGCTTCCACCAGCCCATAAAGCGTACCAAACAGTCAGTTTTTCTGGATGTAACGGTGTTTCGACATACACTTGTGGATTAGCTTCACTCCAAATGCGGCAGTTTTGTTTGTTGACGTAGCCATTCAACCAGAAGTGCGCTTCATCGCTAAACAAAATTCGCTTCTGAAAATCGGGAACAACGGCAATCTCATTTTGGGCCCATTCGACGAATCTACGCCTTGCTTGATGGTCGTTTGGATGAATTGCCAAAACAAGCTGAGAATAAATCACTTGACAGCTGTTAAATCGGTCGCCATCTTGGAAAGTAATGCCAACTTAAACTTCTATACCTGGAAAAAAAACACTCTTTATAAGGTAAAAAAGACGTTTGTGATCCCACCATCAATAGATTCTTTTTAGAAGAAATTAGCGTACTGAAATGAGCAATTCCTTCTCTTGCATTTTACTCATTTGAATTGATAACAGATAATTATGTCCTTATAAGGACATTCGAAATTATAATTTCGAACTACTTTGTGTATTTAATTTAACAATATTATATATATATATATATGTATACATTATTTTATGCTCCTCTGTTCGTAAGAATAATTTAAGTTTTATAGGTGTGTATATATGTGATCAATTTACCTTTTTTAATTATAATTTTCTGACTTGGAGATAAGAGGACGACATTTTCCATTTTTGCCCGGGATGGCAGAACTGTAAGAGCCGACCCTGCCTCACGCTTTTACCCCGACGACATTAATTTTCTCGTTAATCATTTTATTCTTATATTGTAACCTGTACTCAAAAATAACACCGGCGGCTAGCTCAAAATTTTTAATTGCTTGTACATTCTAATTAAGCACAGTTACAAATACATAAAACATTTAATACGATACAAATAATAAGGAGTTTTGCGCGGGCGGACATTGGCACGTCCGCCCTCAACCGAGGTGGCAGTCAAACTCAGTAAGTATCCATACGGCAAGGAGAGGTCGCTCTAGTACCATCTTTTTGCCGTTCGTTACAATATTAAGAATTATTTCTTCACTTTTTAGTTCAAATAAACGTGAAAGCGTGTTTTTTAGTTTTTTTAAACTATAATTTAGTTTTCATTTTTTAGTTCGATCTTCAATAAAAGCATGCATTTTTAGTTTTTTTAATTATCATTTATTCATTGATGAATTAATCTTAAATACGACATTTTTAGAATCTAGAATACCCATTGGAATCCTATCAGTGCGTCGATACGGCCTGGCTGGCAAAATGTAGAAAATCTGGAAGAGCTAAATTTCAAATATTTCAGGCGAAAGAAGGTGTTGTCAATTATATTTTTCACTGAAAAGAGCTCAATATTCTCTCTGAAGCTTGCATCAGTATTAGACACACTTTTTGAATCGAAGAGTTTGGGAGAAATTATTTAATCCGGTGATCTCTGAATCAATTCTCAGCTGTTTTTGGTAAAAGGAAGCAATGAATGATGTTTCATTTCACAAATCCGACAAGAGAATTTAGAAAAATAGACTGTCCGAGTTTAGCGGTTAGAATAGTGTGCTTCTAATACTTTTTATATTTGGGACCCAATTTTCAATCATAATTTTCATTGCACCCCTCCCCCCCTACAATAACAATGTATTGAATGCAATGCGACTTTAATATTATAACTTGTAATATTATCAATATATGTATTATATTTTGTATATGACAAAAGCCATGGAATTCACTAGAAGTTACTAAAATTGCTTTTAATTTAGTATTGATACATGAATTATTAAATACTTTCCGCACTTATAAGTATCATATATTAGTGTGAATATGTGTTTTATTTTTTATCATATCAATGTATTTTGTTAGGTAAATTAATAATTATTTTAAATCTTTTATTTTGGAGTTTCTGAAATGCTCGCGCCCCCCAGAGTTTGAGAGAAATGCAAGGTTAAAATATAAATATTATTTTCACTTGCACGAGTCTTTTTTTTAATTTACATCGTCAGAAAAACTGGGTAATTTTTTTATATTATGGTAAGAAATGGCTGGCGTGTGTAAACGGTTTTTCTATTATAGGGTTGTAGTAATCTTTTAGTCGCCAAATCTGGAACTTGTCACCAAATCTGGAAATGGTATTTGCAATGAGTCGCCAAATCTGGGAACGATATTATGAATTAGTCGCCAAATCTAAAAATCCTTATTCTTGAGGATCCTGATCAGGACAACGAAACGAAATTGTGAATTTATTGTATTGTCACATCGGGCCTCGACTGGTGTACAAAATTTCGAATTAATTTGACTTTTTTAAGTTCGTAAATTTCAAGTTCAAAGATTCCGTTACATACAAGTGAAACTTATAAAAGCGTGTTAAAATACAAGTAAAACTTACAAAAGCGTCTTAAAAAGACAATGCAAAGAAAAGACCAGTACAGTTTTTTCCAAAAACTCAATAAATGTTTCGTTTTGAAAACCTTGAAAATTTTGTGTTAAATTTTATTGGGAATGTGTGTGTGTTGTGACAAATCTATACGGAACTTTATCACTAACCTTCTGAGACGTCTTTTTTAGGGAAATTTAATTCCCTACCTATTTCCAATTAGCTCCAAAGAGAGGACAGGATTCCTTGTTATATGCAGATTAGATAAAGTATTTAAGTCAAACGGAATACTAAAGTTAGAGCAGTAGGAGAAAAAGTTTGAAGCAGAAAGTTATAATAGTGAAGTTAGATTTATAATTGAAGATTTGTTATTGGATAATTTAATCTCAGAGAAAAGCTGAGCTGAACTGCAGTGTGGTAAATATTAATTAAAGTCTCATTAAAGCTTATTATTACGAGTGAGATTAAAATTAAATGTTCAATAAGAACATTGAATATAATTCTGGGATCTCTTATCGCGGTAATCTCTGCGTGATCGATATTCTAATAGTTAATTAATTGGATCATTAAATATTTAAGTTAATTTAAAGGAAAGACCCTTTTTCTTAAACCTCATATAGCTATTTCTTGATTTATTTGTTATTAAAAGTCTTTGATTCTATTTGGGAAAAATTACCAAATAAAGAAAGTTATTTATAAAAATGGCTACTGGTTCTTATGACTCTAATTTATTCTCGTTCTCAAAGTGAGGTCCAAGGGGACCTTCACAATGTTTTTGTTTCATTGAGTTTTATTTAATACATGCTCTCTTATATATACATATCTATGTAAATAGAATACACTCTAAATAAACTAAATTTTGTTGAGTATATGATTTTTTTATGCAATATCTTTTTACACTCGAAAAAATATTTCACTCCCCTCAGTTTCGTATTAAATTATTTTTACTGTATAAAAGTTATTTGAAATGTATTTTATTGTCAACATGACCTAATAAACAAAATCGCGAGATGTCACTACAATGACCTTAAAACTTCAATTCATTTTGTAAGCAAGGTTTTAACAACCAAAATAATGTGCAATATGTTCAGAAAAATGACCCATATTTCCTCAATATTTGTTTTTGGAAACCACTTATATTTAATACAAGCAAGAGAAGAGGCTACTTAATCCTTATTAGTATTTTATAAACACGCAAAAACAGCTCAATGGATATTAATGAAACTTTACAGTAATATAGCTTATACATCAGAATAACACATAGGCTATAATTAATAAAGATATTGTGTGAAGTGTCGCAAAATATAACGACAGTTGTCAAGTAAGTAGGAAAAAATTCTGCCATCTGCAAAAAAGCCCGTGAAAGCATATATATATATATATAGTATAAAAAATAAAAGTGAAAAAGTTCTAAAACCTCCAATGCCAAAGAATAAAGAAAATGGAGTTCCCGAGACACAGCAAATGTAGGTACAAAGTCTTTGGACTAAACTGGAGACCTATTATGATTTATAAAGTTGTCGCTGAATTAGGCCATCGATTTAGGGTTAAGCAAAGCTTTATGGATCCACCTTTCCCGTACAGCAGAAATTTTCGACATGATAGAAAAAAAAGCAAATTAAAGCTCTGTTGAAAAGTAATCCTATTTCTAACACGTGGATGATAAGCCTGACAATATAGTAAAATTAAATTATGAAAAGAGAACAATATTGTATCTCTCAAAGAGAAGAATAATACAAAATTTTCTCTATAGAAAAAATTAGGATAAAAACTTACATGTAAAAATAAAAAACTTAAATATCGCATAGCAAACTTCTACGCTAAAACCCCACGTGATATATATATATATATATATATATATATATATATATATATATATATATATATAAATTTTCTGTGCATGTGTTTGTCTTTAAACTCCTCCTAAACGGTTGGACCGATTTCGATAAAATTTTTGTGTGGGTTCAAGTAAATTCGAGAATGGTTTAGATTCACAATTCGATCCGATATCGCAATTAGTTAAAAAGATATTAATTAAAAACATTCAAAAAATACAACTCAACATTCACCTGCATTGTTGTAACAACGCTATTGTTATAAAATAAAATTTCCGTTCAACTGAATGCTTTTAACACGTGAGGAAAAAACCTTTTCAAATTTTGACACAAGTCGCCAAAAGGGTCACTTAGTCGCCAACGTGGCTGTATTTGTAATTTTTTAAATAATTAGTTTTAATCAATTAATTTTTATTAATTATAATTAAATGATAGTATTGTCATCCAAAATATCATGTGCATTACATTTCTGCTCAATTGAGCACTTAAAAATATATTTTATTAACGATTGAAAATTCCACCAAGATAAATATATAAAAAACAAACAAATAAAATATGTATAGAAATCGTGCGCTAATAGTAGGAATTGAAAAAGACGGAAGTTGGCGACGTAAATTGATTTTCAGCCAAACCCGGTCTTTATTGTTAAGAAAATGCAGACGATTCCCGCTTTTTAGCATTTTTAACTAATATCTTTTCAAATAATCTAATATATATTATAAATGCGAAAGTTTGTGAGTATCTTTGTGGGTCTTTCACGCAAAAACAACTGAATGGATTTTAATGAAACTTTACAGTAATATAGCTTAAACATCAGAATAGCACATAGGCTATAATTTATAAAGATATTGTATGAAGTGTCCAAAATATAACGATATTTGTAACGTAAGTAGGAAAAAATTCAGCCATCTACGAGGAATTCTAGCTTGCGCTGCAAAAAAGCCCACGTCAGCATATATCTATCTTTCGTTTTTGAAAGATTTGCCTACGCAAAGGTGCTCGCTTCTAATTAATTCCACTGATCAGCATAATGCCTATTTTTTTTTATTTCAGAATAAAATAAAGTTTTCAAGGGAGAAGTTGTTATAAATCTCTCTTTATATTAATTTTTTTTTATGATTTTATTATGCACATTTGGTAGTAAGAAATTGATCTTTTTTCCAATTAAATGCTTTTATCAGTTCTGATACTTAAAGTCAGTGTTTCTCAAACTGTGGGGCGCGCCCCCCTGGGGGCGCGATGACCTTACAAAGGGGAGCGTGAGCATTTCAAAAATAAAAGATTTAAAAAATAATTAGTTTACTGGAATGAATTAAAACAAAATACTTTCAGACATAAGAAAAAATGCACTTTTACTCTGATATAATTTATAGGCGCGCGCGCGCGATATTAAGCCATCAAAAATAAAACCTTCTTCAATACCTAATTAGCTATCTTTGATCCTATAACCAAATAAAAAAACTTTAATTTGATTTGCTGTAATCCCGTGATGAGAGATTTTTTTATTACGCTTTTTTTTAACCTAACATACTACTCTTTCAGAGAAAAAACAGATCTCAGACCCAGATTCGAAAAAATTTAGGAACGTAAAAAATTCATCACTCTCATTGTTTTTGAAATACTGCACATTATTGCTGTAATCTGTTTGACCTTCTAAGTTATTGGTACAGTTAGTTATGACCCCTCTCTTATGTGTTCTCTGTTGCGCTTTTTTCCATGCAAAAGAGTTTTATGATATTTGGAAAACCACGGAGAGCACACACACACACAAGCACATGAAGGATTACTTGGCCAAGACATATTTTTATAAATATTCTCAACGTACAAAGCATAACGAAAAACGTTTCACATAATTCTTTTAGCAATAACATACATATTATCATAATGAATATACTTTTTACCCGGAAGTGGTCGCGTGGGACGCACAGATTACGAAATCGTTATTTCTGGCAAAACTGTTTATTTGTTACCAAAGAAAAATTGAAAAGTACTTGAAAGTAGGTAAGTAAACTTTCTCTTAGTTAAATTATTCACTGGAATCATGATTTGTATCGTGTACAATAAAATAATTATAAAAAAAAGGATTGGGGTGATTCAATAACCCCGACCGTATCGAGTGCGCGCCTGCTACAGGGTTAAAACATGTTGAAGTCTTTTCGCTTTAAATATTAAAAATAATACAATTATTCTTCATCGATATTTTATATTATTGATCATTATTTAACATCAGTGGCACACACACGAGGGGGGGGGTCTGCCCCCCAAAAGCCCTTGATTTTTTCCGATTGATTATAATTCTAAGTTTATAGTACGCAAAATTTAGTTATGTATTTGTTATTAATGATTAATTTTATTAATTAATGCTAATTATTTATTCAAGAATTAGTTTTTTACTGTGTTTTGTTCCCGAAAATCGACAAAATCAAAAGGAACCTGATACAAGATTGGTGAACTTTCGACCCCGGACCCCCCTCCCCTTGAAAAATTCCTGTGTGTGCTACTGTTTAACATCAATTATAAATGCTAATTCTGTGAGGCTTAAAATTACAATTCGCTTAAAACTAATTATAATTTGATCAACGTTTTAAAAAAAATCATTTTACATTTTTGTAAACATTGTCGAGCACTTGGCTTTGCGCTCCCCTTACAATTCAGCTATTATATGAATAATGTTTTATTTTCTTATAAATGAACTCTTGCAAAGAGCGGGCACTTCAGGCGGTATACTTTTAATGTATCAGTGCTGCATAGAATATTTTATAACTAATTAATTAATACTAAATTAAGAACAAGTTTAATAAGTATTAATGACGTCCATGAGCTTGTCTTGGAAAGCAAAGTTTTTATAAGGAATGCTTATGATTAGAAATGGACCCTCTAAGTTCTTTTTCTATATTTAGCAGATATCTATATTTTGTCTTCTAAGCAGCTACCGCATTTTGCAATATGTTCAATTTAAAAATTAGAGAAAGGAAAAATAACATAATTATCCTATTATTTTATTTATTTATTTATTTTGCTTAAAAGTAGTATACAAAATTTTTAATACTTATGTTACTAATTTGTATGGTTTATAATTAAGATCGCCTATTGTAGCTTTAGCGTCAAAGTGCATTATTATTGTATTCAGTACATTATTAATGTATAAGGGGGACGCGAAAAAAATTGTGATCGAAAAGGGGGCATCAGTATTGAAAGTTTGCGAAGCACTGACTTAAAGTAAATAAACTTTCTCTTTCACACTGCATCATTTGGACAAATTTTCAAAATTTGTTTGTGATTAGTAGTTAATTCTAATGCTATAATTTTAATTTAGTAGGCAGATATAATTATTTTTATACTTAAAAACGCAATAACTACTGTACTGTATTTTTTGGAGTGTGAGAGTGAGTGAATATTAATGTTGCACTGTTCAGCTACACGAGGGCTTTTGGCAATGGATCACTTAATTTTGAACCATGGTCAAGTGACGTGGACGACACTTGAGCTGGCACCCTCTTCTCTTAACTACCACACCACACCAACTTAGAAGGAATATTCTACCAATGCTTAGCAGGAATATTCTTTGAAATCCACTCTTCCAAGATATATGGCAGCACGGGTTCCATGATGAGTATTTTAGCGGAAAAAATAGTTTGCCAAAATTTAAGGGTCTTATGTTTTTGTATGTTAATGACGACCTTAGAAAATGATTTGACTACTTATTTTAAGTGAATGGTATATATAATTAATGTGGGAGACAACAAGGGGTCCAAGAGACTTTTGTCTTTCTTATGGTTTATTTAATATTAAATAAAAATTAATTAAAAAGGTAGCTATTCTAACAGATAAGTTTCGATGATGTTTTTATGGTGACGCCTGCTCGCGCACCTCCGTCGTTCTCTCTGCTGTTTCTCTTAAAAGTTCACAGTCTAATAGTTTCAGTTTCAATTCACTGCGCCTGCGTGCGAAGACTGCTTTGCTGGATGCCATAACCGGCCAGCCTGACTGTACGCTGTCCGCAGCGGTACGTCCTCCTTTTTTTTCCCATCGAGACCAGAGGAGAGTCTGAAATATACAAAAAAGAGACGGAACAGACAAGGACTATACAACAAATACACAAAGGTTTAAAATATCATAATTCTGCTGAACTGGACAGTTTCTCCATCATGTGAAGGCATCTCTTCGACATCCGGAAGGTTCCACAGGAAAACATTGTGTTTCACAGGCATGGCATGATTCTGAAATGACAATAGTACGCTAGGATGAACGGAATCATTTATTTTGCTATCTTGGTCTTTATCAGTTCCATCAGGCATAAGAACGCCTTTTTTAATGAGTTCTTTGGTTGAACGCATTGATATTTTCCTCTCTAGAGTTCTGGACGTCTGTTCAAAACGATCTCTCTTTTTCCTCCGTTTCCACTGCCAGGGTTCAAAGATTCGTCGGAGCATTGCAAACCGTCGATGTTTAGTCTTCATAGGTGAAGGGGTAGGTTGCTGGGAGTTGAAGTCCACGGAACTCGTTTTCATGGCACCATTGACTTTCTTACACAATACTATATCAGAACATTTTTCTCTTATAATGCCTATTTATAACTTAGTACTCTTAATTTTATTACATTTATAATTCTTAATTAGAGAACTCAAATCATTTCTAGTATTAAAGTTTTTAACATGTGGCAAATCATAACTAGAGTTTTTTATCACACTTGAAACAGAAACATTTGAAAAAGAAACAGCACTAGGATAAGCATAAGCACCTAAAGAGGATTCACTTTCATTCAATAAAAATATCGCTCTTTGCGTGGCCTAGTTTCTTTATTTCAGCATATACACTGGGATGTATAATAAATTCTTCGGTCAAGGTCGGTGATATTGCCGTTCGAATACTTAAGCTGGGAGAGAGTTGATTAAGAGAAATATTTATGGGTTTAACTTCTACCATACGCTGTTCGCCAAAACATGAACTTAATGTTATGATCTCTTCGGAAGGCTGGTTCACTCTAATTAGTGAGGAATTTAAAACTGGGATCTGGCAACCTGAATCAATCAAGGCTGTTACGGGCTGATTTTCTACAAAAATGCTTACATATTGAAGATTTGCGAACTCAACGCTATTTTGTTTTTCGCTCTCGACTTTCAAAGTATTCACGTTTATTCTATTATGGATGTGGTCGTTAGATTCTTTAGGCTTAAAACGCTTCTCGCAATCTCTTGCGTAATGAGATGAATCACCGCATATATATAGCCATTTTTATTTTCTCTTTCAAGATTTTGGGGATAGTTCTCTTCGACTTTAGCTGCAGGATTTAAACTTAATGCTTGAAGTTCGATTTCTTTTTCTAATTGCGCTAGCTGTAGTTTCGCGAGCTCAATTTTCTGTTTTTCTAAAGTTACCTCTCTTTCGTTTCTTGATACCCTTTCATCTATACAGTTTTTAATTAAAGTTTTAATGAAATCTGGATCACTTTCAAATGTACTACTCTTCTCAATTTTTGTCTTTAGTTTAGCTATAGTGTCCGTACTCTCCACAGTACCGTCTAGATTCTCAACAACTCTTATGAAATCCTCTTTAAGAGCGTTTTTATACATTTTAGAAAAATATGGAAAGATCCTACCTTTTTTTTTTCTAGCTCCCTTGTTGCTCGCACGTACGATGTATCCAATAATTGAAGAAAAACGTTGATTCCACAGATCTCACCTCTTCGCAGGTAATATAGTTGAAATTGTTCGAATTGACACCTCTTCGCAGGTGTTTATGTGAGTGGTTCCAACCTCTACACAGGCGGAATTTTCGTCGATGGGTTCCAATGAAGAATTCAATTGAAGAAAAACGTTGATTATATAATAGTTCCGGCCTGTACGCAGGCGGAATATTCACACAGGGTTCCAATGAAGAATTCAATTGAAGAAAAACGTTGATTAAAAGTTCTGGCCTCTACACAGGCGGATTATTCACACTAAGTTAGTTCCAACCTCTACACAGGCGGAATATTTGTCGATGGTTCCAACCTCTACACAGGCGGAACGAAGTTTAAAAATTCAACCTCTACACAGGTTGAACGAAGTTTCCAAAAATGGCGGCGCGTCTCCTCCACGGACGGCTTTTGTTCACGTTCCAAACTTTGATCAAAATCGAAATTTTTTCAATCCCGGCCTCTACACAGGCGGAGTATTCATGCTGAGTTCAAACCTCTACACAGGTTGAACGAAGTTTCCAAAAAATGGCGGAGCGTCTCCTTCACGGACGCTTTTGTTCATTATCCATACTTTGGTTCAAAATCGAAATTTTATCGATCCCGGCCTCTACACAGGCGGAGTATTCATGCTGAGTTCAAACCTCCACACAGGTTGAACGAAGTGGCCAAAAAATGGCGGAGCGTCTCCTTCACGGACGCTTTTGTTCATTGTCCAGACTTTGGTTCAAACCGAAATTTTATCGATCCCGGCCGAACCCCCATAATTTGTGGGAGACAACAAGGGGTCCAAGACTTTTGTCTTTCTTATGGTTTGTTTAACATTAAACAAAAATTAATTAAAAAGGTAGCTATTCTAACAGATAAGTTTCGATGATGTTTTTATGGTGACGCCTGCTCGCGCACCTCCGTCGTTCTCTTTGCTGTTTCTCAGTCTAATAGTTTCAGTTTCAATTCACTGCGCCTGCGCGCGAAGACTGTTTTGCTGGATGCCATATTAATTTTACAGTGGAATATCTTTAATTAATTTATTAGCTCTAAAGGATTAAATTTTCCAAAGTGGAGTATTTTGTTTATGTATATCCCTTAATTTGCAAATGTAGTGATCCAAAAAAAAAAATATGAAAAAAACTGCAATAAATCATAATGCGGTTGGATAAAGTATTAAAGTGCATTTCGCCCCTACACGGAGGGTCATACAAAGCTCTAATAAAGCTCGAGCTTCGAAAGTAGCTAGGCATTTGCCAACTTGATTCTATCGTTAACATTTCGCTATGTTTTTCATTGAATCACCATTATAATTTAAGAAACAGCGTTGCTTGCGAATATAACAATTTTAAAATAAAATAAATACAACAGAAAGTAATATTAATGTATTACACTTTCAGATATAAATTATTTACACTACTTTAAGCGTTCATTACGCAAAACATTTAACAATGTGTTACTTTTGGTGAGCAGAGATCAGCTTAGGGAGGTATTTTGAAAAATCGACCCTCAAGAGTGTTACGAGGAATTATAAAAAAAAAATCCTTTTTATCAGCTATTAGATCCACATACTTAAAATCTAACAAAGGTGTTTTTTCTTTCTTTCTTTTTTTTTTTGTTTAGCTGAGATATGCAAAAAGCTTTTTTTGTTTAATTTGCAATTCACATAAAATTAACTCATTAAAAACTTCTTTTTCCTTCAATCTGTGTTGTTTAATTTTTCAATTCACCCGTGCGAAGAACGGGTATACCAGCTAGTCTTTATATGTGTATTTCTTCTGTGCGTGTGTATGTAACTGAACTCCTCCTAAACGGCTGGACATATTTTAATGAAAGTTTTTGTCTGTTCCAGTGGACTCGAGAATGGTTTAGATTTATAATTCGGTTTAGAAATGTTTATTTAATTAATTTTTTATTTATAAATTGTTGATCTTGGAATGTTTTGCATTGGATCCGGCAGACTGCGCTACGATCGCAGTATCGAATATTCAAAAATCTTTTATTATAATTCAAGTTGGTCCCGACAGTTGGTGCTGCGATCATTTCAGAAAAAAAATTTGTCACTTCGTGTTATTATTTTGTTGAAATAAATCGTGTGTTAATTAAATTATTACATTCAGATGTAATTAGTGTTTGAAATTTTACTCAATTTTACTCAAAAGTTCCAGATTTTGTTAAAGCTTATTCATAAAAATTTGGAATTTTTGAATTTAAGATGTGTGTATAGGACAACGTCTGTCGGGTCCTCTAGTATATATATATATATATATATATATATATATATATATATATATATATATATATATATGATTTTATTACGCACATTTGGTAGTAACAAATTGATCATTATATCAAAATAAATACTTTTATCGCTTCTGGTATTTAAAGCAGATAAACTTTGTCTTTCACACTGCATCATTTGGACAAATTTGCATAACTTGTTTGTGGTTAGTAGTTAATTATAACGCAATAATTTTAATTGAATAGACAGGTGTTGCATTTTTTAAGAATAAAAATAATAATAACTACTGTACTGTATTTTTTGGAAGTGTAAAAAAAGTACTTACAAGGGATTGTGCCGCGAAAGCGTAAGTCTAATCTTTCCCAAAGCTCTAATAAAGCTCGAGCTATGAAAGTAGCTAGGCAGTTGCCAACTTGACTCTACCGCCAACATTTCGCTATGTTTCCACTGAATGGCCATTATAATTTAAGGAACAATGTTTCTTGCGAATATTACAATTTTAACATAACATATATACAACAAAAAGTAATATTAACGTATTTCACATCCAGATATAAATAATTTTCACTATTTTAAGTGTTCATTACACAAAATTTGTAACAATGTGATACTTTTACTCAGCAGAGATCATCTTAGGAAGGTGTTTTCAAAAATCGAACCACAAGAGAGTTACGGGGAGTTTTAAATAAAAGAAAATCATTTTTATCAGCTATTAGATCTACAGACTTAAAATTTAACAAGCATGGGTTTTTTTTGTTGTTCAGCTGAGATACAAAATCTCAGTTGGGTTATTAATTTAGTGGACTGTACTCGAAATTATTACTTAAATCCAAATTTTATTAATGCGACTTCCGATCGTACGACTTGCGTCTTTCGTACGATCTGAAATATTTTTACACAAGTATTCTAGTTGATACAAACACATTGCTGCAGTAACCTTAAGCGTTGCCATTATTTGCTTACAATTCTAAAATTCGCCAAGAATTGGCGCCAACATGCCGAAGTTTAAATGGGCATTAACAACGATCGACCTTGAAATCTTCTAGATTTCTAGTGATAATTAATTTTTCCAACAATCATAATAAATTCCATTAATATAATAACAAACAAGAAAATTGCTAATAAAACATACAGATACAAATACATTATATAGAATAATTTTGACATATAGGCATTTCAAACAATAAAATTTAAAATAAAGCATACATTTCATGTATTGGGAATTGGTAAAAGACATATATAAGAAATGCTGCGTTTAAAAATACCTCGAGAGGTTTTTACCATAACAACTCGAACCATTCCGTCTTTCTCTGTTACTACATCTTGGATTCTACCCATTGACCATGAGCAACTAGGAAGATTTCCTTCAACACAAGGCTTATTCTTAGAACAAGGCTATTTTTTGGATATTACTTTTTTCAAATTTCCATTTTCCGCGTT
The DNA here is from genome assembly GCA_019973935.1 of Trichonephila clavipes. Taxonomy (NCBI): domain Eukaryota; kingdom Metazoa; phylum Arthropoda; class Arachnida; order Araneae; family Nephilidae; genus Trichonephila; species Trichonephila clavipes. The sequence continues at coordinate 55,410 of BMAU01001566.1, forward strand.
GTTGAAGATTGTTTAAATAATCCCTTGACCACTTTCCCCAAATAATTTGATTAATTTTTTGAACTTGCTGCCATCTAGAAAGTCGATTACCTGGAATATCAATTATTATAGATTCAGGAATGAAATAATTTGGACGACCGATTAAAAAAATGTCCAGGTGTTAAAGAGCCAAAATCGTTGGGATCAGAAGATAAGGGAATTAATGATCGACTATTTAATATACCTTCAACTTGGTTAACAACTGTTAAGAATTCTTCAATAGTTAATTTAAAATTACCTATTGTCCTTTTAAAGTGATATTTAAATGATTTTACTCCTGCCTACCAGGTGGCCGCGGCAGCCGAGTGGTATGGGTATCGGACCGTAGCTTGCCTTGTCACGAGTTCGAGCCCAGTACCACTAAAGACCCGCCGTGTAGGGCAGCGATGCACGCTAAATCTGTCGAGAGCTGAAACGTCCTCCCGTTGGTGTGGTGTGGTAGTTAGGAGAGGGAGGGGGTGCCAGCTCAGGTGTCGTCCACGTCACTTGACCATGGTCCAAAATTACATGGTCCGTCGCCAAAACCCCTCGTGTAGCTAAACAGTGCGACGTTAATATTTAATCAATCAATCAACCTGCCTACCGGAATCCACCAAAATTCGGAGACCTAGGAGGCAAAAATTAGCAGGAGATTGAATGTGAAATCAAATAAGATTGTGGGAACCCCTTGGGTTCCACCCTGGACACTAAAATAAAATTGAGGCAAAGAATGACCAGTAGCCATTTGTATAAAAATAACTTATATTTATTCACTTGATTCAAATATTAGAAACTCTAATGACATATAATATCTATATGTCTACGTCAAACAAAAGGGATTTACCTTGAATATTAAATTAAATTACGAAATTAATCAATAACTAGGCGTAAGATCAATAAGGTGTACCGAAATAGGAGGTCTGAGAAATACACGCAACTCGAATTATTAGTTTTCATTAACTTAAACTAGTTTTATTAAACTAACGCTTATTTTATGCGGTATTAAACTATAGTATATCACCTGGTAGTACTTTGATATATTCACAGATATATTAACCTCCTAAGATTCCTTCGTCGAGTACTATCAGCAATGTTTCACTATCGTAATTCAATTGATTCCTCTAAACGTTGCTGCTGGCTCAATGGCCTTCATCCTCGCTAACTTACAACGCTCTACTTAAATACCCTATCTACTTTGCATATCCCGTTCTCCTCTTAGAAATGATTGGAAATATACGCGAATTTATAATCCCCAAAGATGCCTAAGAATATCAGTGGAAAGGTTCCGTTCAGATTCGTCACAAGATGCCAAATTATCCGGGGGAGTTTTCACAAGTTTGTATAACTATTTTAATTCTGAATGAGCACCAACAAAATTAGTGCCATTATCAGAAAATATTATGCTGGGAATACTTCGACGAATAAAAAATCTTTTAATGTTGCAATTAAGGCATCAGAAGTTAAGCCTCTTAAGATTTCTAAGCGAACAGCTCGAGTTGAGAAGCAAACGAATATTGCTGCATAAATTTTGCTTAAAGCTCCTTTACGTTGTGATCTTTATATTTTATATAAAAAGGACCGCAAAGATCGATTCCATTATTTGTAAAGGGGGGAGTTACTGTAACTCTTTCTTTAGGTAATGATGCCATTAATTGCTCTTCTATTTTAGGCTTGGCTTTAAAGCATTTAATACATTGATGAACTATTCTCTTAGCATTATTTCTCCCTTTTAACGGACAATATTTTGCCCTAACAAGATGAAGTAACGTTTGAGGACCTACGTGCAAACTACTTAGATTGAAATGTTAAATTATAATATTAATAAGTTTATGATCTCTCGGAATAAGTATTGGGTGTTTCTGGTTAAATGATAAGTCCGAATAATCTAATCTTCCACCAACACGAATTTATTCAAATTCATCAAGAAAAATGTTTAAATTTTATTACTTACAGTTCCTTTGACAATTTCCTTTTTTCTTAAACTATTTATTTCTTTATAAAATACCATTGATTGTACTCCTTTAATGAGAAATCTTAGGGAATATTCGAATTCTTGGACAGTCAAAGGACCACTCCATTTGTCCGTTTTTGTACAGTTGAACACAAATCTGAAAATAAAACTAAGAATTCTAAGTATTTTATGAAAAATATTACTTAAATATAAAATTTTTTAAATATTACTTAAATTAACTTGATTCATAAAATTATTGTCCGATGAAAGGATTAAGTTTGTAGAAGTCACAGTTTTTTTTTTTAGTTCAGTCAAATATAGTTCCTTTTCAGAGGAATTCAAGTCATTTTGGCACGAATCATCAATAATTTCTTCCATGGCAGAAGATGATCCTGACCACCAGAGTTCCAGGTCTTCGAGATCAGAAGGATTAACTCCACGGGAAATGAGATCAGCAGGATTATCAGGAGATGAAATGTGTTTCCACTGATAGTTAGCTGTAAGAGCTTGAATATTCGAGACTCTGTTTGCAACAAATGTTTTTAATTGATGAGGAGGTGAATTAGTCCGCGCTATAGCTATAGTAGAGTCTGAAAATAATATTTTGTCAATGTTCAGTTTCAAGGAATTCACAACTTTGTTGATTAACTGTGAAAGCAAATGACAAAAACACAATTTTAGTCGAGGAATAGAAATCTTCTTCAAAGGGGTAACTCGTGATTTGCTGACAAGCAATTTTGTAGTTGGAGTATAATTTTCACCATAACTTCGCAAATGAACCACTGTTCCCTAAGCAGCAATTGAAGCATCACAATATCCTAGTAAAATTATGCATTTAGAATTATCTGTTAACAAATACCTATTGATGGAAATACTTACGATTGTCTTTAAAGTGGAGACAAAATTATTCCACTCGATACACAATATGTTAGGAAGCGAGTCATCCCAATTAATTTTCTCCGGCCGAAAATTCTGAAGGCATATTTTTGATTTTGCTGTAACAGGTCCAATCAGCCCAAAAGGGTCATATAATTTCAATATTGTAGATAAAACTTCTCTTTTGGTGTAAATAGTTTTTTCTTTTACTGAAACTTTAAAATTAAGTGTGTCTGACTTTGAATTCCACACCATTCCTAGTGTTTTGGCTCTGCACTCTTCAAGCTAAGCAAATAAGCGTTTTTAGGAGATTGAATATTCTATATATCTAAAAGTTTACTATTATTAGAATTCCATTTATGTAAAGTCATACCATACGTTTTAAACATTTTAATTAATTGATTTTTGAGAATTTTAGCTGTTTTAATATTTTTACAACCAGTTACAATATCGTCCATGTAAATATCAGATAGAGTTATTTCAGTTGCCAATGGAAAAGCGTCTGATTCATCTAAGCATAATTGTTTGATGACTCGTGTGGCTAGAAATGGTGCACTTTTTGTGCCATAAGTTACAGTATTTAATCCATATTCTATTGGTTTTTCCCAATGTTTATTTTTCCATAATATTCTGAGTAAATTTCTTTGGGTTGGGTCAATTAAAATTTGTCTGAACATTTGTTTTATATCTGCCGTTAGAACAATTTTATGCTTTCTAAACCACATCATGATATTAAAACATCTTCCGGAACTCTACCAGAAAGAAGGATATCATTCAGATTTCGACCACTTGTGGTAGGGGCAGACCCATCAAAAACCTCACGAAGTGTTTTGTAAAGTTGTTTTGGGACTTAAAACGCCATGATGCGTTAAATAGTAATTAATAGGAGAATAACAATTATCAGGGATTTTTTGCATATGATTAAGAGATTCATACTCTTCAAGAAATGCGGAATAAAGCTTATGCATGTATGGATCTCTATCTTATTTTATTATTGTTCGGTTAAGTCTCTCTTAAGCTAAAATTAGAGAATTACCCAGAGTAACTCCTCATCCCGGACAGGCATATAAATGATAAATCAACCAGTACAATCACGTCTATGTGTGTTTTTAAAATGCATTTCACAAAGTTCTTTCTCTTTGCTTGAAGAAGTGAATGTCTGAATCGCTTGGGGTTTGCTAGAATTATTTACTACCCAGAAGGGGGCGCCGGAAGGGGAGCTGGCGGAGTGACGAACGTATTAAAGAGAGATGCCTTTCTGTTTTCTGACCTACATTACAAATAATTGTGTTTCCATTGGCACAATCTGCATGTGTACTTCGATTTACAAAGCGCAACTTTATGATTATTGTTTAAACAATTAATGCAGAGTTCATGTTTTTTTTAACTATATTAAATCTTTGCAAGGGATTCATTTTTAAAAAATGTGTGCAATCATATAAATGATTTGTTGTTTTTCACAACAATCAATTATTATTATTATATTTCACCATGAAACTTTTGCCTTTGTTTGGAAAGGGAGTTTTCAATTTTAATGGAGGTTCCTGAACTTCGTGCAAATTTTCTAATATTTGGGTTTTATTTTGCAGAAATTCCAAAAACATTTCCTATTTCGGCAATTCAGTTGAAGTTAGGTTCATTTCGTACAACTTCCGGGATTCTTTATCCAACTTTTGGATAATTATGTTTGTTAAAAACTGGTGAGTGAGCTCATTAGTTTCTAAATCCATGAGCTTTAAATCTCTTAGGTGTTTTTAATTATAATATCAATTAAGTTACTAAAACCTTTAGATGATTCAATACAAAGCTTTTCAAAATTTAAAATGTTCATAATATGAGAATTTATTATTAGACGTTTGTTTTCATATCTTTAAATTAAAACAGTCATTAATGATTCCAGCCTATCTTCCGAGGTTTCGATAGTTCTTGCTCCACCTTTCAAAACAGAACGTAAATAAAAAACAGTTTTTGCGTATCATTTAGCACTGAATTATTCGTAATTAGGCTCTATCAAATTGTTTTTTTAAAATCAGTCCAATTTGCTATTACACCGTGAAATTCGGGTAGGCTTATAACAGGTAAATTAACGAAACTAGATTTTGAATTGTCATTACTTAAAGCAGTTTCACAACTAGATACATTTTTAGAAATATTATCATGCTTTAATAATACAGTTTGTAAGTCTACCTTTATGGATTCCAGATCTTCTTCCATTTGGTCAAAAATCAATTCCAAATTTGATAATTTTTCTTCTTCTAAAACTTCATAATATTCTATTTTCAATGATTCCATACAAGAAAAGATTTTCGAAATATTGTCTACTTTACTTTGAATTAACAATTTTGCTGCATTTGGAGCTTTGTCCTTTAAAAACGTTTGCAGTTTTGTGATTTTGGACTTACAATTGCAACGACTACGATTTAAAAGAGTTTCAATTTTTTCCGCAACTGATATGTGGAAAGTGTTTCATCTGACTCAAGAGCTTTTGCTCCTTCCATTTTGTTTAAAAAGCTAAGAACGCGTAATTCAACAACAAATTATTTTTAATTCTACGCAAGTTTCCTCCGCGTTCTGGGGGACCACAATGCTGGGTTGTTAATTTAGTGGACTGTACTCGAAATTATTATTTAAATCCAAATTTTATTAATGCGACTTCCGATATAAGGTATCTTAAACGATCTGAAATATTTTTACAAAAGTATTGTACTTGATACAAAACACGTTGCTGCGGCAACCCTAAGCATTGCCATTATTTGTTTACAATTCTAAAATTCGCCAAGAAGTGGCGCCAACATGCCAAAGTTTAGATGGGCATTAACACAACGGACGTCATTTCTCTGGAATATGGAAAAATTCAGCTCTTTTCAGGAAAGCATATGTGAACTCCCTTTAAATATAGAAATACAATCTTTGATAACATTAAAATTCTTTCCTATCAGTGGACAGAATAACAAAACACTCATTTGTGTAGAACTCTGTGCTCATGTTCAGTTAATACAATTCTCAGCTTTTCGCATACATCTTGTAGACTCTTCTGGAGATTGCATAAAATGTCTCAATGATAAATTAATTTACACCGAAATTATAAGAGCTTCACTATTTACGTTAACTTTCTCAAAGGAAAAGTTAATGAAGAACAAGAATCGGTATTTACCGAATGATGTTCCACAATTGTATTGCGAGGTCGAAATTCCCCAATACTTAAACGAGTTTGGAGTAAAATAGAAAAGAATCTGCTATATGGTTGTCTCAGTGGTGTAGCGAGAGCTTTCACCGCCTGGAGCCGACCAGAAATTTGCCACACATCTATTTTAATTATTTGTCAAGAAAATTAGTAAAAATAAAGCAAGCGTATTAGTAAAAAATCAGCTTTAGATTTTTTTTTTATTGATTAAAAATGAACTTTTCGTGTTTTTTTCATAAAATCTTTTATACAATTGTCCATATCAATATGTATGTCATGTTCAATTGCCAGAATAGCTAAATTTAATAGCCTTAACTTGAACATAGTCGATCTGAGATCATTTTTGATTAATTTTAGTTTAAACAAGCTTCCCTCGCAACTGGCATTAGTGATGACAGATGTTTAAAAATTATCAACATTATGACAATGTTTAGTAATCCATCTTCAAGCTTAGACTCAATAATATATTTTAATAAACCCAGAGAGCCGGATCTAATGAGTTCTTTTTTTACAGCCTGGGTCTGCTGCAGCTACGAAAGCTTGTAGACCTACGCGCTCAAGTTGGAATTTTCTTTATTAATGTCTTGAGAAGGTATGTGACTACCTCCGGGGTGAGTGAATGCTAATGTTGCACTGTGTGTGTTCAGCTACACGAGGGCTTTTGGCGACGGACCTCGTATTTTGAACAATGGTCAAGTGACGAGGACGATACCTGAGCTGGCACCCCCTCTCCTAGCTACCACACCACACCAACGGGAGGACGTTTGAGCTCTCGATAGATTTAACCTGCATCGCTTCCTTACACGACGGATCTTTAGTTGTACTGGGCTCGAACTCATGACATACCTATCATGAACCGATACCTTGACCACTGGGCTACCGCAGCCCTCGTGACTACCTTCGGAGTACTTTTTAGAAATATATCAATTTTCAACTAAATAAACACTTTTTTACTTGAAATGGGGCATAAAACTAGGAGTCCAAGTACAATTTCCTTAAAATTAAAAAAAAAAAAATTTCGATATATTGGGAATTTTCAGTGAAATTTTAGTGAAAAATTGCAGTTACGGTAAGTCTTGTACTGGAAATTCTAATTAAGATATTCAAATTATATTTATACGGTACACAACTAACATTATTATCTGTGCTTAGAGCAATCAGAATTGAAATACTTTCTAAGGCTTTAAAATATGCCATTTTTTTATGCAAGAACTAAATTTTCTACAAAAAAATAATGTTATTTCTTTACAAAATGTACAATAAAATACATAAATATATGCCCAGAGATTAGATTATTGTTTATACTGGAGATAAAACTAAATAAAACATTTTCTGAAAATTTAAATTTAATATCTTAAAAAAGAAATCCTGTAGTGAACTTTGCCGTGAAGCAAAAAATTGTAAATCATGTTTCTCAGAAAATGCATTTTCAGATTTTAATACAGTATAAAAATTTTTTTACAAATTTTACATTTTTTAAACTCAACATATTTATAGTTCCTAATTTCGTTAGCTTCATGTTTAACTAATTTTGACTTTTTATTAAACTTTTGCTGTTTTCTGGAGAGTTTTATAGACTATAACAATTGTGTCGTTCTTAGTGAAATTTTGAAGAAAAATTGCAGTTACACAAAATGCAAATAAATGTTTTCAAATAATATTTTATACAGAGCGTGAATAACATCTTTATATGTATTAGATATTAAAATTTTGTCATACTTTTGAAAGTTTTTTTAAATATGACAAATTTTATCCAAAACACGATTTTTCAAAAAAAGCTAACGATTTATTTTTTTCATAAAAAAGCAATAAAGGGCATAAATATATACACAGACATTAGATTTTGATTCTTAACACAGATAAAACTAAATAAAACATGTTCTGAAAATTTCAAATCAGTATCTTAAAAATATATTGTGTAATTATCTACTTCCGGTTTTGCAAACTCCTTTTCCGGTTTACTACTTATGCTATAACTTTACTTCTAAATATCGTAGAAACAAAAATAGAGTGTTTTGGGAATCTTAAATGTATGGGTTAAAAGAAAAGCATAAAAGAAGTTTCGAAAATTTCAGCAAAATGGCGAATTTTGGGTAGTCACATACCTTAAGTTCGTCCATGCTCAATATCACTTCAGGCTTTAAAAAAGCATATTTTTGCGTTAGATTCTGCAACTGTTGGAATCTTTGTCGAATTCCAGCAGTTAATCTGTCTGTTGAAGAAAACATTGTTCGGCTCAAGTCTTCTTCGTGCGATAACTGAACACTTTACTTCCGTCGTCAAATATATGCTTCCTCCAATTTCTTCTTGGAGGGTCAAAAGAAATTTCAAGCTCTGCACATAAACTTTTAGCATATATTAAAGCGTCTTCCACGAATTCCTCTCGTTTTGCTTCTAATACGGTGTGCAAAGCACGTATTTTTTGAGAACATTGGTGGATATTTAGTCCCTCTGCAAATAATTTTGAGTATCATTGACTTCACACGGTACTGGCTGCCAGAAGCCTAAGTAACATTAAAACGAAAACGATTGCATAGCGACTAATAAACTTTCTGCATCTGTGCGTGTATTAAAGCTCTCACTTGTTTCCGTCAGTTTCGTCGCGTGGGCACGATTTGGAGTTTGAAATAGTTTTTGGATTTAAATATCGTGGTCCTTGCTACCGCCCCTTTTCGTATGCTGCCCGGGGCCATAGTCCCCTCGGCACCCACACGCTACACCAATGGGTGTCCTTCGATCTAGAAAGAAAATGAAACTATAATTATGGCTTAGGATAAAAAACGATGCTATTACACTCGACAAGAATTTTGAAAAAGAATTTGGAATCTACATGCATGGAGAACTTACTCTCTTAGACGAAATTGCAGACAAAAACTGGATCATTTTCCGCCAATAAATTCATGCTCAGCTCTCGTTCTCTATGAAAATGTTCACAAATGAAATGAAAGAAAAAAAAGTACTCGATGTGTTGATACTGAAGATTTGGACGATGATACTATTCAAACAATGCTGCAGTACATGTACACGGCCACGATTCCGGACCTCAAGTGGGGAATTGATTGCAATCTCTACGCTGCCGCCGACAAGTACGAGATTCTCAGTTTAAAGAGTGAGTTATCTAAAAACTGTAAAACATATTTCTCAAAACGCTATTATAAATTGAGACCTTTATTGCATTTCAGCATTGGAGATACGATAGGTCTTGAAACTGAAGACAGCGATTATTACTTATCTCAAGTACTAACAAATGCTTTATACACAAATAGAGGCGAATAATTTATTATTTCAAATATTATCATATCTTGTCCTATGCTGAAACAATATGTGTGTGTGTATGCGCTCCTCTTGATTTTATTTTAATTACTGATACAGCTATAAATTTAAGATTCATGATAAATGTATGCAATTTTTTGAAATACATTCTTAATTTTGTA
>BMAU01001568.1:0-275239 GCA_019973935.1 Trichonephila clavipes
ACGATTTTCCTTCCATGCTGGACACCCTTGCAGCGACCTTACAGCTCAACAAAACGACTCCAAAACTGTGAACTGAATTGATCTGTTATTATTGTAGAGTGCCTGGTTTACCATGTGTTGTAGTTTTTGTAAGCTTACCTCTTAATTGCTCATTTTATCTTTTATGCTTTGGAGTTAATAAATGTTTATTGTTATTTAATTCAACCGTGTTTGTAATTGAAGAATGTCTAACCACGCAACGTGGCAGTGGTGACCCCTTTTGGACTTAAAAACACGTAAGAAGCTATTCTGTTCTACTGGCGAATGCAATACAAATTCTTCTACTACGGATGATCAGTACGTAGCGAAAGATTTTTCTCCTTCTCTTCAAGGCCATTTGAAGCATCTGCTCGGAGATTCGTTTCGCTTCCAGCTTATTCAACAATATGACTAGTGAAACCGTTGAAGTCGCTCGTATTGCGTTGCGGCTGCCGCCGTTTTGGAAATCGAACGTTCGTCTATGGATTGCGCAATGCGACCATGCATTCACATTCAGTGGTATCTCACATTCAGTGATGATACTAAGTATTCTGCTTTGGTTGCGAACCTGGATGCTGAAACTCTCTCCTTTGTGTCGGACATTGTGTTAAGCCCTCCGAACAGTGACAAATATCACACTCTCTCGCCAGGCAGATCCAAGAGCTGTCTCTACAAGTTGCTGAACTGACAAGAGAGTGCAATTCCTCTCGCCACCAACGATGAGAAGTTAGACTGAGGTGATTTATTCATAGTTGGAGAAGGTGGGATGACACAGATTTCACTTCTAGAGTCTATGAAGAATTTCTGGCCAGACTTGCGGTTTAATAAAAATAACCGGCTGGTATGTTGCGAGGGCTCTGCCATTCCAGCTAAGACAGAGCTTACTCGTTTGTTTGCACAAATGCACAAGGTGAAACACACTTGCGGGCCTGCTCTTTATAACGGCGATGATAGTAGCAGATGCCACTTCCTCTATTGACACTCCTAGAGCGTGAATGTGATCTCCGGCTGTAAGAACTATATCGTTGGTGGCGAGAGGAATTACGCTCTCTTGTCAGTTCACCAATGTTGGAGGGAAGATTCGATCTGAGTACCTTCCGTTCCGAACGTACGTGTTGTGAATAAAAATGATTTGTGTGAATGAGAGTGGCTGCATGGCGCCACGTTTTTGTAACTGTGAAGAGGTTGTGTGACGTCATTATGTTCTGTGTATAAAAGGAGTGGAACCACACGTGCTCATTCTCACTCGGTAGTTCTGAATAAACTAAATTACTTTTATTGACTGACTCCAGACTGAATTTCTTCCTCCAACGCCGAGCATCGGGTAGATGCAGCTCTCGCAGAATTTTATAATTGAAATTGTTCTTTACATAAGTTTTTGGTACCTTCAGCGGGACTGGTTGTTGGTTGGAAGCGAAACTGAAACCGAATTTAAATTATTGAACTTTGAACTATTGAACTTAACTTTTTGAACTATAAAATGGAAATGAATGCTTTGAAAGCGGAAAGAAAAGGGCTGAGAACAGCATTTTCTCTCAGTCTGAAAAAAGATTGAAACCGAACTCATAAAATAAAACATCGATATGAATCAACTTTCGATTCTAAAAACTCAATTTATGGATAAATTTCAGAGACTCGACACTTGTCAGAGTCAAATTTCTGAACAACTCTTGGATACAGAAGATGCCGTGCAAGAATATTTAGATGATATGGAAGACGCAGAAAACTACCGTGACCGCTACATCGAAATGTGTACTCGAGTAGATTTGAAAGTACGAGAAACCTTTGTTCCTACCGAAACTGAAAAGAGAAGCTTTAAATTACCGAAAATCGAACTGAAGAAGTTCAGCGGTGAAGCTAAAGACTTTTTGGCCTTCTGGAGTCAGTTTCAGAAAATTCACAATGATAAAGGCATTGCGGAAGAAGACAAAATGCAATATTTATTGCAATCCGTGGAACCGAAATCGAAAGCAGAGCGATTAGTGTTGAGTTTCCCTGCAAGGGCGGAAAATTATCCTAAAGCCATGGATCAATTAAAAGAGAGATTCGGTCGTGAAGATTTGTTAGTACAAATTTACGTACGTGAACTTTTAAATTTAGTAATGAAGAACGCTGATTCTGGAAGAACGAAAACTGATTTGTCGGCCTTGTACGATGAACTTGAAGGGAAATTACGGTCGTTGGAGAGCCTTGGACGAACACAAGAAAAATATGGAGACTTCTTTACACCATTGGTAGAGTCATGCTTACCCGAGAAAATCCTGATGGCCTGGGAAAGAAAACGGAATACTGAAACAGACGCTAAAGGATCGCGAACTCTAGAACACTTAATGACTTTCCCTCGCCTGGAAGTCCAAGGGGAAGAGATGGCGCAGTTGGCAAAATCCAGTTTTGGAACTCCTATCCGAAAAAAAGATTCCCCAACTGAAAGGGTTAAGCCGAATGAATTAATGACTGCATCAGCTCTGGCGAGTTCCGTAAAGTCCTCAGGTAAGAAAACCAATAACTGTGTATTTTGTGAGAAATATCATCCCAGTGAAAATTGCTTTAATGCTAGAAAAATGTCTTTAAATGCTAAGAGACAATTGTTATTAAGAAAAGGTGCTTGTTTTATTTGTTTAAATAGATCTGGACATTTGAGTAAAAATTGTGATATTAAAAATGATATTAATTGTTCTAAATGTAATTATTCTCATTTTGAAATTATGTGTCTGAAATTAAATAAGAATTATGATCAAAAATTGTGTTCCATAAAAACTGAAAACTCTCTATCAAGTAACTGCAACAGAAACCAAAGTATTTACTTTCAAAATCTCTGCGTTTTCATTCGCATTAAAGATCAGGAAAAAGGAAAGTTAGAGTTCTGATTGATACCGCTTGTGAAAATAGCTACTTTAGTGAAAGTGTTACTAGTATTTTGAAGGCCACTCCACTTAGAGAGGAAACTATACTTCATTCTCTATTCGGGGGAAACGAAACTAAACCGAAACATCACAGCGTATATTCTATTAAAGTTAGTGATATGATACGCTCTTATGCATGTTGTTTTAAAGTGCTATCCAAAAAGAAAATATGTGGATTTATTTCTAAGATTAAGGATAAGCGTATTTTAAATGAGTTAAAAAAAAAGAAATTATTTTATCGGATTTAAATTGTAAAGAAACGGAAATTGGGCTTTTGATTGGGGCTGATAATATATGAAAATTATTGACTGCTAATTTAATTGAATTTGATTCGGGTTTAACAGCTATTGAAACTAAACTAGGATGGACGGTAATTGGAAAAGTATGTTCGAACGATAAAGACGTTATGTTAACGACATCGTCTGTGCATGTTCGGAATGTTAGCATTAAAGAATTATGGGAACTTGATGTTTTAGGAATAACGGATCCCTTACTTAATGAGAATACGAAAGAAAATTTTGAATTAACCGATTTTAAGAATAAAATGAAAATTCTTCCCGATGGAAGATATGAAGTTAAACTCCCATGGAAATGTAACTGAAAATTTGCTCAGTAGCAAAGAACTAACATGGAAAAGACATATACGGATGATGAATAAATTAAGAAACGGTAAATTTTTTGAGGATTATAAAAGTGTGTTTAGGCAATGGGGAAGATTTAAATATCATTGAACGTGTGCCGGAAGTAGAATTGAACAATGAATGCCATTATTTACCGCATAGACCTGTGATTAAATTAGATAGTGCGACTACAAAAATCCGACTCGTATTCGATGCTTCGGCCCGTGAAAAAGGGAAACCATCTTTGAACGACTTTTTATATAAAAGCGTAAACCTTATTGAACTGATACCTGACATTTTATATCGTTTTAGAATTTATCCAGTCGGAATTGTAGCCGATATTGAAAAGGCGTTTTTGATGCTATCTGTTGCACCGAAAGATAGAGATTACCTCAGATTTTTCCCCATGCAATGAAAAACAATTAGTGTACAGGCATTGTCGAGTTGTGTTTGGGGTGTCTTCAAGCCCTTACTTATTGAATGCATCTATTATGCATCTTTTGGAAAACTGTAATTCCGAATGTAAGGAAGTTGCACTAAAGTTAAAATCTTCCTTTTATGTTGATAATTGTGTAACTGGTGTTTTCTGTGCTGATGAAATAGAGATATTTATTGAGAGAAGACTAAATTATTTATGTCGGAAGGATGTTTTAATTCACGTATTTTTGAGAGCAATGTGGCGAGTAAAAGTGTTGATAAACACTCAGGCGAAACTTTTATTTTGGGTATCATCTGGGACTTGGATAATGATGTTTTGAAATGTTGCAGGAATTTCGACTCATTAACGTGCGAAGTGAAAATAACGAAACGATTAGTTTTGTCTACGGTGCAAAAAGTTTTCGATACCATTGGAATGTTGGCGTCGTCTACATTGCTCCCAAAATTACTATTGCAGGAAATATGGAAAATGAAAAAGGCATGGGATCAGAATATTGTAAACAAATTTATGAAATGGTTTAAAGAAATTCAAATTTTGAAAGATGTAACTGTACCACGTTTTATGAAAATTGATATTTTTACTGAATTACATGTATTTGTTGATGCAAGCAAGGGGTCATATGCGGGATGCGTCTTTGCTCGATCAATAGTTGATTCTAGAGTTAGCGTAATTCTCGTTAGAGCGAAGACTAGTGTAGCTCCTCTCAAACTTTTGAGTATACCGCGTCTAGAACTAATGGCTTGTTGTGTAGGTGCTCGACTTGTACATTTTATTTTGAAAGCGCTTAATATGCCGGACTTGAAAGTTACTCTTTGGTCCGATTCCACAACAGCACTTTGTTGGATTAAAGAATATGGAAATTGGTCAGTTTTTGTAGCTAATAGGGTAAAGGAAATTAGACAACTAACTCAAATTCAGTCATGGAAGTATGTTCCAGGAAACATGAATATCGCGGATTTACTATCTCGTGGTTGTTCTCCACGACAAATGCTTAATTCTAGATGGTGGGAGGGGCCTTCCTGGTTGAAACAATTTCGGAATATTGGCCAGACGGTGAAATCAGTTGCGAGCCTCATGAAGTTAACGTAGAGAGAAAGAAAACTAAATATATGCGAATGTTGATCTAGCAAACGATGCACCCCCCTTGCTTATATGTAATGTGTCTGATTATGATAAAATGATAAGAGTATTTGCATGGATCTTAAGATTTGTAAATAATTGTCGCAAAGACCATAACAAATGTAAGGAACATGAACTTTCTGTTGCTGAAATTGAAAATTCTGAGAAACAATTGATTCGTTTAACTCAGACATATTATTTACCTGATGTTGAATCTTTAAAATTTGTTACTTTAAAAAAATATATACTTCTTCTGGAAGATTGGTTAAAGAACCGAACAGACTTGATCTTTTGAATTATAACTATTATAGGTTTAAGACTCTCCCCAAGTCTCAAAGGGGGGAGTATGTTTTGAATAAAAATGATTTGTGTGAATGAGTGGCTGCATGGAGCCACGTTTTTGTAACTGTGAAAAGGTTGTGTGACGTCATTATGTTCTGTGTATAAAAGGGGTGGAGCCACACGTGCTCACTCTCATCCAGAAAGCCTTCGACCGTGTTTGGATTTTAGGACTCACTTTCAAACTAATTACTTACGATATTCCTTCTCCCCTCATTCACCTCATCCACTCGTATCTCACTAACAGATACTTTCGGATCAGAGTAAATGAATCATTATCTAACTCTCATTCCATCTCTGCAGGGTGTCCTCAGGGCTCATTGCTCGGGCCCCTGTTGTTCAATCTCTATATAAATGACATTCCCAGCTACTCACTAACAAATATTAGTCTCTATGCGGATGATAGGGCCATTAATGCCACGTACAAAAACTTAAAGACTGTTACCTTTGCCATTAACAAACACCTCAAGCTGCTAGAAAATTATTACGACAGATGGAATATTAGTATCAATGTAGAAAAATCTTGTGCAGTCATCTTTACCAAAAGCGCACCATTCCTCCCCCTCTCATAATGTTCAATAAACAAATTCCCTGGTCTCAGAATACCAAATATCTTGGCGTTATTTTGACTCACACTTAACTTGGAAACAACACATATTACACGTTCGCGATAAGTTCCAAAAAAAAATAATGTTTAAATTTTCCCTAATTTCCCGGAACTCACATTTAAGTAGAGATAACAAAGTGCTTCTTTATACAGCCGTTATGCGTCCAATACTCGCTTATGCCTGTCCAGTATGGGGTTATGCTGCTAAAACCAATATTAATATTTTAAATACTCTGCAGAGTTCATATATTAGAATGATTGTAAATGCCTGCCGCTACATGAAAAATGATCGCATAAATAAAGCTCTTAAAATCCTCAGTTTTAAAGCACATATTCAAAAATTAGCTATAAATTTTTTCGATAATTTGCCAAATACTAATAATGTAAATATGTTAAATCTAAACGATTACAACTGTAACGATAATACTAAAAGGCCAAGAAGAATCCTTCTGGATTCTTACAATCCGCCTTAGCTTTTTTATCCCTGCAATAATTTTTTAATTATTGCACCCTAGTAAATTTTTTAAAATTTATTATTATTTTTCTTTCAATATTTATTTAATCTCCACACCCCTCTGGACAAGTATATATTTTTAACTTTTACCCCCATGGGCAGCCAGCCTGAGGCTAAATTCACTTCTACCTCCAATTCACTGAGAGAGCAGTCCTAAGCTCTCAGCACCGTATAAAACTTTAACTCCAAGTAGTCATCTCTAAGCCCCTCCTCCCGGATTCCATCACCACAGCCAAATCGCCGACATGTCACTCCGCAGACTGAAAAAACCAACGAAGTCAAGTCCTGCATCACAGACATCATGATATGGGATTGCGGACTGTTTATCAGTCCAGGTACCCAAAAATAGACTGTCATCCACTGTGCTCACTCTCACTCGGTAGTTCTGAATAAACTGAGTTACTTTAATTGACTGTCTCCAGACTGAATTTCTTCCTCCAACGCCGAGCATCGGGTAGATGCAGCTCGCAGAATTTTATAATTGAAATTGTTCTTTACATACGAATGAAGCAAGTACGCTAACCATCACGCCAAAACGATCGTCCTCGCGGGATGTTGGTACAAGTTCATATAGATATCTCACCGCCACATACCCCCCTGCCAGTGTTTCGGCGAATAGGCGAACGAACGATACCATATTTGTGGCGAGTATGTAAGCAGTTGCGTCACTTTGTGAGATGCGTCATCGTGCGTGACAGCTTGAGAATTGCATCATTTGTGTTAGACGGCTTTGAGAAGTAACGGCTTATTTGCGTCAATGTTTGACGACTTGGTTGCTTTTTGCGATGGATAGATGGCGCCACGTCTGTGGCGTGGATCATATCACGGCCAGGGTCACCAATGTCGGAGGGAAGATTCGATCTGAGTACCTTCCGTTCCGAACGTACGAATGAAGCAAGTATGCTAACCATCCCGCCAAAACGATCGTCCTCGCGGGATGTTGGTACAAGTTCATATAGCTATCACACCGCCACACCCTAAACATTTCTTATACAAGCTCGAGGAAAATAAATATGCATTAAGGTGAGTCATTCAGAGACACGCATAACTTTTCAAACTATATATTTTGCAAATACACACGCACACCATTACATATAGAAAAACATTGCACAACACAATCAAAAAAAAAAAAAAAAAACCGATGCTTCCATCACACCAGAATACGAATCGAATCTCATTTCTACCAAGTCCCAATAGTTTTAGAATAACGAAAAGTTCAGTTCGTGGCGCCATCTCCGGACGGCGAAAACAGTCAACTGTTCTTAACAGCATTCTTATAAATATCTAATTTTTCATCTCCCAAGATTAAATAAATTCTTATCAAATTGATCTCTGAAACTGTTTCAAATATCCTTCAGAATATTCCCCCTCCCACAAAAAAAAAAAAAAAAAAAAAAAAAAAAAAAAACATTTTGCTTTAAAGTATTATTAAGTAAAGAAGAAAATTTTCAAATTTTTAAATTTGAAAGAAGGAATACACTTGCAAAATTAATTTTATTATTTGCGCAAGATTATTAGGATGAGAGAGAGAGAAATACAATCTACACACTCGGCGACAAGAACTAGAGTTAGTTTACATAATGAAAAAGAATACTGATTACCATAAATATAAGCGCCATCTATTGGTATAAAAACAAAGTCCTGCTAACCCTAACAAGAACATTAAAATCTTTACATATCTAAAATCAGCTTCTCTTTAATAGAAACTTTATATGATATAAACTCTAATAATATAAAAAACAAAAAAATTAACACTCTACTTGTTTGAATTCACTTTTTCTTTAAGAAATAGCTCCCGGTTACTGGTGATTGAGGTAAGAAAATTTGACCTGCCGAATCACGCGTAAGTCAGAATTAAGGCTAATTGAACCGGGTTCGAAGGATTAGTATGAGTTAGTTTTTATGCCAATAGATGGCGCTTATATTTTTGGTAAACTATTTTTTTCATTAAGTAAACTAACTCTAGTTCTGGTCGCCGAGTGTGTAGGTTGTATTTTATATATATATAGCCCTAATAATCTTGCGCAAATAATAAAATTGATTTTGCATTAATTATTTTATTCAATTTTAAAAATTTGGAAACTTTATTCTTTACTTTTTAATACTTAAAAGCTAAATGTGTTTATTTTTTGGGGGAGGGGAGGGAATATTCTGAAGGATATAGAAAAATTTTGTTTGAAATAGCTTCAGAGATCAATTTGATAAGTATTTATTTAATTTTGGGAGAAAAAAAATTAAATATTTATAAGAATACTAAAATAAAATAAAACACCGATATTGTCGATAATTTTAATGTTTTAAAAAGATTGCATTTTATTACTACATAGATCTCAAATTTTGCTGTATGAAAGAAACAAAATGTAAATGGAATGTAAAATTTTTAATTCATTAATGTATTAGCAAACCCTTTTTAGATACATAATCAAAAAAATAGTTGTAATATGCTACAAAAGCTGTACTATATAACAACATTTGAAAAAAAAATGCCTTTTAGAAACATTATATATATTTCTTGTAAAAGTAAATGTATTATAATATAGTTAAACACAATACATATTTATTATTACTTTTCAGACTATAATTACACTTGTGATACTATAAGTGGCAAAATATAAAACCGTTCATATATTTTTTATGTATTTCAATTTGAAAATAAATGAATAAGGATACAGTTGTGAAATTAATAACTTGAAACCGGTAATACATCTTAACACATTAAAAACTTCATCCATGTTCCACACCAACTAATGGAAGAATGATGGTGTGAAGGTGGAAGGAACCCGCTGCGGTGTGAAGGCAATTAAATCTTTCTGTTCATTCAGAACCGCTGAGAACTGGAAAAACTGCTAAACCCCGAAAAATGTATTGTGAAAAAAGCCTTACGTAACCAACATTTACACCAGTTTCAGAGAAAACTGGTTTTACAAATATACTGAAACACCAAATTTACAAATGCATCAGAAATGCCAGACATTCATATTTATAATTATGTCTTTATTATAAAACCTGGTGTTTAAAATATTCATTCTTGTAAATCCTTTGATAGGTATCATGAATTAAATGAGATTTGTATACAAGTAATTAGCATGATATTAAACATATAATAGATATTTTCTTTTTTTCTTTCTTTCAATAAAAAATTCACAACACAAAATTAAATGGCAAACTTCACATGAAAACTTAGTGTTGCATTCGCCATCCATTTTATTTATACTCACTAGCTTCCTCTGGCGTTAGATATTATTGTTTAGAAGCGCCAAAAGAAAATCATTGCAGCAACATAGAACATGGATATTATTGATGGCAATAACATTTAAAAACAATGTAACCACCTCTAAAAATGAACATGATTTTCATCTGAAAAGGGAAACATTTGTGTTGGGAAGCTTTCTTGATGTAAAACCTTAAAAAAATATAAAATATTGTTCCAAATAAGTGTATGTAAAGAGCGGTAAGGGGTGCCGGTGAAATGAAAAAGGTTCATACTTGTTATTATGAGAAAGAAATTCCTTGCAAATAATAAAACTTTCACTGTGATTTCAGGACAGTTTAAAAAAAAATCACATTCACTGGTCTCTAAATTTATTTTCTGATTTTGTGTGTCTAAAAAAAAATATTTGAAATTTAAAATCTAATGGAAGCAAAACAGAAGTTAAAAGTTATCAATTATAATCCTTTTTTAGAAGTATTAGACATAAGCATAGCAAATGCTTTCATTAGATATTGTAAAAGTAAGAAAACTAAGTTTAAAATATAAATTTTTTCCTTTAATGCTTTTGTAGAACTGTGGATTGGCTTGTGAAATGTATTGAAAGCCCTCGTGTAGCTGAACAGTGCGACGTTAATATTCAATCAATCAATCAATGTGAAATGTATGGTGGCGCTGCAAGCACTACATAATTGAGAGCATTGCTAAAAAGTGTGACTGAAGTTAGGGAAATATAACATTAAAAAAATTTTAATCTGTGCGATTCTACCATCGTAAGGAGCAGGAGGATTTTCCAAAGAAAAAAATAATTTATTTTAACTTTTTCAAGAGTCGAATCACGTTCTCCTGTTAATATTAGTATTGCTATGGATTCATGTTAATATTAGTATTGCTATGGATTGCTATACATTAGTATTGCTATGGATTCTATAAAAATATTCGATTCTCACATCTACTAAATATAGGGCAATTTTTAATTCTAATTTTTCCTTAGTTTTTTTTAACATCACGTTACTTTAAATGCTCTTGTTTTTCTCAACAATCTGTAAATGAAAATAATATCAGAGAGAGAGAGAGAATTACAGTTTTTTTAATCTCAATAAAAAAAAATATTTTTTTGAAGACCAATTTGCAAAAATTTAATGTTTACAGTTTACAAAGAACTTATTTTTTCATTTCTTTAATAATCTTGACGTTTTAAAGGGGTTTTTTTACAAAAAATGTAAAATTCTTTCTTTTCTTTTTTTTTACGATACAGATTATTTTGTTCAATTTTTTTCCTTTTTTTTTACTGAAAAATTCCCAAGTTTTTACAACATAGAACACTTTAGTGAATATTCATATAAGTTCAACGTAATGTCTATAAAAGACAATTAACAGACGACAATAGATCTATTTCGTTTTGTTACTGGTGATACTTCTATCAAAAATACTTATCTGTGGCATATTATTTTTTTAAATAAATGTCAGATTTCATAAGTTCTAAAACTGATGAGCCTGAAAGCTTCTCTAGGTACCACAATTAATATATTTAGGATTGTTTTGTCTCAACACAATAAACAACACTAGCAGTGAACTGTAATCTCTTTTAATTTCTCTACTCCGTACACTACCTCTCGGAGTAATTGTTACACACAAATTGAAGTTTATTTTACCAGCAGCTAGAGGGCGCTGTTTATTAACAGATCTAACATTCCGCCCCACATTGCACTGGTTTAACCATGCAATCATTGTTACTAAATTAACATTCATATTTGTTACATCTAGAACACTTTACACATTTAACACTTGACAATTCTCAAGAAATACAATTACAAAAATGATTATATAAATGCAATATTTAACAAATAACAATATTTTTTTTTTACAAATACAAAACCTCTTTACTAACAATGAGACAAATTTACACACCACCAATGGTACACTAAATGAAAAATTCAAATTATATTTAAGGATCTTCCATTGGTAAAACACAAATTTTTGATATGGTTCTTTGCATGTATTATACTGAGTTTAAATTTTAACAACACGAACTTTTTTATCTTCGCCATAATACAATTCTACGATTCTACCTAATGCCCATTTATAGGTTGGTAAATTTTCTTCAATTATTAAAACCAAGTCTCCAATTTTAACGTTATTTTTTCAAACATCCATTTTCCCCTCTGTTGTAATTGATTCAAGTAATTACGACTCCAAAATTTCCACATTAATTGAACTATCTTAGTTATTTTTTGCCACCTTTTGAGATTACTCTCTTTACATTTTGTCAAATTAGGCTCTTCTAGAGAATTTAAAGACCTATTAATTAAAAAAAAATGAGCTGGTGTAAGCACTTGGAAATCATCATCATTGTTTGATAGGGGGCAAAGCGGTCGAGAATTTAAAATTCCCTCAATTTGTACAGTGACCGTAAGTAGTTCCTCGTACGTTAAATTAATTCCATTCACAACTCTTTTTAAGTGATATTTATATGACTTTATGGCCGCTTCCCAAAGACCTCCAAAATTTTGTGACCTCGCGGGAATAAATTTCCACTCTATTCCTTCTGCTGCTAAGTAATTAGCTAATTTTTCGTCTGGGTTTCTGACCATTTCAAGGAGTTTTTTAATTTCATTGCTAGCTCCGACGAAATTTTTACCATTATCCGAAAACAGTTTTGCACATTTGCCTCTTCGAGCCATGAACCTTTTCAACGCGGCAATGAATGCTTGGGATGTTAAATCTGATACTAACTGAATATGTACCACTTTAAACACAAAACACACAAAAATACAAATATACACTTTAAACTAATTTCCTTTACGTTGTCCTTTATTTTTAATGAAAAAAGGACCAGAGAAATCTACTCCTGAACAATTAAATGGATAATCAGTAATAAGTCTCTCCTTTGGCAAATTACCCATAATTTGAGTTGACACAACTGGTTTCGCTTTAAAACATACAATACATTTATATACAATTTTTCTGCAAATTGACCTACCATTCAACGGCCAATATTTTTCCCGAATATGATTCAGTAAAGATACAGTTCCCACATGTAAATATTTCTTATGAAAATATTCTATTATTATTAAAGTTAATTTATTATTTTTTGGTAAAATATTATCAGGTGCTTTTTACTAAAACTTAACTCTAAATTACCCGTTACTATATAACCAAATACGCTGTTGACTAACAGTAATAGCGAATTTTTTTATTTTAATTCTTTTCGGTTTCAATAACTCATAAAATATATTTGCACCTAATAATAAATCAATTTTGCCGGGAACATGAAAATTAGAATCCGCTAATTCCACAAAATTAGAAAAATCAGAATTTATCTCTAGCGTTTTCTGCGGAATAAAATCAGTGATTTTTTTAACTACGAGCATATCCAACTAACTCCCTTTCGAAAGATTTATTTTGATTAGAAATCGCCAACTTTAACGCATCCATTGACAACCATAGAGTCATCATTTAAACACGAGATTAATGTATTTATTCTTTCGATCTTAAGTTGTAATTTATTCGCGCACTCATTTGAAATTAGACATGTTTCACTTCCCGAGTCTAACAATGCCCTAAATGTCTGCCATTCTGAATATTTATCTTTAACAAAGAAGAAATAAAGCAGTACTCAAAAAGCATTTGTTTTTAAAACATGCCGTTGCCACGATTTGTGTTTTGTCTACTTTCGGAACGAAAGATGCAGCATTTACCCTTAAGGCGAATTGTGACTCATCCCGGTTAACCTCTGTCGTCGTTTCCAGGGGGAAGAAAGATTATTTTTCATTTCTCTGGGATAATGTAATAATTTATTATGCGGTTTAGAGCAGAAACAATTTTTTCATCGACATCTTCTAACGCTGCATTGAGGTGAAAAACATTTAAAACAAAGTCTATTATTTTTAACAAATTTTACTCTTTCGTTTACCGAACACATTTTAAATTGTGAACAAAATTGTAAAGCATGAACTTCATTATTTTTACACAATACACATTTATCATTTTTTTAACTCGGATAAAAATACATTCGATGCATCTCGCGGTATTTTAGCATTAAATTTGGTTTGTTTATTATAACTAAAACGCTTGGCATTTTCACAAAAGAGCTTAGAAAATATATATCTCATTCTTAATTTTGCCTTTCGATGACAAATATATATCGCCCTCATGCCCTAACTCATGTGGTTTAAAATATTTCTCTCCCTGTTTTATACTCATGTGAGACATTAATTCTTTGTGGAGTGTGTTCATTATTTTATCCGATACAATTAACTCACACAATGATTTAAAATCATTCACATTGCGCAGCTGACAATAATACTCAAATGTCGCGCATAATCGTGACGCAAATTGTACATAACTCTCTGAACTTAATTTTTGCGCTTTCTGAAATCTATTATAGCATTCTTGCGGTGTGGGAGAAAATTCTTTTAATACTAAATCTTTAAGCTTACTATAATCATTTAATTCTTCTTCGGAAACATGAACTAGTACATTATTAACTCTTTCACCTAGAATATTTAAAAGAATTTCGCCTTTAAATTGTTCGGGAACCTCTTTTATTTTGAATGCTTTTTCGAGCGACTGGAAAAATAAATTATATGATTCCACTCTTGAAGGTACGGGTATTGTTAAAGTTTTCACGGACTTTAACAAAGTCTCAACATTAATATTGGCGGCAGTTTCAAGAACACTCTGATTTCGAATATCGGAATTTTGAAGTAAATTCTTCTGGATATTTGAAAGCTCTAATTCTTTTTGCAATTGCGCTAATTTAATTCGTTCAAATTCTAATTTAGTTTCACTATCCAATCTCTTATTTTTAATTTCCGCCAAAGCATAATCGATTGCAGATTGAATAACTCTTTATCCTTTTTGTAAACGTCACTATTTACTATTAAGCTTTTTAAGCCATCGATTTTTGCTCCTTCTTGTACAGTTAAATTTAACTCATCTGCAACGATTTTTAACTCGTCTTTGTTTAATTTATTTAAAGACATATTTATGAATTAAGGCCACTAATAGAAGGATCAATTAATTACACCTACCTCCTCAGATCGCTGTTTCACGCGCTCGCTAGAGTTTCGGTTTCGGTTTCGCAATCGGTCTCTATTCACACTTTGGCCATCACTTATTTCTCTGTGAATTTTGATAATCCAACGGTTTTACAAATACACATATCCATTAGATCGCTTAACTTTGGCTCGTACTGAGACCATGTTTTCTCTCAACACAATAAACAAAACTAGCAGTGGACTGTGATCTCTTTTAATTTCTCTACTCCGTACACTGCCTATCGGAGTTATTGTTACACACACACTGAAGTTTATTTTACCAGCAGCTAGAAGACGCTGTTCATTAAAAGAACTAACAAGGATAAAAAGAATTTGAAGATTTTTAGCACAAATATTGAGATTTGTTTTCGATATTTTAAATAGTTTCTTTAATTATCAGCAAGTTGCCGCTTAAAAAATTAATCTGACAGCTAGCTCAGGTAATTTTAATTAAGCACAGTTACCAATGCAAAGAACGAAAAGGCAAGGAGATAACGCGGAGAAACGGTAAAAATCATGTTACTTTTGAAATGTTGAACTCGTTCTAATGTAAAGCAGCTAATACTTTCATAATTTGAATTTAGTATCTAGATATCAAGTTGACATTTTTATACACCAATTTACCTTTTGATTGTCTTTCTGTATGAATTAGAACGTTAATATGCGATCTTCCTGCGAAGAGTTTATCAAAAACAATAATAACGACTGCATGCATGTATCTTGAATAGCTGTCTTGCGAATGAAAGCTGAAAGACGTTCGAACTGTGGTTCTCTATAGAGTGAGTAATAGCTATTGGCAAATGTATTGATATGAAATACTGTAAAGATTTACGTTTGAGGAAGTCGTATTTTCATTCTAGCCACTAATACTTTCAATCTATAAATATGTACAATTTAAGTACAAATTATTGCCAACTGGGTAGCGTAGTTCGTTTGTTGCTGGCTTTCTGTACCCGAGGTTGCGGATTCGACCCCGGCCCAAGTCGGTGGATTTTCCTGATGCAGAAAATCGACAGCGGCCTTGTCATATGATTATACGGCATAACAAAAATACATTGAGTGTCCATTTGGCTTGGAATTTCTGGGTAAAATAAAATTCCTAAGAACAAATTTCGCATCGGCAAAGCTCAGGTGCCTCACTCTGGGGAAGAAACTGGGCGTCAAAATCACTTGCGGTAATTGTTATCGCCTAAATGGTGCCACAGTAAAAAGTGACACCCACTCCTGGTTAATGTTCTAGTTCTGCAATGGTAGAAATACCAATGCGCAGTCTCATTATAGAAAATAAAGTAAAAGTTATTAACCCATTGACATCTTGAAGGAAGCGATGAAACGTACTTTGACCAATATTAAAATCTTAACTATAATCTATTACTGCTGATTTTGTAAAGGAAAGGAAAAATTTATGAAAGTAGAGAAAGCCCGTGCAATGCCGGGCCAAGCAGCTAGTTAAAAATAACAATAAGTCAATTCCCTGCAAGAAAAATTTACCATTTATTCCTTTTTATCAAATCACTTAAAATTGCCATACCAAGAGGCTCAAAGATTTGCTTACAAACACATTTTTACACAAACAATACAGACATACATTCACGCACACAAAAGAAAGAGCAATTTAAAAGAAAACTAAAAACACATCAGTTTAACCTACTTAATCCGTCGGCATTCCCCGACAATCCTCCACTCGTAAATCAGGTTTCGAGGGGTCATAAAATCCCTCGTCATCGCCCATTTGGAGGGGCCAAAACCTCTATTTTCATGCGAAACAGTGTGTAACGTAATTAATGCTGAGAGGATCCGTTTTTCTCCCTTTTCCTCGCAAAGAAGCCTTCAAAGCGAGTTTTAAAATCCCCTGATCCCTTCCCAATGAGTTACTCAACAGGTGGCTTAACTGGTTAATTTCTAGAGTGAATTTCCAAGGGCACACCTAGTTTTTGGAATTCCTCCTCTCTCTCTTCGTCCCAACATCTCTCTCTAAGTTTCCTTCCTTTGTCCGACAACATTCGCTTACTCCCCATTTGGCTCTTTCCCATAATACGTGCTGGTCTTTGCACTTATTTTGGTCTGAACTAAAATCGGAGTTCTTTAATTGAGCTGTCTCCCCTTCGTTTTTTTTGACAAACGCCGGAAATTCTATCGTTGGTTCAGTTCCGTTCCCTTGGGTGGGAAAAACTGGATCCGCGTTTTCAATTGAAAAACCATTCGCCGCGTTTAAACCGGCCTCCCTTTCCTTCTCAAAAGGAACTATTTTACTAGCGTTTCCAGTCACCTTTGCGTCTATCATGAGCACACTCTTTTCCCTTGATTGAATGAGTTCCACGGTGCGGTTGCTTAACAGGTAAGCTTTGCTCGGGTGGCTGTTTACTTTGACTGCTGCCTTCGTGTAAAATTCGCCTCCCTTGGTTTTAAATTTTACCTTTGCGAGAGGTAACCGATGACATACGTCATCCAACGGGCTTTTGACTAAAACATACTCTCCCAGATAATCGTTCTCATCTATCCAACTATTTGCACACAGATCTATGGTAGATCCGATATCTCTTAAACATTGACGCTCTACGCCATTTATTTCAAATTTAACCTTAAATTTTTCGAAATAGTCCTCATTCTCCGAATTTACTCTTAAGCTAGCCACTGTTTCAAAATCGGTTTTCATAAGTTTAAGACCTGCTGGTTTAATGTGCCCAACTTCGCTGCAGTAGTAACAAATAAAGGTTTTTTTTCTTTCGAACGGTCTCTCCCATTTCCTTTCACTACCTCTAATTTGCGAAGTTCCCTGAAATTCAAAATTTCTAAAGGGTTCCTCACTCCTGGAGTTTACTTTTAAGTTAGCCACTGTTTCAACATAGTTTTTTGTAAGTCTAGGGCAAGAAGGTTTTATGTGACCGACTTCATTGCAACAGTAACAAATGATGGGTTTTTTCCTTTCGAATGGTCTCTCCCATTCCTTTTGACTATCCCTTTCAGTTTGCACGTTTCCCTGAAATACCTCGTTCCTATAAGACCCCTTGTTTGGGGTGTTAACTTGCTTATTTTTTCCGCTTAATTGATTAACCTCGTTAACTACGACAGGTTGCCTATCAAATTGCTTCAGCTCACCTAATTTCATCGTATTCGGTTTGCTAAGTACTTTTTTACTGCTTCGAAATGGTCTAGCTTTTCTGCTAGTTCAGTAGCGTCCTTAAAGTTGTCCCAAGCATACTAAATGTTTTGAAATTTCTTTAAAAAATATCCAGGTTTATTAATCGATACCCCTTACTTTCATTGGAGATGCTTTGATAGGAATCGCTATCTAAACACAGTTTCTTAGATGAAGCAGATGTCACATCGACAGCTACCGGCTCTAATGTTTTGTTTTTTGAATGTTGATTCCCTCAAAAACGTCGTTTCTTTCTTGTATAATCCGTAGATCTTCTAGCGGATTTACTACTCATATTTATATATGCACAAAAATGGATAATCAAATGAAAAAATTAATGGTTACTCAATACTTTTTCGAAAACTATTATGACACGAGGCAGACTTTAGCAAGCAAAAATAACAGCGCAGTAGAAATACAAACGTAAATAAACATCTGCTTGAATTAGAAATGTGTTGAGTTGTAGAAATACTTCTTCTATCAAAAGACAATTATAAATATAATTGAAAATTTAAGAAAAAAATGCAATAATATATTCCTGGTCGAAAGTGAATCTTAGGAGGCGTGGTTTGTTTACATTCCATTTAAAGAGCAAAGTCTCTTTAGACATTTACATTTTTTCTTGTACAGAACGTAATAATTATCGGATTTTGACGCGGTTTGTTTTAAAACGCTCCAAACAGTTCAAATTATTTTTTAAAAGTATTTTTGAAAAATCGATAAATTGAAGGTTTAAAGGCACTATGTCCTCTTAAGTTTTATACATCTTGTATATTTTCTATCTAATTCAATTTTATAAATCTAGCTGAAAAATATGAATTAATTAGTTTAAAATTATTACTACATCAATTGTGCAGCCAAGGAAAGTGTTCAAATTCAGTTAAAATTTTCTTTCTGACTCTATTTTTCACAAGTTTCTACATATGAATGGGGGGAGTAATTTTGTGTGTGTGTTCAAACTTATAATAAACTATTAAATTAAGCTTTATTTAAAAAATGAGTTGATTTATTATAGTACAAGACACAGAATAGTATTTTTCTTTGTATAAAATGATTTTTATGTCATTTTGTAAGAAACTCTAGCTTTTTTAATTTTATGAAAATTATTCTTTTTGCCCATTTCTGCGAATCTACAACACTGAGCGATTATACACGAACAGCTGTTATGAAACTTTCAAAAGCATTTCAAGTCCAAACAATACGTTGCAAGTACAGTGTAGTTTGGAAGTATAGTAGTTATATTTGTGTGTGTGTGTAAGATGGTTGAATCATTTTTAAAAGTTAGTTACATATATATGTACACTATTAAAATTCAAAGGTAAACAAACGTATCTATCTATGAAACTTTGAGACTAGGCGTATCTTCTCACGAACCGCATGACGCAGAAGCCCGCCGAAAGTACCAAAAGGTCGGGAATGATCCAAGGAATCTGTTTTGACCATTTATATTCTAATATTGCAAATAGTTAAAAAGATATTAATTAAAACCTTAAAAAGCATACTTATTGCCATTTTTTCCCGCCGGGTGAAGTTCCAATTTTTCGATCTTTTTTTTTATCCCAGATGTTTTTAAGACATGATCTAATTTTTTTCATGAAACTGAGACAAAAAATAATTACAGAATCAGAAAGATCATTTACTTCGCCACGATACGGCATAATTTATTTTACACAGTAATCATATTTTCCATTTTTTTACGATTTTTTCTAAAATGAGTCAAAATCGATACGTTTTTAAGAAAATGATTTCTAAATCGTACCGATTGCATTTTCTTTAGCGTTAATGGAATGATATTCTACACTAAAAAAGTTCATGCTTTTCTCTTTTAGAATCAATCATTTAAAAAATGAAATGTCAAAAACCTTTTTTTACGATTTTTCAAAAATACTCAACATTTTATTTAAATACTTAATAATTTCTTTATTTATAAATATAATATCACGAAACTTTTTTCTGCGTGTAGAACAATATTATCCGTAATCTGTACAAAGATTGAAAAAAATCGTAAAAATTATGGTTTTTTTTTAATTGTATTTTTTTCGTTTTTTCTCCCTTTTGCGTGAAATATTTAGGTATTATTTTTGTTACATTATTTGTTTGAAAATTACCTTTGTTTGCAATCGATATATGAAGTTTGAAGGCATTAATTTAAAAATAAAGATGCGAAAAAAATTTAAACATTAACAAATAAAGCAGTGCGAAATTGAATATCTCTTCCTGGTCATTGGTCATTGGTCTATGCGGATAAGCCACAAACGCTTGTCCATTTGGAAGACAACATTCGCCTTTTTATTGCCGATATACGGCCACAAATGTTGGAAAAAGTCATCGAAAATTGGACGTCCAGATTGGACTACATCCGAGCCAGCTGTGACAGTCATATGCCAGAAATCATATTTAAAATGTAATGCCACAAGATTATCTTTCGAATAAAAAAAATTCATGTCAATCGAATAATACATCGTTGTTTTATTGCAATTTAAAGTTCTATACCTCTAAAAAACACTCTTTACATCTGTCAAAATATTCTGGCTTGTGGAGAGGGAAGGATTTGAAGAATATTTTCCGCGAGTTTGAAACTCCCAGAAAATATTTTATAAAACGTAGTGAGTCGATCATTAATGCATTTTGTTAAGTCAATCAACATTAACTCATTTTAATAAGTCAATCAGCATTAACAAATATAAGATAAATAACGAGCATTCCATGGAGTTTTGTGGATTATGTCAGTTGCAGGAAAGTTGTATTCCAGGTAGAGGCACCACCGTCTAAACGTGTTCACTTCGCCCTGAAATAAAAGTTTAGAGAGCGCTTTAAACTGTGTGTGCGCAAAGGACTCTATATTCAATAACTCTTCTACAGATGAGCTACATTGATATTTGGGAGTCACACATTGAAAAAATATAGCTGCAAGAAATTAATTAAACAATGATTTAATAGCTAACATATTAGTCAATATTCGCTGCAAAATTTGATATAAAGGTTACTCGTCATTCGTAATAAGCGAAACTTGTTAGTCGAAATGAACCTTTTTATATATTTCATTTTTATATCTTTTAATAAATATTTAACACGCTTTTATAAGTTTCACTTATATGTAACGGAATCTTTGAGCTCTTTTACTCACTTCATCAGATTATTTCGAAATTTTGCACACTTGTCGAGGACCGATGGGAATACAATAATTTCATAATTTTGTTTGATTGTCCTGATCAAGATCCTCAGGAATAAGGATTTCAAGATTTGGCGACTAATTCATTATATCGTTTCCAGATTTGGTGACTAAAAGATCGTAACAACCCTATAATAGCAAAAGAGTTTGCGTCAGCTATTTTTTACCATAATATAAACAATTTTCCAGTATTTCTGAAAATCGAAATACATTTAAAAAAAGACTCCTGCAAGTGAAAAAAAATATTTATGTTTTAATCCAGCGTTTCTCAAGCTGTGAAGGGCACGAGGATATTGAAAAGTCCAAAATGAAATTTTTTAAATAATTATTAATTTACCTAAAGGAAACAGAACAAAATACCTACCCACTTGATAAAAAATAAAATACATATTCATACTAATTTAAGATACTTATAAATGTATTAGTGCGGCAAAAAGTATTTAATAATTGATTTATCAATACTAAATTAAAATCAAGTTAACTAACTTCCATGGGCTTGTCATATACAAAACATAATACATATATTGGGAAAATGTGCAGTTTATAATATTAAAATCGCATTGTAGCTTTAGCGTCAAAGTACATTATTATTGTATTCAATACATTGCTATTGTATGAGGAAGGTGCGATGAAAATTATGACTGAAGTTTTTGGGTCACAAATATGGAAAGTTTCAGAAGCAATGTTCTAACCGCTAAACTCAGACATAGTCTATTTTTCTAAATTCGCTTGGCGGATCTGTGGAATGAAACACCATTCATTGCTTCATTTTACCAAAACAGCTAAGAATTGATTCAGAGGTCTCACCGGATTAAATAATTTTATACAAACTGTTTGATTCAAAAAGTGTACTTTTGTGTCAAATACTGATGCAAGTTTCATAGAGAATATTGAGCTCTTTTTAGTGAAAAATATCATTGACTTAACACCTTCTTTCGCATTATACTGACGTTCCTGCCTTTCTACACTTTACTGTGTACGACTGAGCACACAATTTCTACACTACCTTGACACATCTGATTACGACCTAGAACGGACTAACGGACATTCTATTTTTGATTATGGAAAATAAACCTTTGCCAGAGGAAGTTGCCACTTCCAATGACCAAGTACAAAATACCAAATCACCTCATGTGCCACCCAGTAAACGGCCGACCGAGGAATTTATCACTGACAATGCTGCGGCAATATCTGAGCTTCTGAAACTCCGAGCGGCTTACGCAGCCGGCGCTCGCAAGATCGACATTATTCCATCTACCCCAGACGAGTACAGTCACTTCCAAGGTGAACTCGAAAGCATTTACAACAAACTTATTGCCGTTAGAGACTCTCTAGATGTCCCGAGTTTTAGTATCCCGCCAAACCAGGCGGCACTAGACTAAATAGTTGCTAGGGTCACTTCAAAGCGGAAGAAAGCAGCTGCTCCTACCGAAAATAATACTTCGGACAATACAAGTAATGTACCCAAATCACTTGTCAAGAGGGAAACCCGCAAAAGGGCAACTGTTGACGAGGATGGATTTAGATTACCACCAAAGAAACAGACTGCTAATCCTAATGATAAGCTTTTTCTTTCCTCCCCTGCCGCCATCTTAACGCATCCAAATAGCTCTGCCCCATCAGCCCCTCCCATAGCCCTTTCTAACGCTTATGAGGAGGTAGAGGAGATTGAATTTGATACCGAGCAAGCGGCTGTCGCTCCTAGGGTTAAAATCCCGCCATTCTTTATCCAGCCAAATCCGGATTGGACCGACCTTATGGTTTTTGCTCATAGCCTTGCCCCCACGCTTCAAAGTAAATTATCAGGGCGTTTCCTGAGAATTACTGTCCAAAGCGGGGAGGAATATAGAAAGCTTAACACATATTTCAGGCACGAACAAATCGCATTCAAATCTTTCATGTTAAAATCGGTAAGACCACTAAAACTTATTTTGAGAGGACTTTCCACTTCCACCAAACTTGAAGCTGTTAAAAAAGGAATTGAGTCGGAGGGTTTCAAAATTCAAAATCTTTCTCGTTTAACTAAATTCCAAAGCAAAGCCCCAATGCCGCTGTGATCTACATTCAATTAATTAATGATCTAAATGCCGACTCAATCTACAATTACGGAGATATGTTCGGTACTCGTGTAGCTTTGGAGCCGTATGATGGAACCCGTAATAGACAGCCCAACCAGTGTTGGCGTTGTGAGGGATTCTTCCACAGTTCAGAAGTGTGTCACCTCCCAATGAAGTGTCTGAAATGTGCAGAACCCCATCAAGAAAAAGACTGTACTTTGCATTTTGAGGATCCCCTCAAATGCGCAAATTACGGTGGAGAGCACGCAGCTAATTGGAGTCAATGTCCGCGTTTTCCAAAAAGCAAAAAGGCTCCAAACCATCAAAACAAATTTTTCAATATTAAAAATAATCATACGAAACCCTCCAACAAAAACATTAATCAAAGGAATCAAAATACTGAACTGGAGGTGATGCTCTCGTCACAAAATTTGAAACACAATGTTCAACTTCGGTCTCCTCAAAGTTACCGTACCACAGACCCTAAACTACCTTACTCCAAAGTAGTCTCGGGACAAATTCCGGCAAACCAACCAAGGAAAAATGTAAAAAATAATAATGATCAAAATTTTTCGGCTCTATTCTGTTCTGTTTTGGCCATTTCCAATGATGCAGGAGTAGACCAAAATTTACTAGCAAAAGCATTTCGGCAGGCTCTCCCTGCCCTAAAAAATCTAAATGATGCTAACGAGAAAGCCTGCGTAATTTTTGAAGCGTACGTAGCAATAGTACAAGGGCGCAATTACGCCCCAATGCTCACAGCCTAACATTTAATTTCAACGTGCAATCTTTGCCGATTTGCTTCTGGAATGCGAATGGACTTCGACCCAAAATTTGTCAAGTCCACGACTTTGTATCAGAACAAAACCCTGATCTGTTGTTAGTTCAAGAAACGAAACTACAACCCGGTCTAGATCCACTTATTGCGAATTATCGTCTTCATAAAGACGACAGAAATAATTTTCCGCGTTCTCCAATAGATGGAGGTACCGCTACTTACTGCAAAAATAATTACGATCATAACTGAGTTCCATTACCGACTCTGCAGTATATGGATGCAACCGCAATCGAAATTAAATTTAATAATTTCCCCCCTATCCCAATTGTTTCAGCGTACGCTCGAAACATCCCGGAAAATAATGGTAAATTCCCTGATAAAGATTTTCTCAAAATTCTTATTTCTGGCCAAAATATTATCATTGCTGAAGACTTAAATGCCGCGCATCGTACGTGGAGTAACGATAGATCAAATGCATTTGGCTATGCTCTCCGCAAAATTGTTAATAATAAATCGAATGTGAGGATTCTAGCACCGCACACTCCTACACATATCAACGCTGGCTCTAGTCCAGGTGCAAGAGATTCTATTATTGATCTAGCAGTTCTTAAAAATATCCCCTTCAATCATGATATTAGAGTTATAGATGATTTTTAATCAGATCATCTACCGGGGTCATTCTTACTCTATATACTGGCTCTGCTCTAATCACAATTCCGGATCAACTCTCCACCAATTGGGAGAGCTTCAAACTTCTTTTAAATAATAAACCACTCCCCCCCTCCAGCAATGACGACCTCGAAATTGCAATTAGAAGGCTTGGAGAAAATATCTCTGAAGCTCTCATAGAAGCTTCAAAACCTAATTTTAAACAACCCCCATTAAAACTCCCCTTCGAAATTAAAGCTAAAATTCGCCACAGAAATCGTATTCGGAAATTTTGGCAACGTACCAGATATCCTGCAGTGAAATCTGAGTTCCGAACACTTTGTCGGGAGGTTACAAAAGACATTAGACACTTTTTCCAATCTCGTTGGGAATCTCACATAGCGGCACTTACGCCGGAGACAGGCACTCTTTGGAGGAAAATCTCCCTATTCAAAAAAACCACCTCAAAACATTCCCCCCCTAAAGGGCGCACTTGGCAGTGTAGCAAATCACCCTCTGGAGAAGGCGGAAGTGATTGCTGACAGCCTTCAAAAGCAGTTCGAACCCAACACTGAAGCTGAAAACGACTGTTTTACAGCTCGTACACAAAGGAAAATTTAAAGATTCCTGGACGCTCCTACCTGTCTCTCGACCTGGAAAAAACAACACCAGGGGAAGTACAGGAGTATATTAAAAAGCTTAAGATCAATAAATCTCCTGGATTGGACTTAATTACAAATCGCATCCTTAAAAATCTCCCCCTCAAATTTGTTCTTTTTATTGTCATGCTGTTCAATCTATTGATGGAGAACTGTCATTTCCCTAAGAATTGGAAGACTGCCGTGGTGGTCCCCATACTTAAACCCAATTCTGATGATACTCGACCTCAAAATTACCGTCCAATCTTGCTACTCAGTAGCTTGAGCAAAGCGTACGAATTTGTTCTTTTGAATCGCCTTAATCAGCACTGCATAGCCAGGAATATTATTATTCCTGAACAACATGGCTTTGTCACACAGTGCTCCACAGTAATCCAGTTACTAAGAGTTACTGAGGTGATTCATCACGGCTTTCAAAATAACCAGGCCACGGGTATGCTTTTTGCGGACATAGCCAAAGCCTTTGACAAAATTTGGCATGATGGCTTGCTATCCAAGATGATGCGAGTTGGGTTTTCGGACCAACTCATCAAAATTATACACTCCTACCTAAACTTCTGTGGATTTAGGGTAAGAGTTGAAAACAGTCTCTCCACCCCACGTCCAATTCTCAGCGGGGTACCACAAGGATCTTTATTAGGGCCCAAGTTCTTTAATCTATACATCAACGACATTCCCAAGGCTGTCGGAGTCCACTTAGCGATGTACGCGGACGACACTGCCATTTTTACCCAAAGCATTTATAGCTGCAATATCATTGAGCGGCTACAAAATTATGTCATTCGACTCGAAACCAGTCTTAAAGACTGGAAAATAAAGGTTAATGCATCTAAAAGTGCATGCCTCCTCTTTACGAGACAGCGGTGCATCGGAAACCTCCCGCATGTCAACATTTTTAATCAGCCCGTCCCCATGGTTACTAAATATAAGTACCTAGGGTTAATACTTGATACTAAATTAAACTTTGCTAAACACATCCGTTCCGCCCACCAAAAGGCGGCTGGAATGAGATGCACTCTAAATCGATTGATTTCTCCCAAGAGCAAGCTCGCAATAAGGCAAAAGGTTCTATTATAAAGAGTTTTTTCCAGGTATAGAAGTTTAAGTTGGCATTACTTCCCAAGATGGCGACCGATTTAACAACTGTCAAGTGATTTATTCTCAGTTTGGTTTGGCAATTCATCAAAACGATCATCAAGCAAGGCGTAGATTCGTCGAATGGGCCCAAAACGAGATTGCCATTGCTCCCGATTTTCATAAGCGAGTTTTTTTAGCGATGAAACGCACTTCTGGTTGAATGGCTACGTCAACAAACAAAACTGCCGCATTTGGAGTGAAGCTAATCCACAAGTGTATGTCGAAACACCGTTCCATCCAGAAAAGCTGACTTTTTGGTGCGCTTTATGGGCTGGTGGAATCATTGGTCCGTACTTCTTCAAAAACGATGAAGGCCACAACGTTACAGTCAATGGTGATCGGTATAGAGCCATGATTACTAACTTTTTCATTCCGGAATTGAACAATCATGATGATCAGGAGCTGTGGTTCCAACAAGACGGCGCAACATGTCACACAGCTCGTGCCACAATCGATTGATTGAAAGACACGTTTGGTGACCGCCTAATTTCACGTTTTGGACCTGTGAATTGGCCTCCAAGATCTTGTGATTTAACACCGCTAGACTATTTTCTGTGAGGCTATGTAAAGTCATTGGTCTATGCGGATAAGCCACAAACGCTTGACCATTTGGAAGACAACATTCGCCGTGTTATTGCCTATATACGGCCACAAATGTTGGAAAAAGTCATCGAAAATTGGACGTTCAGATTGGACTACATCCGAGCCAGCCGTGGCAGTCCTATGCCAGAAATCATATTTAAAATGTAATGCCACAAGATTATCTTTCGAATATAAAAAATTCATGTCAATCGAATAATACATCGTTGTTTTATTGTAATTTAAATTTCTATACCTCTAAAAAAACACCCTTTACAAAGTCATTCTTCGCCCCATCATGCTGTATGCTTTACCCATCTGGGCAGCGGCGACAGTTACTCACCTGAAAAGATTGCACACTTTTCAAAACATTCAACTGCGTAGAGCAGCAAACGCACCTTGGTTTGTCAGGAACGAAGTCTTGCATAAAGATCTTAATGTTCCGCCGCTTTTTGATTTCATCAAAAAACAATCAGAAAATTTCTTCGACCGTTTACCACAGATTTCAAATGAATCTCTCCGGAAAATCCCGGCTTACGACAATTCTATTCCTAGCTCTTCTAAGAGACCTAGAGCAGTTCTTAATCACTCGTATCAACACTTCCCAGCCCTGAAAAGGATGAGAATGTCTTTATACGAATTAAAAAATTATGAGCTTTATTGTTATAGTAGTTGTTTTCTTTTGCAAGACTTCACTCGCTCTAATTATCCCCCCCCCCTCCCACGCCATGTAAGTTTTTGATCGCGTTTAGTATGGCAACTTCACCCCTCATGATCTTATTTTAAACTCCTCTACCTGTTCTTACTTTCTTCCAAGTGGTTACTTATAACTTCCTTCCAATAGCAGCGCGCAGTTATCTTAGAGGTATCGTGTAACGGACTTAAAAATATTATTCTCTTAATCCTTGTTATTAAAAAAACCCTTTTCTCTCCTCGTTCCGTTGAGATGCGGCAGACGGTTGAAAGACGGGCTTTGCTGTCATATAGATGTGACGTTATTTTCTCTTCGTTTTCCTATGAAAGCGAAACAGAAACTAAATCAATTGGGAGAGTGGTTTCCCTCCCACCCCTCCACCAGCGTTGTTGCACTGCATTTAATGTGGACTGCTTTCTAATTTTTATGTAGTTCAATAAATTGTTCTCTGTTAAATTTATTCTGATGAGGGGATAATAGAGTTTTCTCTAAGGTTTCACGTAAATGTATAACCCTTACCGTTACTACCTTCTTTCGCATGAAATATTTGAAACTTAGCTCTTCCAGATTTCTTTCAATTATCGGATCCTACATTTTACAAACCAGGCCGTATCGACTTACTGACAGGAGTCCAGTGGATATTCCAGATTAAAAAAAATGGCACATGTAAGATTAATTCATCAATAAATAAATGATAATTTAAAAAAAAACTAAAAAGAAACCACGCTTTTTTGGTAGATCGAACCTAAAAGTGAAAAATAAATTATAGTTTTAAAAAACAAAAAACAAACAAAAACACGCTTTTATAGTTAATGAAGCTCAAAATAAAAAAAAACTCTTAATATTAGAATAAAATGATGAACGAGAAAATTAATGTCATTGTGTTAAAAGCGTGGGGTGTTTTGTACTGCATTTTCACACTAACTCTGCATTTCGAGAAATAGAACTAGTAAGAAATTATAACAATTTAATATTTAGCGCCCCACGCTTTTACTTCAATGATGTAACTTTTCTCGTTAAGAGGACTTGGTACCCTAAAAATCACAAACCTATCGGTTTTTTTTTATTTTCACTTAATATTATTCTTTGCATTATTATCTTTCGATTGATACATCACTTCTGCATGTCGGAAAGTTAGAAGTTGAATAAAAAACTTCATTTGAAAACAAATTAGGCAATTCAGCCACACCCCCTTTTTAGAAAAAAAGCTAAAAAATGCGTTATGATAAAAAAAAATCTATTTTATAAATAGAAATAATAACTATAAAAAAGAATGTGAAGTATTAAAAGCAGAATATTTCCGAGGCAATACAATAATGTAATTTTTCTTCCTTGTGAAATGTGTGCATGTAAAATTTTTAAATTAAGGCATTTTATATTAATAATTTTATATAATTTCAGTTCTTATTCCTGATATATTTTTCATACAAATGTAATACTTTAATATTATAAAAAGAAAAACAGCTAAAATTTCTGTCGTGACAGAAAAAAATTTTTTTTAAAGTTTTTCTTGAGTTTTCTTGTGCAATTAGTACTCTCTAAAAGTTGATCATTTATAAAAATGTGTGGGGTGAAAACATATGAAAATGCAATTATTTTAAAGTATAAGTAATATCTTAAAGTGGTATTTAAGTTTAATTAAGCTTATAATAATTATTTTTTCAGAATTATAAACTTTAAAGTGGTTTTTCTCAGTTTGTGTTTTTCGAAACCTTAGTGCATTGAAAATGCTACTCCTTCGACAATTATTTACCAACCACTTCAATTTTTTTCCTGCGTGTTCAAAATAAAGCATGTAATAAAATTAGGATCCGTTTTGCTATAAACTGAATACTTTTTTAAAAAAAAAAAAAATAAAATGTAAGACATGTTGGCTTTTTCGTTGATTTTTAGCCTGTATATCAACATTTTATTTTTTTTCTCGAAAACGAATGAAGTTATTCTAAAATCGATCCCTAAAGTTGTTACGAACATCCATAAGAATATTATAAAAAAATTTCAGGTCAAAAAATTAATTTTTACAAAAGGAGTAGGATTTTAAAATTTTCCCAATTTTCTTCAAAAAATTTAAATTTTTAAAATTGTGTGAATAATATATGAAAATTTTCATCTGGTAACATTTTCTTGAATAGAAACATTGTATAAAATGTTAAAATATAATTTTTAAATACGTAAATAAAGAAGTTTGCTCAAAGGGTGCCAAGTCCCCTTAATCATTTTCTTCTTATACTAAGATTAATTTTAAAAATTTTTAGTTCGATTAAAAAAAACTAAAAAAAGCGTGTGTTTTAAGTTTTTTTAATTATAATTTATTTTAAAAGACATTTAAGAAATCAATATTGAGGCTAAAGAAAACAACCCCAGGAGAACGCTGCATGTCTGAAAACGTAGTGATGCCGATAAAATTGTGATGAAAGAACGCCTGGTTTGATGAATTTTCCTTCTGACAGGTAAGTGAAAATGGAATATTGTGACCTCGAGAACTTTGCGATAGCATTTTGGTGCCGAAATCCTGGACAGACATTAGATAAAGGAAACAGCGGGAAATAAAATGTAAATTAGCGAATTGAATTATTTAAACTACAACACGAGAATTTTGAAAATCTTTACATAATTGAACGCTTCTCAATTGTAACTAACACTAAGGAAGATAAGGAATCGTGTTGGGCTGCTAACTTACTAAACTAGAGCGAAACGAAGAGAAATGTATTGAATTTAATTTTAGAAAAGAAAAAAAAACCCACACTTTTAACGAAATATTGTAATATGCGAATATTATACAGCGATGGCATTATAATGAAGAAAAACTGAACAAATTATATATCGTAAAAAAAAGAAGAAAGTGGAAAGGAAATGGTTCAGTCAAACTCTTTTTACAGGAACATCTTTCTTTATCAGGGTGAATAATGAAAACTTAATTTATTATATAATGCAAAACAAAATTATTTTATTTTAGGCTAATTTTTTATTATTAACATTTAAAAGCAGCAGGACATTTCTGCAGATAGGCAATTGCTCGAGCATGCGCTGTGAACGCCGCCTGGCGGTGATTAAGTGTATTAAGCGAAACGAGATTGGGGGTTTAGTGTGGGGGAGGAGACCACACGAGATCGGACATACACCTCGAGTAACCGAGAGTGAAAATAAAACAGGTGTTTTGTCAACAACTTTGTCTGATTTTCTGAAAGCGGCACATAGGGACCACTCTTCAATAGCGATATTTTTCACAATTAAAAATTAAATATCGTTGGGTGGATGACCAGAGTACCTAGCTCTTTCGAGGTATCACCTCTTATCGTTAGAATTTTGAGTGACTGTGACGTATTGACTCTTCCCTTTGGTAAAAAATACTTAAAAGGTAATATATACTTATAGGAGAGAGAGAGAGAAAAAATTAAACTTTGAACACTAGAGCCTTCAAATGCAAAAAGGTAATCGCCAAAAAATTTTGAAATTTTTCTTAGATCTCCACGTATCCAGAAATGTATTAAAGGAATTGTCTCTCAAAATACGCCAAACGTTATTACTGCTACTGAAATTTTTTTAATAACTAAATTTTTATATAAAAAAGAGTGCATAGTGAAATTAAAATCAATCATATTCAGAGAGGGATTTTTTTAATTATTGTAGTGGCCAATTTCACAGATCTAAAAACAGCATACGTAAAATGCGAACATAAACATTGTTCTTTACATATGTATGAAAAAAACTATTCAAAAGCTTAGCTCCGAAAGAACGAAACGATACGAGGACACATCGTCATCTGTTTCTTTTTGAAGAATTAGAGCACAAACGTATTTATTCTGTTTTCTCATTTTTTATCGTTATTACCTAATACTCACTCAAAAAACATTATACATACGTATATATATACATATATATATACACTCATTGACGTAAAAAAATTAGCGTACCAAGAAGGAGTCGTCAAAATGAAACGAAATTTTACATACGTAATGACTACTTTCATATAAGTAAATGATTAGAAAATCAAAGAAAAAGAATAATATTCAGAGAAA
Organism: Trichonephila clavipes; assembly: GCA_019973935.1. NCBI lineage: Eukaryota > Metazoa > Arthropoda > Arachnida > Araneae > Nephilidae > Trichonephila > Trichonephila clavipes. Next base: position 31,692 of record BMAU01001568.1, read on the forward strand.
AAGGCAAAAGAACGGAGGATTTAATACTCTGTTGAACAATCTCTAGCGCGAGTGCAATATGCAATACAATCGGGCATTGAGGTATGCAAGTTCTGTATGATGTCTTGAGACATTTCATTCCATATTTGCTGTAACCTTGCCTCTAGTTCGTTCAAACTCGTGGAATGCTCAACTCGCCATCCCAAATGATCCCAGATATGCTCGATTGGAGACAAATCTGGGGATCTGGAAGGCCAAGGAAGGGTAGTAACAGTGTGGAGACAGTCTTGTGACACTCATGCCGTGTGAGGCCAAGCATTGACTTGTTGAAAAATGGCTCCTGGGAGCCGTTGCATGAGGGGCAACACATGTGGTTGCAGGATATCATGGACCTACCGCCGGGCTGTCATGGTGCCATGGATCAATACTAAGGGTGACCGTGTATTGTTGGCAATAGTACCCCATACCATCACACCAGCTGTGAGAGCGGCGTGTCGCTGTACAGCAAAGGCAGGATTTAGGCGTTCACCACCGGGTCTCTACACACGTCATCACTGCTGAGATTGAATCTATATTCGTCGATAAAGACCACCTGGTTCCATTCCGCTGCAGTTCAGTTTCCTCGTGCGTGGCACCACTCCAGACGGAGGTGTCGATGGTGGGCGTCAAGGGCAGCATGCGTAAGGGGTGCCACGATCTCAAAAGTCTTTCAGCTAGGCGCCTTCGTATGTTTCGAGAAGACACAGGGGCCCCTAGTGAATGTGCTACCAATGCCTGGATGGCAGCCGATGAAGCAGTTGGCTGTACGCATGCATTTCTTAGAAGGTGGCGGTCTTCTTGACGACTGGTCTTTCGTGGGCGTCCTAAGCCTGGTCTCCATGTAAATGACATCTCTCGGATCCACTCGTCCCAACACCTCCTCAGAACACAATCAGAGCGGCCTAATTGACTAGCTACTCGCCTAGCGGACCATCCAGCTTTCATCATGACAATGATTCTCCCCCTCTCAAACTGCGACAGCTGCTCATATTCTGGTAAACGGCGTAATGGCATGTCTACCTCAGCTCTTCCTTTGCAAGCGATTCAGCACACTCAACCAAGCTTTGGTTACTTGTTTTATACTTCACGGAGAACGACGTTTAACGCCCTCTACCGGATATATGTAATGCGCAATCACGCTGCATTTTCAATCATTTGCATATCTCCGCGACATGTACTTTTATGCCAAGTATGATCCCGCAATTATTTCTTGGTGCGCTAACTTTTTTGTCCATGAATGTATTTCGATCAAGTATAGTAATTCAGGGAGGAGTGTTCAAAATATTGGGGGTTTGCGATGTCAGACTAATGCATAAAGAAGGGCAAAGCTAATCGAAAGTTTAAGATCTGCTGTTCACAGGAATCCACAGCCAGAAATCTAAAATAGATAACTTTAAACCAATAATCTACTCTCTCTCGTTTGTAAGGTACAAAAGCGCAGCAAAAAGTCTGAGGAGTTATTTAATCTATTTCTTCCCCCCTCGCCCTGAAATATTTGTAATTTAGATGAAACCTAAATTATAATAGCATGCGAGAAAGTATCAAAATTTTACGATAAAGGTATTCAAGGGAAAGAAATGAGTGTGGAATGTCAACATGTCTTGTTTGATCCCTGATTGCGAAATACTGGAGAAAAAGCAAAGAGAAATGGCAAAAGAACGGTTAATAAAAAAATATATTTATACAAATGCAAATGAAGACGAAGAACAGTTGCTGGATGAGGCGACAGGGGGATTCTCCCTGTATGTATGAACATACTGACCAAATGACTTGTCACCTCATTTGACATGAAATGCTTCCACCCTTTTCCTTCCTATAGAACATTAACTCGTCGGGGTACTCATGTATGAAGCTTCTGACATGTCTCTGCGGTATTTCAGACTATGCTTTATGACGTAATATTTCTAGTTCTTTGACACTTGTTATAAGTTTATTCAACTGTTTTAAATGTCTTTCCAGTTCATCCCACATATTTTCGATTATACTAATATCTGGACTTTTTAATGGCTATTTAAAATAATTAAATGTATCATGGTAATGGGTAAACCAGGTTTGTACAGTTTTGTTGCGACGGGGATTAGCATTGGGATCCTGATATATTCCTTCACCATCTGGAAATCAATCCTCCATTAATTATTTAACAGCATTTTCCAGATGAGAAATATACTCTTAAGCAGTTCTGTTACCCTTTTTAGTGATAATGGAAACGATTCCTTTCCCCAATCAAGTGGTCCCCAGATCGGTAATTCCTTACTTCTAGCTATCACGACTGGTTGGACGCAATCGGGATAACGGGCTTCATGTTGTTCCTGACGAATTCTTTGTTTTCCATCATTTGAAAAATGTGTAAAACTGTTCTCATCGGTCCATACAACTTTTTTCTACATTTCTGTGTTTCAGATTTCGTACTCTTCAGCCCAAGCATAACGATTTTTTCAATTTAAAGCTGAGAAACATAGCTTTCGTTTTGGATGTAGTCTTTCAAGCTCAAGACATTTAAATTCTCTATGCATTGTTCTGTGTGAGAACTTGTTTCTGAGTTTAAATTGAATTATTTTGTAATTTGTAGAGTTGTCAGTCGTGTGTTTTTTTCTATTTTTCATCACAATCCGCTTTAATTTCCTCTCATCACGTTTTGTCGTTTTCTTAGACCTATGTTCCCTAGACGATGAAGCTTTCGTGCTCCCTTTAGTTAATTACATTTTATACATCCTTATTACGCTTCTGTTTGATATTCTGAGATGTTTTGAAATTTCAGATATTTTCACGCTCTTTTGTCAAATAGAAACAATTTGCCCTCTTTTAAATTCACTAATAGCTTTTGTTGATGACATCATTGAACAAAAACATAAGACTAAAATAATCTTAACTTTAAATAATAGAATCGATTACTTTGACAAGTACTTTTTCTAAGGTCTTAAAGAATATTTTCTATAGTTTCAATTTAAGAAAAAATAAAAATAAATGGTAGGTGACAAGTCATTTGGCCACTATGTTTACATGTGTAATTAAATACTATTCACACAATTCCCTAATATTGAAATAGTAATGAGAATTTTCTTGTTAACGATTTCCTTTTTAAAACTCAAATTGGTAGAAAATTAATTGAGAAATCACATGACTCAATTCCGTTTGAGTACTTCCTGCTTCAAAGTATTGAAAATAAATTACTGTCTATCTATTCTTTGAAGATAATTAATGACTCTTCGAGTTTTAGATATAGAAAACAAAGCTTCAAATGAAACCTTATTTTTTTATGGATTGCTTTTATTGAACTATATACGTATATACACCAGTGCTTAAACTTTCAATATTTATGATCCAATTTTCAATCATAATTTTCATTGCGCTGTCCCCTTCAAGACAATAACAATGTATTGAATTCAATAATACACTCATGTCCATAAATTAAGGATAATGAAGTCCAGGCAAAGAAAGAGACAAAAGAAAAAAAAATTTGATTTATTTGTAAAATCTATTTATTAAACAAAAGGAAAAGAGCAAAAAAGATGCTATATGTTTGACATAATTAATAAAAATTGCGATTTTTACACTCCCCGGAGCAAATTTCAAAAAAGAACCTATTTACAAAAAACAGTATAACATGGTTAGTATGATGGTTAATACGGAGTATGTCTCCCGGACGATGCAATACAGGCCTTACAAGTCTAGGCATGCTGAGTATCAAATTATCAATCTGATCTTGGGCAATATTACACCACTCATCAAGCAATGCCCTCCGAAGTTCCGGTAGACAGGTGGGAGGGGGTTGAAGGGCTGCAATTCGTCGGCCAAGCATATCGCACACATGCTCTATTGGATTCAAGTCTGGTGAGTATGCTGGCCAATCCATACTGGTGATATCCTCCGATTGAAGGCATTCGTCTACAATGTTTACACGGTGAGGACGGGCGTTGTCATCCATAAACAGTAAATCAGCACCCATGGCACTCCGAAACAAACGTGCACGTTGTTCCAGAATGACATCCCGATAGATGTGGCCTGTCATCGTTACACTCTGAACATGCAGGTCAATTCTGGAACCAAGAATAATTCCTCCACAAACGAGCCATCCTGCACCACCGTAACGGTGTCGTTCAGTGGCGTTCTCTTGGTGGTAACGGGTACCTAGCACTCTCCATTTTAAAGTCCGGTGAGAATCAAACTGCAAACTAAACCTGGACTCGTCGGAAAACATCACACAAGACCACTGTTATAGTTTCCACAATGCATGCTCTGTACTCCAGGTTAATTGTAGGCGACAGTGAGTTGCGGTAAGTGGAACACATCTGACAGGCCTACGAGCATATAGACCAATGTGCCCTAAGTGTCTGCACACGGTCTGCCTTGAAACTGTCGTACTGGTAGCTGAATAGAGCTGACGAGACAGATCTGATGCTGTGCTCCGTGTGTTTCTTTTGGCAGTAACTGCCAAATACCGGTCCGCATTCGGCGTTGTAACTCGGGAGCGACCTGTGCTGTAACATTTACTCACATTACCATCATCTTAGAATCGTTGCCAAATCCTGGAGATGACACTCTGGGCAATTCCAAGTTCCTCGGATTTTTCCATCTGGGTACGGCTACATTCCAGTCGTCCAATAATTCTACCACTTAAAAAATCATCCAAATGCTTGCTTTGTGCCATAACTATGCGGTTATTGCACTGAAAGGCTTTTAAAGCGCTTGTGAACAATTTTACTTTGCCACCATTCCTTATATACCCCTCTCTTACACTCTCGTCCTTGTGACGTACTATGCGCGCCATCTGGTGGTTTCCTGTAATTTGCATATTCTTCTTCAAGATGTGTGTGATAATTCTACAGGTGAAATTTTTATTTTAGAGTTCAATTTCAGTGTGATTCTGAATTATCCTTAATTTATGGCCATGAGTGTACTATGCTTAGACGCTAAACCTACAATATGACTTTAACCTCTTAAGTGCCATTGGCGTATATAAACGTTTACACTAAAAATACAATTTTCTCAAAATGATTGTTTTCAAACCACGTGTACCTTTTTCACAGAATCTATTGAATGAAGGTACTTGCAATTTTTTCTGCACTTAAATAATATGTAACTATACATAATGGAGCTACTTTTTTGGAGATTTTCCTAAAATATTTTGTTGAAAAGCAGTTATCGTAAAAAAATGACAATTTTCACAAATTTCAAAGCGATACTTTTACGATGAATTTTTTTGAAAAAAGTAAACAATATATTTTAAATATTTTACCATTCCTAAATAAAAATTCCTAGTTAAAATACAGACAAAATTTGAAGTTTTTATATTTAACAGTTTCTGAGAAACAGGTACCTAAATGGCTCAATTTAACATTGTCGGTATAGGGGGTACCGATTACTCTTAATGCATCGCAAATATATGATATTATAAATTTTGTTAAATGTTTGAAAAACACATATCGACATGTTCGTTCATTACAATTACAAAGCTTCAATGTTTAAAAACAGATTATAAAAAAATAATTATTAAAACAAGACAGATGGAGAAATCTGTGTTTTTGTGGATACTACACGCATATATATAAATTATTTTTAAATTAGATATATAAGTATTACATTGTGCAAAAAAGAGCACATACCAGCTGAAGCTTAAACTCACCCCTACACAATTCCTTATAATATTATTGCAGGGATGACGTCTACCCGATGTTTAGTTTTGGAATAAATAATCTGTGAGTACTGAATAGACAAGGATGTGACTAATAAAGCATTTAATCACGGAAAAACACAAAACACAGCGTTCGTTACGATGAGAAGTTTTTAGGACATCTAAAGAAAGAACAGAAAAGCAACATAATGACGTCATCATCTTGACGCTGATTGGTTGAAGAGGGGATGCCATTAGCAACACCAGCAATCCTGTGTCTAAAATTTTCATCTGTTATTGGTAAAAAGCTTATATTAGCTTGTATTTTAAAGAGGCTCTGGTATGGCTATAGGAGCCCATGTTAAATTGCATAAGTTTATATGTATCTTTTTCTCAGAAACTACTTATTTCTCATGGATAAAATTTTATTCCAACAAAATATGGACGACTCCAAACCATTAGCAAACTTTCCGAAGACGAGCTTACAATTTATTCCCCGCAACAAAAATTTCCCAACCGAACGTTGTTATCTTGGAATGCCAATGGGATTAGAACCAGAGTGGATGAGTTCCGAGAATTTATATCTGAATGGAATCCAGATATCATCAACCTTCAAGAACCCCATCTTTAACCTTGTCATCATCTTTCATTCCCCAACTACAATATGTACAGGACGGATCGTACCTTTCGTGGCGGCGGAACTGCGATTCTAACCAAAAGAAGTATCCCTCCCCATGAAATTAAAATGCACAATCAAAGCTTCAAAACAACAGCCATCAAAATAGAAAAAGCTAATAATCAACCTATCACAGTGATCTCTGCCTACCGCTCACTCCGAAAACCCATCTTCGTCCATGATCTTCACCATCTCTTCTGGAACAAGGATAACGTCCTCATCACCAAGGACCTAAACGCTAAACATGCTTCCTGGACCCCCATAGCCCAACAGAACGTAGCAGGCCGCACCATTAGAAGATTCTGCGACAGCACAGGTTCCACGCTCAATGCACCGCTGGAACCTACCCACTTCCATAAAATTCTGCAAAACACGGTGATTGATTTGGCCATCCGCTAAGGTATTACCATCACTGAAATTACCTTCATTCCCGAGCTCTCTAGTGATCAAAACCCTGATCTCTTTGAGGTGTGCTTGGATAACTTTACCTGTCACCTGCCCTCAGTACCTATGCTTTCCCTAACTGGCATAAATTTCAAAATATTCTAATTAACACCCTCCCAGGTAACCCCAAAATTGCTAATATTAACGATATTGAAAGTGCTATCCAAAATTTCAATTCATCTCTTAAAAATGCTTTTAATAATAATAGCACTTGTAAAAGCGTTAATAAACCTCTAAGTTCTATCCCCTCTGTCATGAGGAGAAAACTTAAAGTAAAAAAATAGAATTCGTAAAGAGTAGCAAAACACTAAATACCCCCATTTAAAACCCAACTTAAAAAGCTTCAAAAAGAAATTAAAAAAGTGCTTAAAAATTATCACAGCTTTAAGTGGTGTTTCGTCAATATTTGTGTGGACTGTAAAACTGGTTAAAGAATAAAAAATCAGTCTTTTTCGCAACGCTAAGCCTACTTTATTCGTACACCCGCTTTTGTTGGGGTACAGCTAGACAATGTCTACTTTTACAAATTTTTTACAGATGGCGCTACAGTGCGCTGATGACGTAACATTCCGCCCGGCGTTGAAATATACAATATTTCAAAAAATATATTTAAAAAATGCAATTTACTATATACAGTTTACAAATGCCTAAATGAATTAAATACAAATAAATTCAACATTCTAAAATAAGAAAAAAAAATACAATATTCAAAAATAGAAAAATACAATATTCTAAGGATATAATATACTTCACATTACAATTTAATTTATATTATTATTTTCTATTGGTAAGATACATATTTTTGAGATAGAACGTGTGAGAACCCCCGTGGCAGTTTTTAGTTTAACGACTCTGACCTTACCGTCAGTTCCATAAATAACCTCCAAGATTCTTGCCATTGCCCATTTGCAGGGAGGCAAATCATTTTCCTTTAAAAGCACTAAACACCCTACTGTAACATTATTTTTCTCGAACTGCCACTTGTTTATCTGCTGTAAATGATTAAGATAATCATTTTTCCAGCGTTTCCAAATAGTTTGTACACACTTTGTTGTATACTGCCACCTAGATAGTCTATTATCTGAAATATCTAAAATTGCGGGCTCAGGTATTGCACTGATAGGTCGACCAATTATAAAGTGTCCAGGAGTTAAAACTTCATATTCATTGATATTATCTGACAATGGTACTAATGGACGTGAATTAAGTATACCTTCAATTTGAATTATTATTGTCTCAAATTCTTCGAAAGTTATTTTACTATTAACTAAAGTTCTATAGAGATGGTGTTTGAATGATTTTACCCCTGCCTCTCACAAACCCCCGAAATTAGGAGAACGAGGTGGGATAAATTTCCACTGGATAGCTTCTGAAGCAAAATAATTTGCTAATGTCTCGTTTTTGTTACAAATTAATTTTATGAAACGATTTAATTCTGCAGCTGCACCTTTAAAATTAGTTGCGTTATCGGACATTAATGTAGAAATGCGGCCTCTACGGGCACATAGCCTCTTCAAAGCTGCAATAAATGCCTCAGTTGTTAAATCAGTCACTGCCTCTAAATGAATAGCCTTTGTAGCCAAGCATACAAAAATCGCAACATAAACTTTTGAAAATATCCCCTTTCTCTGATTTTTAAATTTTATTTGAAAAGGTCCGCAAAAATCCACCCAGAGTTTAAAAATGGCGCACTTGGAGTTACTCTCTCTGATGGTAGATTTCCCATTAATTGATCTACCCCACTAGGCTTCTGTCTAAAGCATGCAATGCAATCATGAACTGTTTTTCGTGCAATACCCTTGCCATTAATGGGCCAAAACTGCATTCTGATTTGATGTACTAAACCCTGAGCACCAATATGAAAAAACTTCTTATGCATATGCTCAAAAAGTAATTTAGTAAATTTATGTTTACTAGGTATAATTATTTGATGTTTTGCTTCAAATGGTAAATCAGCATTACAAAGCCTTCCACCAACTCTGAGTAAAAAATTCTCATCTAAGAAAGGATCTAAAGCCTTTATTTTACTTGTTTTTGAAACACCTTTACCTTTTTTCAAGGCATCGATTTCTGCTTTAAACTCACTTAATTGTGCTATTTTAGCTAAAAATTCCGTACTCCTCTTTACTTCATCTGCAGTTAGATATTTCTCCTTATTACAAGACTCCTTAGCTTTGATGTTATTAATGAACCAAAAAATAAAGCTAAAAATTCTAATTAATTTTATGAAATTATTTGTAACATTAAAGAGTTCATCATAAAAATTTGAAGAACACTCAGTCATTGAAAGAGTCACAGCACATTTTAGTTCATCTCTGTAGGAAGGATCAGGAAAAAGTTGATTGTCCTCGTATTCATCAGTTTGTAAATCTGGACCCGAGAACCACATTTCGTTCTTTAAAAGTTCATCCACATTGCAGCCTCTAGAAATTAAGTCGGCAGGATTGTTCTTGGAGCTAACATGTTTCCAATGATAGTCCTTTGAAAGTGCTTGGATCTCCGCCACCCTGTTGCTGACAAATGTTTTGAGTTTATGAGGTTCAGTCTTTATCCACGCTAAAGCAATCGTTGAGTCTCCGTCCACATCCAAATTTTATGAATAGATAATTGTAGAATTGGCACAACCTTTTGACTAATCTCGATAGTAGTAAAGCTGCAGACAGTTCTAACCTCGGTATGGTGAGTGTTTTCAAGGGAGCCACTCTGGACTTGCTGCATAATAATCTAGTTTGAGACTGTCCAGATTCGTTGAAACATTTTATGTAGACAACAGCAGCATAGGCACGTTCTGATGCATCGGAAAAGCCATGTATTTCAATCCGTATTGTTGCGGGAAGTAGAATGCACCTTGGGATTTTGAAGTTATTTACTTTCGCTAATTTTTGGTAGAAGTTCATCCACTCTTCCATTGCATCTGGTGGTAGCTGTTCACTCCAATCTAATTTTATTTTCCAAAGTTCTTGGATGAATATCTTAGCCTTCGTAACAATGGGTCCTATCAGGCCCAAAGGGTCATAGAGCCTTGCAATTTCTGAAAGCACGTCTCTTTTTGAGAAGTTGACTTTGTCACTAATCTTTACTTTGTATGTGAGACACTCCACCTTTGGATCCCATAGCATACCTAATGTTTTCACTGGAGCATCCTGAAATTCCTTATCAAACACATAGGAAGATGCAGATAAATCTTTCAACAGTTCTGGGCTATTTGACACCCATTTGTGTAGCTCAAAACCCCTCTCTGTAATAGTTGAGATAATATGGTTTAGAGTTTTTTTGCACCCTCTAATGTAGACTCTCCAGAAAGAATATCATCCATATAACTATCATTACAAATCACATCTGCTGCGTCAGGGAATTCCGCTTTTTCTTCATCTGCTAAGGCCCTTAAGGTCCTGGTAGCTAAAAATGGTGCAGAAACTGTCCCATAAGTTACGGTAGCTAGCTTGTAAGTCTTGACTGGAGCATCTGCACACTAGTCTTCCACATAATTCGTTGTAAATCCCTTTGATTAGGATCAACAAGTATCTGCCTGTACATTTTTTTAATATCTGCACTAAACGCGTACTCGTGTTTTCTAAATCTACTGACTATGGAAAAGAGATCTTGTTGAATAATTCCTCCGTTTAATAAAATGGAGTTTAGAGAAAAACCACTTGTTGTTTTTGCACTTGCATCGAAGACAACTCTCAATGGAGTGAATGTCTTCTCTGGTTTGTATACGGAATGATGAGGAATGTAATAGTTAATCTTATCTAATGTTTCATTTTTAATCTCCTCCATATGGCCTAAAAGTTCATATTCATTCATAAATTCTTTATACAAAGTTCCCATTGTATTGTTTTTGTTTAATTTTTCCCAAATACCATTTAGTCGTTTGATCGCATTCTCTTTGGAATATCCTAATAATGTTTCTGCATTTTCCTTTATGGGTAACCGAACTATAAATCTTCCCGTTTTATCTCTTTTATAGGTACTAACAAAATGTTCCTCACAATAAATTTCCTCTTCACTTTTTGTTATTTCCTTAGAATCATCTGGAAGTGATTCCAGTTCAAAGAATTTCTTTACTGTTATATCTAAGCTTGGTTCATTTATTAAACAACAATTGGCTTGTTGTTGTGACTGAGGAAGGGTACCTGTGACTAAGTAGCCAAATTTTGTATTTTGTAAAATTACATTTCCCTCTTGCAAATAATATTGTTCTGGATTTAAAATTTCAAAAAATAGTTCACTTCCTATCAATATATCTATTTGACCTGGCATATGGAAATTAGAATCAGCCAGCTCAATTGAAGCTGGAATATTTAAATCCTATATATTTAATTTCGATACAGGAATCGCATCGATAATTTTAGGTAAAAATGAAAATTGTACATTGCGTGCAAAAGTATAGTTCCGATTTGAAACTTCAATATTAGCTGAATATTTCGATGATTGCGTAATTCCGTTAATGCCTGTTATAGATTGGTTTGCAGACTTAAATTTAAATCCCAACTTTCTTGCTATGTCTTCTCTCATAACGCATATCGTAGACGCATTATCTAATAATCCTCTTAACTTAATTCTATATCCATCAGCACTTTTAACGAAAATCATGAATGTATTGAATAAAACACATTTATTTCCATAAGTCAAAACAGCAACTTCTCGCTGACCTTCAAACCGAGTAGTATTCGAATTGCTCTCTATCCCCCTTTCCCCTACAGTGTGATTTTTAACTGCAGAGCAAAGTTCATCAGAATCGTGAAGCAATGAATTATGTAATCCTTTGCAACCACTAACTGTGCATTTATATTTAGACATGCAGGCACCATAATGAAGTCTAAGGCAATTTATACAAAGTTTGTTATTGGTAACAAATTTCTTTGTGCATTCCACAGACATATTTTGAAATGCAATACATTTATAAAGAGGATGAGAATTTCGACATAGAATACAAGGTTTAACAGTTATTTTTTTACAATTAACTACCAGCGATTTGGCTTTAGTTGACATTGCAGTATTTTTATGGATCATTTTAGTACTAGGAATGCGAGTAATGTTTTCTAACACAGCACTTCTCTTTTCTAAAAAATTCATAATAGAATCAAATGTTGGAACTTCTGCTATTTTCAACGAAAGTTCGAATTGTTTTCTAGATTCTTTGTCAATTTTTTGAAGAATTATATTTATTAAAATTATATCTGATAGATCATTCTGCTCATATTTCAAAACTTTAAGTGCTCTAATGTTTCTATTGATACAATCCATTAAAGCGCGCAGTTCTTTGGCTGATTCGCTATAAATTTTTTCATAATTAATTATCTCAAGGACATGTGAATCTATCAACTGCCGTTTGTTTTCGTAACGATCTTCTAATGCTTTAAAGAGAGAATCGAAACTATCGCTAGGCGACTCTAAGAGCTTTGCTTCCCCTTTTAGAGATGCTCGAAGATAGTATAGTTTTTGAGAATCATTCAATTGCTCATTATTACTTATTAAATTAATAAATTGATTTTTAAAAATAGAAAATTCTGCTATTACACCAGAAAATTCTGGCAATGGAATTTGAGGTAAGCGGATACTATTTTTACCATTGTCATTTAAATTAATGTTTACATTTTCAGAATTTTTCAAAGAATACATTAAAAGTTTGAGACCTACCTCTGTTGTCTCGATCCGTTGATTTATATCTTCAATGTCCAGCTGAATGATTTCCAAGCTTTCGAAAATTTCTATTTCACAATAATCCTCAGCTATTTTATCTAGATTTATCTGTAATTGCTCAATTTTTTTGAGTTTAATTTCGATTTCAGTGACACTAGTATCCTTTGACACTGTCTTCTCCGGGGTAAAAGCCTCTAACCTAGTTAAAGTTCCTTTGATTGAATCTTTTAAACGATTCAATTTTTCTACAGTAGTTACGTTGGAGTTATTTTTATTTTTCGATTTTTTATCCATTTTCTGTGGCTTCGTAGGACCAATGTTTCGTCAATATTTGTGTGGACTGTAAAACTGGTTAAAGAATAAAAAATCAGTCTTTTTCGCAACGCTAAGCCTACTTTATTCGTGCACCCGCTTTTGTTGGGGTACAGCTAGACAATATCTACTTTTACAAATTTTTTACAGATGGCGCTACAGTGCGCTGATGACGTAACAAGTGGGATAAAATTCTCTCTGAAGCCCCACCCCTGATGTATAATCTCTCTATAAAACTGTAAGAGTCCACTCTAGTGAAAATAAAACTTTCCACAGCCTTCCTAGTTTTGACCCCGTGGGCCTTTATTGTAGTACTGAGGACACAGTTAATTTGTTTGCTGATTCTCTTGAGAGCTCCTTCCAAGAAAACCCAGAACCATGTGATGACGACTGCATCAAACATGGGTAATTTAGAGTCAAAAATACATGGATCGGAACACCTTACGCCATACCACACCACTGACTTCACCACAAGCAGTTACGGTTATTATCCTAAAGCTAAACAACAAAAAAGCACCAGAAAAGGAGGAAACAAAAACATCCCTCTCAAAGCCCTTCCCTCAAAGGCAATAACCTATATCACGAAAACTTTCAATAGAAGCCTACAATTTAACTATTTCCTAAAGGAATGGAAGCGCGCCCAAATAACAGTCATACCCAAGCCAAATAAGGACAGTAAGTTTGCAGAATATTACAGACCAATAAGAGCTTCATTAGTTCACTAGGAAAAATATTTGAAAAAATCCTACTTACTCGCATTATCGATCACTGTGATAGAAATCATATAATCCTGGACTTCCAACGCAGATTTCGCCTGGAAACCTCTACACAACATCAACTCCTCAGAGTAATCAACAATGTTATCCATGGGTTCAACACCAAGACCTATACCGTCGGCGTCTTCTTAAATGTAAAAAAAGCATTCGACAGAATGTGACATGGACTGATCTACAAAATGATTAATCTTAAATTTCCAACCTATCTCGTTAAAATTCTCCCCTACTACCTGGAAAATAGAACTTTTAATGCAAAAATCAATAGCACCTCCTCCACTGACCGCCACATCGCCTCTGGAACTCTACAGGGGTTCAAAATCCCCCCCCGCTCTACAATATATCTGTACTAATGACTTTCCATCAAACGCATCGGTCTCCATCTGCCTCTTCGTCGATAACGCCACCATACTCTGCAACAGCATTACCGCCGGCCAAGCATTTCGAACTTCACAAGCTTACCTCTCCCAACTTGAAATCTGGTTGACCAAGTAGAGAATTGTCATTAATACTGACAAAACCAACGCAATAGGTTTTAGAAAAAGAAGACCGCAAATTATGCCTCCAACACTCAAACTTTTCGGCAATGAAATAACCTAGACTTATGAGACCAAATACCTCGGTCTCATTCTCAATGACAACCTGGATAAATATTTTGGAACATGGAACGCGGAGCGTTCCTCCGTCCCATCACAGAACAGAGTATGCTGCCTGAGTTCGTAGAAAGATCTGGATGGGGAGCACGAAGCTTCCTGATTGGCTGGCTGGAAAGTTGTAGTATTCGAAGTGGTGGCAGGGAGTAGGTGGGGGATGACGCAACAGTCTGAGGAGAACCCTTGGAAGTTGTCGTGAGATATGATGTGGAGAAGGAGCACTGGGATTGGTCGCTGGAACTGAGTGAGTTACCTCTCAATTGGCTGTACCAGAGTTGTTAAAAAGAGGGTAGGCGTGCCTGATGGGGAGCAGCAAGAAGAAATTAAGTAAAAGAAGAAATTAAGAATTTAAAATTTAGCAGCTCATTCATCAACAGAAGAATGAAAAGGCAGAAAAATTATGGTAGGTTATAAGAGTCTAGGAGTGTTCTCCTACGCCTCTTACGGCTATCATGAGGAATATAGTTTTCTAGATTAATTAAATTAGCATTATTGATATTTGGAAAGTTAGCAAAGAATTTCTTTGCTTGCAGCTGGATATATTTTTTAAATGGATGAAGTTTAAGAGATTTATAAATATTTGAATTTTTAGTATATCTATTAGCTTTGTGTTATTGTTCTAATTACAGAATTTTGAGCAGTTTCTAAAATTTTTACATTTGACTTTGTTGCATATCCCCACTCAGGACTGCCGTAACTAAGAATGGGCCGCAAAACAGCTGTGTAGAGAAGCACTTTGATATACATATCCTTTTCAGAATTCCGGCAAATTAGGGGGTAAATTGATCTTAGTGCGTTCCTGAATTTGTCACGCGAGTGTAAAATGTGGTGTTTGAAAGTGAGATTTTTATCAAGTACTAAACCTAAGTATTTTGTGGTCTGAGACCATTGTAGTGGTGTGGAATATAGTGTTGGAGGTGTTACTGATTTGATTCTTTTGGTAAATAGCACTGCTACTGCTTTTTCTACGTTTATTTTAATTTTCCACTGGTTGAAATAATTTTCTAGTAGAGCCAGGTGTTTGTTGAGTGCAGATGTGACTGTTTTGGGGTTTTTAAAAGTCGCGAGAATTGCAGAATCATCCACGTACAAGTTGAGCATTGTTTGTGGATATGAAGGAATGTCATTTAGATAAATATTAAAGAGTATATGGCCCAATAAGGAACCCTGAGTTACATCTATGTTGCCGCTGTGTGGAAGTGAGAGTGTGTTGTTGACTCTGACTTTAAAGGTCCTGTTGACTAGATAGGAATTAATAATGTGGATGAGAGGAGCAGGAAAATGATTAATAATTAATTTGTAGATGAGTCCGCTGACCCAGACCCGGTCAAAAGCCTTTTGGATATCCAGGAAGACAGCTCCAGTGAATCTGCTTCTCTGAAAACCAGCCGAGATTTTTTCCGTGAGTCTGAGAAGCGGATGATAAGTAGACAGTTGCCTAGTAAATCCATACTGATTGGGGTTCAGAAAATTAGTGTCAATAATAAACTTGTTAATTCTGTTAAGAATAATATGTCCTGCAATTTTGCTGAGACTAGAAATTAGAGATATGGGACGATACGAATCTGGATATTGTTTATTTTTTCCAGGTTTGTTAATAGGGAAGACAGTGGCAGTTTTCCAGTTGTTTGGAAAATGTCTGAGTTGCAGAATTTTATTTATTAGGTCCGTAAAAATAAGAATAGTTTTAAGAAAAATGCTTAACCTTTTTATTATTAATATTGTCTAAACCTGGAGCCTTGTTAATTTTCAATCTGTTAATACAGTTAATAATTTCCTCGGGGTCACTGGGAGCGAGAGGAGTCAGGGGGGTAAAAGAAAAAGTTTTCGAGTGTAGAAGTGACGTCGGAGTCGATGTTGTTTGTGTAGTTATCTGGTCTTTTGTTTTCTGTGAAATTTGTTTTGAAACTATTAGCAATTACATTTGCTTTCTGATCATCACTGGTAGCGATGCTAGAAGCATGTTTAAGAGAAAGTAGAGTTGAACGCGTTTTCCTGAACATCTTTTGAATTTGCCAGATGCTATGAGGTTGATTCATGTGACGTCATGATTACATGATGAGGAGAGCACGTGTCTATGTTATGGTTTGTTTCCCGGTTAATTTTAGCCTAACACTTCGTTGCTCGTTCTTGAAATTCAATTTTACATTTAAAATATTCTTATTGAAGTGTCTCATTGCGCTGCATATGGCTGCACGAATAATAGGAAGAAGGAAGAATGCAAAAGCAAGTCATTCTTTAAGTTCCCGGTGAAAAATCCTGGTCTTCTGAAAGCATGGTTGAAAATGATCAAGCG
The DNA here is from genome assembly GCA_019973935.1 of Trichonephila clavipes. Lineage (NCBI taxonomy): Eukaryota > Metazoa > Arthropoda > Arachnida > Araneae > Nephilidae > Trichonephila > Trichonephila clavipes. Next base: position 48,121 of record BMAU01001568.1, read on the forward strand.
TCAAAATTTCAAGCCATCTGCTTACTCTCTGATATGTTCAGATCACTTCGAAGAGACATGCTTTAAGTATCAACCATTTACTAATCGTCGGAAGTTAAAACGGGGCTCTATCCCAACTATCTTCGTTTTTAAAAAGAAAGCCTTATCTCGAAGGATTTTGGACAGATGTATATAAACCATGCACTTCTGTAATGTAAGTACTTAAAAGCAAATTTTTAGTTAAATTATACAGAGAATGTACATACAAAACTAAAATATGTTAGTTAACTTAAAACTGTAAAGCAAATTTTAGTTTATATTAAATTAAATTATATAGAGGTCATTTATAAACAGGTAAAATATATATTTATATAACATAAATTTTACTTGTTTTACATATCTTGACAGTAGTCAACAAAGATAATTCTGTATTTAATTATCTAAAATTAGAACACAAGAATATGATATGCAATATATCTAAAGTATATATATACACATAAAATTTATTACTACATAATTTTACATACTTATTGAAAAAAAAACATTTGTGTGAAGCATTCACTAGAGAAATAGAATCTGATATATAGGAAGAAATAACATAGACATATATATATATTTTCAATGAAGTACATACATAAATATTATATAAATTGTTATTAAAAATATTATATTAATGTAACTGTCGTTTTTTTTTATGGAAAAAATAGATTTGGACCATGTTTGACAGAAACAGTACAAACAGAAGAGGTCCAGTCAGAAATGTAAAAATTTTTACTAATATGTTTTTCTTGTAAAAGTGGAATTAGTTTAATTTAAGTTTAGTTTAATTTTTTTGCCTCAAGCTATATGTACTTTATGTACTAAAAATGCATGTATTGCAAGTTTTTTCTGAAAAATATCAAATTTATAATAGTATTAACTTTTTTAAAAAAATGTTTATGCATAGACACAAATTTCAATATATTCTTTTAATCCTAGGGAAATGGAGCCCAGTACTACCAGTGCTGGTTCCCAAACAGATACTTTTGGTGAAGTGATAGATATACTATCTCAAAAGGACATTGCTATTGAAAAATTAATATCAACAAAGGAAATTAATTTTACCCCTGAGAACATCCGTGATGATACTCAAATGAAATGCGTAACAAGTTTTACCATAAAAGAATTTTACTGTATTTACAGATTCCTCCAGATTGAGGATGATTTATCAACGGGTACAAAAAGAAAACCCATTGATAGGTATTTTCTGTTTTTGGTAAAACTGAGAACTGGAATTTCAAATGAATTTTTAGCAATTTTTTATTTGAAAATTCAGATTCTACTGATGCGCGTGATTTCAATTTCGTCACGGATGTTCTGTATGAGAAATTAACATTGCAGGATGTCTTCCCATCCAAGGATCAGGTGGTTCGATTCATGCCACCACCATTCCGAATGTATTATAAAAATGTCAGAATAATTGTAGATTGCACCGAGATTGAAGTTCAGAAACCCAGTAGTCCAATGGAGCAACAAATGACTTTCAGTCGTTACAAAAATGCTAATACCTTTAAAGGTATGGTTGGCATTATTCCTAACGGAGCTATAAGCTTCATATCAGAATTTCTCACTGGTAGTATATCTGATAAAGAGGGTTTTATAAGAAGTAAACTGATGGATCGTTTAGAGCCAAATGATGTTGTAATGGCTGATAAGGGTTTTTTGATTGCCAATGAATTGGAGAAAATTGGATGCAAGTTATATCGCCCAATATTCCTAGAAGACAAAATCCAGTTCGACTTATCTGAAATGGTCAGTAACTGCCAGTTGTCGAACAAACGAGTTACAGTGGAAAGGGCGATATCAAAAATAAAGATTTTTAAATACTTTCAAGGGGTTTTACCGTATCATAGTTTCCATAATGCTAACAAAGTTTTCTTTATCGTATGCATGTTGTGTAATTTTCACAAACCTTTGATACAAGTTAAAGGTTTCAATAATTTAATTTAATAAATTATTTAATTTAATTTTTTTAAAAAAAATTTCATATGAATTTTTATTTTTAGTATTCTATTTTCATAACTTGTGATCTAAATATCATTTTCTTTAAATTCTTATTTTGGAATGGTGGGGCTGGAATACATATTCAATTATTTCATTTGTATATTAGAATTAATGCAAATTTATCGCTTAAAATGAATAATGTAGTACAATTTGTGTTTTTGTATATTTGAAATTCTATTTATTTATTAATGGTTCCGAGTGTTTTTGATAAAAGTTGATATTACACTAGCACTCTGACGTAGTTTCTGGTTACTTGTGATCTAATTATCAATTTTTTAAAATTCTTATTCTGGAATGGTGGGGCTGGAATACATATTCAATTATTTCATTTGTATATTAGAATTAATGCAAATTTATCGCTTAAAATGAATAATGTAGTACAATTTGTGTTTTTGTATATTTGAAATTCTCTATTTATTTATTAATGGTTCCGAGTGTTTTTGATGAAAGTTGATATTACACTAGCACTCTGACGTAGTTTCTGGTTACTTGTGAACTAAATATCATTTTCTTTAAATTCTTATTCTGGAATGGTGGGGCTGGAATAATATTCAATTATTTCATTCGTATATTAGAATTAATGTAAATTTATCGCTTAAAATGAATAATGTAGTACAATTGGTATTTTGAAATTATATTTATTTACAATGCAATACATTTAATACGAGAACACTTTAATGAAATGTGCAAGAAAGTTTCGTTTATTATTGGATTGTCCTACAATATCGGAAAAATTCGTTAAAGTATAAGATGTGTGTACTGCCCCAATGTTTCTTTTTCATTCATTCTTATTAAATATGCATGGAATAAATAAATAAAATGTACTCTGTAAATAAAATGTGCTGCAATAAACTTAATTTTGTTGAATATTTTTTTTTTTTTTTGTATTCCTTAACATGAAAAATTTTTTAAGTTCCCAGTTTTGTGTTAAATATAATTTTCACTGTATATACATTTTGTAATGACTGAGTGGTTTTGATAAAAGCATTCTATGTCCTTGATCCAAGTATCATTTTCTTTAAATTCTAATTTTGGAATGGTGGAAATGGAAGAAATGCCACTTATACATTTTTCCATTGAATATTAAAATGCATTTAAGATATTTTCATCAATATCTTCATGTAAAATGATTTTAATGCTTATAGTGTATTCACGTAATGTTATAATTAAATGTCAATAAATGATGTGTAATGAAGTAAAACTGTATTAAGAATTTTCTATGTTCACCTAGCATGGGTTAATCTTGCAAAATATACAATTTAGAGTTCTACTAAAAGAAACTTCATTTCTATCGCAGAAGGATTCCTAATCGTTTACTTACTCGATTATTTTATACACTCTGGTCTCAAAGTCAATAGTACCGTAAAATTCAGCATATAACATGCACTTGAACACAAAAAATAAAATCAAAAGTTAATGGTGTGCGTTATACCCCAGGTATAAAAACAATAGCTTAAAAATAACAAAAGAGATGAGCATAAAAAAATTACTTCTACATGTATCTAAACACCGTTTACTTAAAAGAATCTACTCCTTATGAACTAAAAGAGTTTAGTTCTAGAATATAGTAGTTTTTTCAAAAGTCTGGGATAATACCTCGAATAAATGACTTCAAAAAAAAAATAAAAGCAATGTATATTAATATTTCAGACTTCTTCGTTATACAGCGAATTCACCTAAAAATTAAAAAATTCAGATTGAAAGTCTAGGTGCGCGTTATACGCCGGATTTTACAGTATAGGAAATATACCATTTCCCAGTGCAAGATTTTCATTTTAGTTAACTATGATAAAAATAAAGAGGCTTGATTGTGATCACATCATTTATTTTGTTGAAAAATTTAAATCATAAAATATATGTATTAAAAGTCAATTTAGTTGTATGTAACCGAAAAAATGTACATTTTAAATCAATATAATGAATAATAAGTACAATCTACGTAAAAGAGGATTCACATTTGTTATATAGTTGGCAAAATGTTTATTTGTACACATAAAATTTCGTATGTTCTTCAAATTGTTTTAAAAAATAATATTCTTTCACAATAAAAAATAAATTAAGCATTTATTTCAAAGGGAATTTTTTTAAAAAAAATTATACTCAAAAGATTATTTGGACACTTGCTTAGTAAACATTAACAAAACATATGCAACAATGTAATGAAATTTCAATACTTTGTAAACAGTCCATTGGCTTTTATAACTGCTTCAAAACGCCTTGACATTGACTGAATTAATATCTTTGTGATTTCTGCGCCAATGGAGCTCCAAAGTTCTTGAAGTTTTTCCTTTAAGTTTTCTTTATTTGTTACATTTTTTCCGAACGTCAGTGTCCAAATGCATTCATAAATTTTCTATAGGATTAAGATCTGGAGATTGGGGAGGTGTTTGAAGTCGCCTTGGAGCATGATAAAGCAACCAGGTCTTAGTAACTGTAGCAGTGTGCTTCGGGTCATTGTCTTGTTGGAATATAAAAGTGTTCTCCATGCTCAATTTCTTAGCGCTATCTAACAAATTATGTCGCAACAAATCGATATAAGCTAAAACATTCATTTTGTTGTCAATAAATGCTAAGTTACTCGCTCCATTATTAGCTACACATCTTCACACCATAACATTTCCGCCACCATGTTTTAAAGTGGGAAGTACATTTTCGGGTTCAAGAGCTGTTTTATTTTTCTCCAAATTTTTCGAATACTTGGAGGTGTAAAATTCTCAGACTTGCTCTCGTCAGAAAAAATAACCTTTTTCCAAAAATCCATGGGCTTATTTTTGTACTTCATGGCAAACTCTAGACGTCTTTTCCTGGTTACTTCACTAATATAAGGTTTCTTCTGGGAGTTCTGGCTTTCAGACCAGCTTTGTGCAGTCTCCATTTCTGACTGTCTGAGCAGACACTGAAACGTTACATGATGGCAGAAGTTCATTGACAATATTTTGAGCTGATGGCATTGGTTTATTTGTTGCTGACCTTACAATCATTCGCTTAGCTCTTGAAGTCAATTTACTCGGACGACCAGGTCTGAGCTTATTTTCAAGACTGCGGGTCTCTAAATACTTTTTTACGATGTAACCAACGGTTGTAAATGACAGTTTTTAAATTTTTCCTATTTCCCGGAAAGATTTTCCCTCTTCATGGAGCTCTGTAATATGTTTTCTAATATCTAAAGAAATTTCTTTGGTTTTAGGAGCAATTTTCAAGATTATATCTGTAAATTTAAATGTAATCTGAAACTATTTAAGTATTATTGATAAACTAAGAAAAATTTATGAAAAACTAAATTGAATCTAAAAAGTTTAACCAAAACTTTTGCAGTACTTACTTGATTTGATTGTATCAATTACTAACAAATCTTTTAAAAAAAGAATTGACATTCTGTATTGAAATAAACTTTGTGACAATTTTTCTAGGCATTTTGCTTTTTGGCAAGAGGTAAGCTAAAAATGTTTCTTTCACTACAGAAAATATATATACAAAATAATTCATATTTTAAATTCAAAATAAAAACAAAAGAGAAAAAATAGCAATTATGAATTGTAAAAGAAAAAATACACTTTCACCAAAGATTCCTTCTGGACATTAATAAAAAAAAATTTATATTCAGTGGCCTCAAGAAAACCACTTAAGAAATGCTTATCTATTTATGAAATTCATTTAGTTTAAAAATTACTTTTGTAAGAAAGGATAACCAAATTAAAGTTCTGAAAATTACCTTTTCCCAATGATATCATCCCCCTGAAAAATATTTTACTTAAAAAAATTACTTTTTAAAATTAATAATTTATAAATTAATAATATGTGGAAGGTAAAAATCAAAGAAAAATCTCCTTAATTTTTCTAAGAATTCCTCCCACAATTTAGCATCAAATTGTATAATTTAAGTATAATAATTTTCTATTGAATTAAAGTTTTTATTTAGCAGAACTACAAACAGACAATTTGTTAAATTACTGAGATCTAATTGGCACTGAATTTGATAATAATATTTGTGAGTTTTTTTCAAGGCAATGATACCATTGGAATTCATTAAACAAACAAATCAGGTCTATTATATATTAATTCTCGTACAGAATGACCCTTTGGATTAAAAATGCATTTGATCTCCATTAACATGTAGTCCTCACCTGATCTAATTAATACATCCGGAGAGGCAGCAATATACTGTTCTAAAGGATGTATAACTAGACCAGTTTGTCGGACTACATTTTGTGGATTGCGTTGTTGGACAATATACCGGATGTAATCTTCATGTTCCAACCCGTACTTAACAGCCGGTATGAAATCCAGCGAACCATCCTTTTTTTTCAAAATTTGAGAGGCTAATGTTTTAAAATCAGCTACTCTCGAGATAATTAATTTGGTGTCGCTTGCAGTGAGGCGTAGCTTTCTTTCCAGATGCCATTCACTGCAATTTTGTCCCGTAGTTCTTCTTTCTAATGCTAATATTTCATCCATGTTCCTATAATAATTTTTATGGAAAAAAAAGTGTTGCATCAATATCTAATGCAGGCAAATTTTCTAAACACTTTTGACTGCATTCAGCAGCTGGCAAAAGGATTGATTTTTCCAAAATCACTTCACTTTCATTCCTCTTTACCTCCATAGAAGAGAAAAAATTTATTTCATTGTAGTCAAAATTTGTATTCAAAAGCCTTCGTTTCGAAGATTCGCCCTTAAAAATTTTGGTAGTTTCCTGTGGAACGGTTTTAGAAGGCTTTGGATGGTGGCAAGTTTGTAGCCGTTCAGTGGATGCATAAAATAACTCGTTTCTGACGTCATCTTCAATTGCATGAAGCAAAGCAAAAACATGTTTACAATATGCAGGATCATTCCCTGCCGGACAAGTGCATTTTGCAGTGAAATTAGAAAGAAAGAGCATTATATTTTAAACAAATAAATTGTAAAATTAAAAATTTTAAGCATGCATAAGGTGTTTCATATTTACATAACATTCCGCTGAACAATAAACTGGCAAATATGTTTTAGAATTTGTGCCAAAGTTTATTAACAAAATGAATACTTCATTTTCCAAATCGATTAACTCCATAAACCAAGAAGTTGAGAAAATGATGAAATACTGTGTGTGTATTGTTTTTTAAAATTCCTTTTACATTACAAATTCAAAAAATATGATGTAGACTGTATCACTGCAGGTGCATCTGCCATCTAATGACATACAGAAAGTATAAGGTAGAATATACTTGGATTCAATGTTATTTTTCGTGATCAAGGAGTTTATCGATTTGACAAGTGAAAGAAAATTAGTAATTCAAATTCAGTATTCCAATAATTTTTCTTACTGAAAAACTTCCTCATATAAATATCTGTTTTATTAGATTTTAGCAAAAATGAATAACTATTCTGTTACTGCGTATTTGTGCTGCAATTATTTGTTGAAAGCTTTTCATTCATGAAATTAAAACAATTTTCAGATGTAATGCAATGGCTAAAAATAATTAGTTGTTTATTGGTGTTATTGCTATATTATAGAAGAAATATTTTTCCTTTTAATGCATTCCAATAAATTTAGAATTCAATGATAAAGAAGCAATAATTATACAATCATACGTTATTTTAAAATAAAATGTGTTCAATCACAAACCATAAAACTGTACAAGATTAAAGCTTGATAATGCATATTCTTTAAAATAGAAAATAATGTTATTCACATCCAATGCTGTTTTAAATAAATTACCAAGTTATGAATTTATGATAAATAATGCTTCATATATTACTACAAAATACTAAATATTCATTTAGTAATTTACGTTTTTTAGATGTTTACAGAAGCTACTGATTTAACATTTTAATCCATAACATTCTTTTGATTTAATGATAAAAAATATTATTATTATTAAAAATTTATTTGTATTTCAAAAATAGTGAGTAAAATCAAGACAAACAGTTATCTAATAAACACAGTTTTACAGATTATATAAATAGGAACAAAAAATAATTCATAGCTCAACTGAGAAGTTGTTCGAATTTCCACAGAAGGCTGGTACGTTACTCGCTTTTCATCTCCGCACGGACTTTGCAATTAATACCAAAATTTTCGTTAGCAGCTTTGTCGGGCTCGGTGGACGATATACTGCTCACAAATCCGTCATTAAATAACTTTTGTCCTTTGCCCATTCTAAATAGCACGCTATTATTTCCAGTGATTTGGGACAAAGTGTCAGCGTAAGCATACATATGACGAATTAGAAAGTTTTTCAGGTTAATGGTCCCAGTTCTATACTATGAGCCATTCTTGTGTGCAAAAAAATAAAAACGATAATAAACTAAAAAATAACTAAGAACGAAATATAAGTATACTAAAAAATAACCTAAAATATTAATAAATATATAAACACAGAAGTAATCAGTATCAATAGGCTTGGTACATTAACTCTAAATAACCCAAATATACTGAACTACAACAAAAATTACACTAAAAACAATTATTTAAATTACTTCCTACGTAATTATTAAACTAGGATAATGCAAAAAATATAATAATAACTAATAATTGCTAAGAGAAAATGTTCGCACAAAAGATGTAAACAGCTCACGCATAGGCAATAGCACACATTAAAGCAACACGCGGGAAATGTTCTTATCCTTCTCACGTGAATTCGGCTAGTCGCCACATTGTCGCGAATCAACCTCATTGTGTTAAGCGCTTTGAGCCTGTCATTCCAAACTTGTTGTGAGTGAATTTTAAATTGTTTTTTAATATGTGCTTGTAATCAATTGGCTTCTGTTTTGTAAATGGAATTAAGTGTGTTTTGGAAGAGTTTCCTGGCTCAGTTTTTTAGAGTGATGAGGTTTCTGATGTGTTGTGGCGTGTAGAAGTGTACCTTGTTTGTGATTGGCTTAGACGATTGAGCGTGGGCGGAGCGAACTGCATCGGTGAAGTTAGCAAGTTTTTCTTCTAGTGCGTGTGGATTTTTTATGCTTTTAAAGTCGTAAATGCGAATATTATTGTTGAGATATTTTTGAAATGAAGACTAACAGATGGAAATTGTTCTAGGCTTATCATTGTGTATAATGTTACAGAGTGAGAAATTAAGAAAAACTGGTTTGTGATCTGATAAAAGATCAGATATGGAACTTATGTTGTAGGGGAAATTAAAGTTACTGATAAGTGCAATGTCGAGAGTTTTGGAGGATTTGAATCCATATCTGGTGGGGGTATTGGGGAAAGCTATTTCTAGGTCAGTTAATTCAGGGAAGTTTTTAAGTTGTGTATCTCGGGTTGAATTATGGGAGCAATTCCAATCATTGTGTGTGGCATTGAAATCGCCAAAAATCACACAATTACTGTTTATCTGAAGGATATTTTCTAAGTCGAGTGTGAAACAGTATTTATCAGAGTGCGGGGAACATAAATGGATGTTATGGGGAGTGGATTAATATTAGGTGGATTGTGAGTAACGATGGTGGCTTCGATATGTTGAAGTGGTGGTGGTAGTGGGGTGGGTGGGGGTGAAGTACGGAATTGTGTTTTTGATTAAAATTATAAGAGTTCCACCGGATGCACGTCCGTCCGTTATTCGGTCGTTTCTGTAGCAAATATAGTTGTTTGTGATGGTCTCAGATGTGTTTTCTGAATAAGAATTACGTCGGGACAGTGCTTCTCTACAAAAAATTTAAATTCATATACTTTACTTTTTAAACCGTTGACATTCTATGAACACAAACTCAGACCATGCATTGGGTGTCTATTCATCGTCATCGTCGAGAATTGCCTCTATTAGGGCGCATAATTCTCGTTTATTAGCATTTTTGGATTTTTTTAGATTTATTACTTTTGGGGGGGATAGTATCATTAAAATTCATGTTGTTAATTTGGGTTGTAAGAGTAGAGAGAGAGAGAGAGAGAGAGAGAGTGCCTGGATTATTCCATGTAGTGTTTGAGTAATTAAAGCAGCATTAGAACTTTTGATTAACGTTAACTTGTTGAGGAGGGGTGGGGGTAGCACGACTGACCTGAGTTTGTGCTTTGATAGCAGGATTTCCTTTTATTTGTGGTACCATCTGTTTTTGGGTGTTGTTATTAGAAGTGATGTTGTTTGTAGCCTGTGCGTAGTACACATTTGGTCGAATTATACTATTTACTAATGAGGAGTAATCATTTTTGCTGTTCGTGTTGGATCCATTTCCTGGTTTTGGGTAAAGCGGACATTTTGCGTAGTTCGCCATGTGACCGAAAACCTGACAGTTCATGCAGTATACCTGTTCTACGTGTTTAATTTGACAGTCTCGGGTTTCATGATTCCCGCCGTATTTTAGGTAACGCGGGGCCTGGTGGCAATTATCTGCGATGTGGTTAAATTTATTGCAGGAGTAACATTGTGTTACTCCTTTGTTGTCGTATCCTTCTACGTTAACGGAGATGTAGCTGAGTTTGTCTAGGTCAAAAATCTTAGCTTTGGGGATATTGAGTGGTAATGAGACTTGAAATACTGGAAGTTTTTGCTTCGTTATGCGGCCAAAAAGTTGTGTGACTTTAATTATTGTAAATCCAACTCAACCAGATCACAATAATTGTTGCCGGGTCGGTGTCTCAGGGGAGTCCCTTTATGACGACTTTTATGGGTCTATCCTTTTTTGGTGGGATGGAGAAAACTTCCTATTGGAGCTCTTCCAAAACCTGGTTGAGTTCGTGGTGTTGTTCATCTGTGTCTGTATATAAGTCATTCAGTCATTTTACTGCGGAGTGCGGGTAATCTATATATCGTTTAAAACTTTCATCTGGTCACGGTAATCATATGAGATTTTAAGAAAAACTGGAGGGGGTAAGTAATTAGTGCTTCCATTTGTATTGGTCTTGGTGGTAGATTTTTGAGTTTTTTTTATTCATGTGGTGTTATTTTGAGTATTATTAGTTATAGTCGAAGAAGATACTGCTATTTGATCAATTTTAAGGTTTTCGAATTTATTTTGTAGGTCGATTTTAAAATTGCGTTCAGCTAGAGAGATAGTTCGTCTATTTTTAGAGATTTGCTTGCCAGAGGGAGATGTGAACCCGTCCTCGTTTTCTTTCCGCTTTGTAGCGGTGGATTTGATTGGTTCCTGAGCAATGATTTTGGTTGGAGAATTGTTAGGGGTATGGTGGATGGTACAGCCTGAGGTGTTGCAAAAAGGTTGAGAGGTAAACTCACCTACCACCATTTGTTGCAGCCAGTGGGGTACACAGGGATTTTTCAAGGGGGGAGGGGTCCGGGGTCGAAAGTTCACCATTCTTGTATCATGCTCCTTTTGATTTTGTCGATTTTCGGGAACAAAACAGAGTAAAAAAACTTGTTTTTGAATAAATAATTAGTATTAATTAATAAAATTAATGATTAATAGCAAGTAATTAATTACATTTTACGTACTATATACTTAGAATTATAATCAATCGGAATTAAAATCAAGGGCTTTGGGGGGTCCGGACCCCCAGGACCCCCCTTGTGTGCGCCACTGTTTGCAGCCATTGGTATTCCTCGAGCCTTCGATTGTGATCCAGAAGAGTAGGGTCATTTTCCAGGACTCCGGCGAAAAGAAGGGTTTTAATGCCAGTTTTGGTGTTTTCGACAACTATTGAAAATTTTTCGATGTTATTTTTGATAGAGATAAGACGTTAACAGCTTGTAACTGTAGGTGTTCCGGTTGAGTTGTTGGAGGAAGGTAGCAAAAGATCCATGATGTTATTCAAGCCCGTGTTCGTAGCCATAGTCGTAGTCCAATAAAATTAATGTGTGGGGGGAACAGATCAAATTGGTCGTCAGACTTAAAGCTCTAATAAGAGCTATAGGAACGACTAAAAAATGCTTCCAAAAGGACCTGGGTAGTGGTGCGTCGAATAGTACAGAGAATATAGATGACGCGACTGTACTCAATTGTTGTCTTAAGAGAGAATCCGTCTCAATGACAATCTAATCTACGAAACACATTTCAATGAAATAATCCAAGAATACCGGAACAAACATTTCTCTCTCATCGAACGGATTGGCAAAAAATCACCCACCCTCAAAAATAGACTTTTCATCTACAAAACCAATCTCCGCCCAATTCTAACTTATGCGTATGCCATCTGGGGATCCAAATCCAACAACCACCTGAATGCCCTTCAGAGACTCCAAAATAAAGTACTGCGTGTGATTGCCAGAGGTCCCTTATTCATTCCAAGAGCAGTACTTCATAAAGAACTTCGTGTTGAACCCATCCACACGCGAATTTATCTACTAATTTCCATTCCTCAATTCCATACCATCACAATCCCACGAACGGTTGATCGGTTGAATGCTTATTGGGGAACATGATCTCATGAGAGGTCTTAATCCCCTATCTGAAAGTTTGGGTGTTGAGCATTAGAGGATGATTTGCCATGGTTGGGGGGTAGTTTTAATAAATGGAAGTAAAAACTAATAAAGAGAGAGAATTTAAATCTTAATAAAAGAAAAAATTAAATAGTAAAAATTGATTGTGACCAAAGAAAGGAAATAAGAAAAAATAATTATTGCTGGAGCTTGAACTGTTTGTGTTGTTGTGTGAGTGTAAGAGTGTCGAGTGACGCTGCCACCAAACGGAGGCGAGCGAGCAGCCGATATAAATCATGTACAATCTTACGATAAATACTCAGAATCATTTCAGAAACCTCCCCCTCTCCACGCATCGCCTGCCAATGAACCTACAACTGGCGTTTTAAAAACAAGAATCTCCCCTCCCCGCGCGCAACTCTAACGAAACGAAGCCATCTCAGAAAAAGGAAAAAAAATCCTTTTCATTTCTCTTTCGGAACGTTTACTTCCCCCTCTCCCTTATAACCAGTGCCTGTATGCCAAACCTAGTTCGCTAGCCGAGGCGAAATTCATTCTTTCTTCCCTCTCTTAGGATTACGTCATAACTGCAGCAGAAGCTTCTGGAGAACAGATGGCGCTAGCATTGCATTAAAAAAAAGGTGAAATTGTCGAATCGGGCGCCTTTCCGCTAAATTTAAAAAAATCGCCAATTTGGCGCGTTTTTGCGTGAGGTGTTTCGGAGTTGCAACCCTACCACAACACGCAACGCCGGAGTGCGAAATTCAAGATGGAGGAAGGAAAATCATTAAAAAAGTAGCATTTTAAAGTTTTGAAACTGAAAATCGCTGCAAAAATAAAGCATTTAAAAATGGAAATAATTTCACTTACCTTTAAAAAATGCTGCTATTTTCGACATTTATGACGATGAGTTGCCTACTGAAATTATACCAGTGTGCTACTGCATATTTCTGAGAGCACCTTCCAAAACATTTTTATTTTTTCATCACTAACAAAACGGTGCACAAATCCATATTACTCAATTCAAACCAAAACAATTTCTTTACACTCCTAAACACATGATGGGTATCCTCTTTCACACTCGACTGAATTTGGCAGTACCATTCAAAAACGATCATTCACTTTCTTACCCGTTCTTTCTCTCAATTCCATACTTTTTCCACATTTCGGACATACATACGATGATCCAATCAAACTTTCTTTCACATGCACCATTCTAAAACAGCTTTCTTTCCAAGCACAGGCAACTTGGCAAAAAAACCTTTAACAATTGTAATCGTAATTTTTCATGCATTCATTCAAATTAATCCTAAGAGCATCGCTGGACATCATGGCAATTTTTTTAAATTTATGTGGAGAAAGAAATAAAAATATTACCTGTAAAAAGTAATTTCCAAAACGAAGCCGAACACAGCTCGCCCAACCGGAGCAAAAGAAATAACCGTTTCCTCATTAACAGAATTTTTAAAGTAATAAAAGCTTTCTGCTCATGCGCGAGAAAGACCGTTGAAGAATTAAACTGTTAAAAAAAAAAAAAACGAACTACGAATGCACTAACTTGCCGCGATATCGTTAAAACTGTTAAAATGAAAGAAATCTACTGCGCATGCTCAAACTTTCGCCTAAAAACGACTCTCCTTCACTGGAAAACAAATTCAGAAGGGTTACCACATTTGGCGCATTTATTGATTTGGCGAGAAAACACTTGGCGCGAGAGGCGCCCGATTCGACAAATCAACCAAAAAAACTATCTGGGTGCAATAGCGCTGTCTCGATCCACTCCGCAGGCAGCCACTATCAGCACCTACTGTGGTTCAACAATTCTTTAAAATTTAATTACTTTTTATCAAAAAGGGCAAACTATCGATTCAATGTCACTCCTCAACTTATTACTGATAGGAGATTTAGATTCCTCAGGGAATCAGGCGCTCCAATCGAACCTGTCAACACCTACTGGTTCAACAAGCAGGTTCTCTATACCTACAATGTGTGTCGCCACAAGCCTCTCTCATTTCTGTAACCATACCTTGTATCTAGGATGTGCTGGCTATATGGACAAATTATATTCCAGGCCTCTGTTGTCGGTTTGTGCAATCCTGGCAGCAGTGTTTGTCTTCACTAATTTTTAACCCAAAACAGCCCTTGTTTATTTTTCCAATGACCTAATTTATTTAATAAAAGAATGTAATTCACTATTAATTATAATTATTTTGAATTAATTTTCAAATAGGAACACTTATCTATATCATGTGGAGTTACATCAAATAATTAATTATTATTTATAGCTTAAATATTTCAAAGGACAAATGAAATTTCTTTGATATCTTTGTACACAGGTGTACATAGAATTTTGGTATTCTATGTTTTTAATATTAAGGCTTATTGATAAGCTTCTTTTCAAACTGTTGCTCGTTATAATAATTCATAACTAATAATTCGATTCTAAAATTATATCCTCTAAGGGAAGTGAATGATTTATTACAGAAAGGAATCTGTGTGCATCAGAAAATAAGCATTTCATTTTAAATCAATGGGGTTTACATATTTACGTGTATATATATATGCGTGTAAAATAATTAACTTAACTAAATACCACTTTTTTAAAAATCAGATTTCAGATATATATGTAAATGTGCTTACTTTCTTGTGTGATTCCAAGCAAATACCGTATATAAAGGCTTAAAAAAAGGCTCTGGTATAGGAGCCCATGTTCAAATCCGTTATGAATCCGAATGCCCGAGGTTCCCCAAATTGAAGTTAAAAAAATCGGAAGAGACAAAAATCATAAATCAAACCAGACCTGTCACTACAGAACTTAGCTACGCTAAAGTCTGTAGTAACGAAACTGAGCAACAGATGGCACCACGAGGGGAAACCCCCAAAACCAGACACCCAACGAAAAAACACCGGAAAATGATTCAACACCAAATTTCGCAACCTACATAAACGAGCTACAAAACTTGAGAGAGAGAGAGACTTCCAAGTTCCCGGAAATTTTCCAAGCACTGGAAGACATGTCAAAAACAAGTAACGATATTGAAAAACTAAATATTTTCCTTGTCGCTGTTGCACGATCGTGTAACAGAGCCAACCTAAAATAAATTTCTTAAAAAATTCACAACGGACAGCTGCCGGCTCTTGAGTCGAGCAGTTCGATAAAGCCACGAGATTAACTGTCGTTCTTAATTTAAGCATGTTCCATTTTAACTTTTTATTTTTCTCTCAAAGTAACTTTAAAAAATCCCTCATACCATGAAACAAAAAGGGCAAATTTTCAAACTCATGTACACCACTATCAGATAGGAGATTAAAGCCCGAGAAGGGCTAGGTGCTCCATTCAACATACCCCAGCTAGACCAATCATGGTTCAAATTTTTGCAGTAGGTTATGTATACTATCAATTAAACATAACGAAGGGAACTAACTTTCTGTTAAGAATTTATTTATGACTACTTATAAAGCCCAATTTTTTCCTCTAAAATTTAATTTAATATTCATATCTAAAATAATTTGCTAGATAAATCTAATTCTCTCCATTAAAATATGTAAATATCTTAAAGGTCTTCTCAGTGAAAATTTGCGGATTATATTCTGTGTATATATTACATTTTGAGAAAATCGGCTTAAAATAAAAATCTGGTTTTTTTTTAGCATCTAATTTTTCAGTACTTTCCAGAAGAATATGAAGCATTTTTTTTTCTGTCTGCTTATACAAAAGACTCCTAATTTTCTTTTTTTCATTATTTTTAACAATTTTGTCTTTTTTAGGATATCTAGATGCTTTCGTTGGGCTACACGAATCCTAAGTGTATCTAGTTTTTAAGCATGACGCACAGTTACAACTTTGTTAAACATCACAATGTTTTAAGGTCATTAATTTTGCTACATGACTCATATTGAACTGTGCAATAGTCATATTTACCCCTAATTTTAGAGTTTTTAATTCCGCAAATGTAGATCTTAGAATCATTGACCATATGGAGTTATTAAATGACTCATTTGGGCTCTGGGTCTTTCTATGTAAACGTTTTCTGAACAGAAGATAGGATCACCTATATCTCTAAAAATTGGTATAATCTAATTCATGATGGTAAGTGTGTTTATGATCAAAGTACCTTTTATTACATTCAGCTTCTGTCTTTTGAAACTTACACCAGGCATTTATAATCGCAGGACACATTCCATGCTAAATGTTCTTGTTTGAAGACCTAAGATAAAAATAAACACCCAAGCTGCAGTTTGCATGCTGTGTAGATCATTGATATTATTTCTAATAGCCACACTATAATACCTTTGAATTTTTGATGTTAAAATGTCGTTTATGACCTCTTAGGCCTTTTTTATCACCTAACTTTTTTTTTCTCTGTTTCGCTTTTAAGATCTAAAAGACGCGTATTCATACACTTTTGGATAAGCACAGCGCCAGTGTTTTTATTCTACGTCATTTTAAAAAGAAATATTTGAATTTTTTTTTAGAAAATATAAAAAAAGTGAAATCGCGATAATCGTCCAAAAATTCAAGTGCCGGACCCTTCTTAACAGTAAGTAACAAAGAAATTAGAGAATAACATTTTATTAGAGTTATTGACTAAATGGCTGAAAAGAAGTTCGTCATGGCGCTCTCTCTTTCTGCTCTCGTCTCTAAGGTTCGCCGCTTCTATTCCCTAAGAAGCGGACTAGTCACGTGCCAGTGCACATGCATAGGGCGCCCCCCTTCACACACACTTATATATATTTAAATGCTTTCCCTGGATTACCCTTTACGATTTGTATCCCTGCACAAATAAATGCATTTCATCACTGAAAATCAACTTCTTCTAGTCGTTAGCAATCCAAGATCGGTATCTTTGGTCCATGCTAAAAGATTTTCATCATTTTCTGAGTTAGAAATTGCTTTTCCATCGGTCTTGATGCCATACGGCTAACTTCCAGAACCCTTTGCTATACAGTTGAGGTACTCACTTCAACACAATAATCCCTTCTAAGGTCCATGCTTATCTTACTTTGATTCATTTTGCTATTTATTATTAGAATTTTATCAATGCTTGAACTAATTTTCCGTTTAAGCACAAATTTTTCCTTTGTTTTTAGAGACGATGTGAAATGAGTCTTGAAATGTTCTTAATAATCATGAAACACTTGATTTGCCCTCACCAAATACCATAGCTATATCTCTCGCAGTTATAGAAGTGTGTTTAGTAAGAACGATTATTTTAGAACTCTTCCTCGGAGTAATATCCATCTCTGAACAAGCAAAAGTAACAAATGTTACATGGAACGCAAAATTACAACCACCAGCTACCACGCAGAAAGGCTTACAACTGAACTACTAATGTACTATAACCAATCAAATGAGTAAATTATATTCAAAGTCCATCCGTCACATTACTTTTGGGCAGATGTAACTGGTTTGGCGTGTGTGTATGTGTGTGTGTGTGAGTGGTTGGGGCATAACTTTTAACTACATACCAACTCAGACATGAAAGAACATGTTTGTTTCTATTAATACGAACAGTATATTCTAACAAATGAAATCTTAATCATTTCATTTGATTTGTTCTCACCATTTTAAAAATCATTAACTTTAAATACAATTAATTATACTATTCAGAAGGTGTACGCTGTATTTCAAACAGAAATAAGCAATAAGAAAATTATTAAAAAGCATCATTAATGGTGTCGTAAAATTTTTTTATCGAAAGTTAAGTAGATTATGTAGGAATAAATGCCTCTAAAATAGGATTTTAATATAATTACTTCATAACAGTGAGTAGATTGTAAAAATAAATATTTTAAACATTCTCTCTGTAAAATTCATTCCCAACCACCAATGCTACCTAGAAAAATATAATGGTATTAAAAACTCAATTTACACAGATTTTTAAAAATGTATTTGAGTGAAGAATTGTTTTTTTTTTAACTCAAAAGAGTTTTCGATTCTCGGAAATCTCAGGAAATGTCTGAGGGCATACGGGTTACTGAGAACCCTCAATCCTGTATCTCGCAAAAGTCTATTAGATGAAACGAGGAAGTAGGGTTACCATGCTGAAGGTGTACTGCATGGCTAACAGCTTATAATTAATTTTACATTTTTTTTTTTTTTTTTACTAATAGGTAACTGGATAATAATAAGATAAATGGTAAAAGTTTCTTTGGAGGTATTGATATTCTTCCGTAGAAAAGTGTATATAATAATAAAACTTTTGAAACAAAATTCAACTAAAAGAAACTAATCAATAAATTGAACTACCCCAGTCAGTCATCCCAATTATGACCTTGATTCATAAAGTAATTTCGTTTTACCTGCTTGCTCTCTTACGCCACTCTCCAGCAAAGAGTTGGAGAAAGAATGAACAAGTTTCGCCAGCTGATGCAAAGGGCATAACACCTCCCTCCTTTTTATTAATTCTACATACTTCGGAATTTGTGTCGTGCCTAATTAAATATGTTTCTATGTGAACTATGCCTTTATGTTCATTTCCAACCTGAGGTGAGGTGTGAACCCTCAAATCAAATAAATAAAAATTATCAGTAAAAGATCAAAGAGGAAAAACACTGGTCGGCTCAAAAGTTTCAATGGGACTTAAGAAAAAAAATTTACTAATTAAAAATCTAATTTACTGTACTATAGACAGGCTATTAGGTAAATTAGTACACGAATTTTTATTTTCTAAGATTTTTTGTTTTTAAACAGTTTGAAAAATGTTCTGAACTAATATTATTGTTTTATGAAGGAAAGAAAGGAACGGGTAAAACAACAACCTGGTAGAAATACAGTACAAGAAATAAAAAATGTAGAGATTTGCAAAATGTGCAATCCGACTGTTTTTGTTGACGATCGGGGCATTACAGCAACTGTCAGCTACTGAGAAATTAGCATCGAAAAAAATAATACAAATACTAGACTGTAATAAAGTTATATATGTATACACATATATATTTCTTTTCAATTATTGCTTAAGGTTTTCAGATACAACTGTGATTTCTGGATGATTATTTTCAAAATTAATAAGAATTATCTCCCGATTTCAGCGACACATGTAAACGAAACCATTTTTTTTAACCTTGCGTGCGGAATTACCGTTTTTAAAGTCTGAACAAAATATACGTTGCACTTTAAAAATGACTTGCAAATGTTTAAGAAACTTTAAAACATCTTAAATGTATGGATACAAAACTTTTGGTAAAGGATGAAAAAATGAATCGATATGTTCATACATTATAATTACAAAATTTCAATATCAAAAACAAGTATTGAAAAATAATTATTAAAATACAGATAGAGAAGTCTGCATTTTTGTGGATACTATATGCATGTATATTGCTGTAGTTTTTAAATTATAAATATAAGCACCCATGTGTGTGTGTGAAAAAGACCATACCAGCAATCCTGTATCTAAAATGTTCCATTGCTATAGTCAAGTGTGATTCTGGCGGCAGTATTAATCTTCATTGATTTTTAAATTTTTATTTCGCTCACTGAAATTATACTTTATAAGAGATTAACTTCTAAGCATACATCTTGTCATTTCAAATTGAAATAACCTTGTTTATTTTTCGAAAAAGACCTAATTTATTTTAAAAATAATGTCTAATTCATTTTTTTATTATGAATTATTATGACTTAACAATTTTCAAACATATATAAAAGGTTATCCTCATCATGTAGAGTTATATCAAAGGATTTCATTTCTATCCGTTGCATAGGTATTTTAAAAATCAAATAACGTCTCTTTGACCTTTTTGGGTATAGTATTTCTATTTCCCGCGTATTTGATACTTCTTTGAAAACCGTTTGCTTATTATAATAATTCTTAGTAAATAATCTGATTCTACAACAATGCCATATAACAGAATTACATTATTCATTACTGAAATAAAATCTGTAGGTTCTTCAGAATATAAAATCTCATTTCCAAATAAATGTCCTTATGTTTTTGTTTACCTTTTTTTAAAAAAGAATTTTTCTTGTTTATTCTTGCGTTGTGATCCCCTTACTATGTGTGACGTCATTATTAAAACACGTGCTTTTTATGAGGCTGAAGGAAACGAGAAAATTAAGACTTATGTTGTGTGATATTTCACCTTGGGTTATTGCATGTGGGAACACGTCAGCAGTACTAACACATTTAAGAACAATACATTTGAAATTCAGTGAGAAATTCACGTCTCTCTCTCTCAATCATATATATCAATTTTGCAATAGATGTGCTGGTACAAATTGCGAGATAACTTTTTTCCTTTTTGTAATTGTAATGGTTAGTGGTTACAAATAACAGTGAACTAGCGACCATTTCATGGGTGAATTCAATATTTAATTAGCCCACATGCCATCCTAGCAAAAAGTGTCTAAGGAGTATACACATGCCTCCGAAAGTCTGCGTACAGGCAATCATCCTACGTTTTAATGCTATAATTACTATTAAAATCTCGCTTTAAAAAATCAAAATACTAGTCAGCAATTCTTTAAATTTCTTTATTCATACTGCAACAACAAAATTCATCTTAACAAGAAAAACTAAAAAATGACCACCAAATAATCACTAACTTTCCGCGCCAAAAGTCTGTGTACACTTACAAAATAGAGCTTTTAAAGATGTTTTATTGTAAAACTAGCTGGTATACCCGTTCTTCGCACGGGTGAACTGAAAAATTAAACAACACAGATTGAAGGAAAAAGAAGTTTCTAATGAGTTATAGTTTTATGTGAACTGCAAAAGAAAAAAAAAGCTTTTTGCATATCTCAGCTAAACAAAAAAAAAAAAAGAAAAAAACACACCTTTGTTAAATTTTAAGTAAAGGGTATTTTTTTAGAGGTATAGAACTTTAAATTGCAATAACACAACGATGTATTATTCGATTGACATGAATTTTTTTTTATTCGAAAGATAATCTTGTGGCATTACATTTTAAATATGATTTCTGGCATATAACTGCCACGGCTGGCTCGGATGTAGTCCAATCTGGACGTCCAATTTTCGGTGACTTTTTCTAACATTTGTAGCCGTATATCGGAAAAATACGGCGAATGTTGTCTTCCAAATGGTCAGGCATTTGTGGATTATCTGCATAGAGACCAATGACTTTACATAGCCCCACAGAAAATAGTCTAGCGGTGTTAAATCACAAGATCTTGGAGGCCAATTCACAGGTCCAAAACGTGAAAATAGGCGGTCACCAAACGTGTCTTTCAATAAATCGATTGTGGCACGAGATGTGTGACATGTTGCGCCGTCTTGTTGGAACCACAGCTCCTGGATATCATGATTGTTCAATTCAGGAATGAAAAAGTTAGTAATCATGGCTCTATACAGATCACCATTGACTGTAACGTTGTGGCCTTCATCGTTTTTGAAGAAGGATTCCACCAGCCCATAAAGCGCACCAAACAGTCAGTTTTTCTGGATGTAACGGTGTTTCGACATACACTTGTGGATTAGCTTCACTCCAAATGCGGCAGTTTTGTTTGTTGACGTAGCCATTCAACCAGAAGTGCGCTTCATCACTAAACAAAATTCGCTTATGAAAGTCGGGAAAAACGGCAATCTCGTTTTGGGCCCATTCGACGAATCTACGCCTTGCTTGAACATATTTAAAATGTCATGCCACAAGATTATCTTTCGAATAAAAAAAATTCATGTCAATCGAATAATACATCGTTGTTTTATTGCAATTTAAATTGCTATACCTCTAAAAAAACACCCTTTATGTAGATCTAATAGCTGATAAAAAGGATTTTTTTTATTTATAATTCCTCGTAACACTCTTGAGGGTCGATTTTTGAAAATACCTCCTTAAGCTGATCTCTGCTCAGCAAAAGTAACACATTGTTAAAAGTTTTGCATAATGAACGCTTAAAGTACAGTGTAAATAATTTATATCTGAAAGTGTAATACATTAATATTACTTTCTGTTGTATTTATTTTATTTTAAAATTGTAATTTTCGCAAGCAACGCCGTTTCTTAAATTATAATGGCGATTCAATAAAAACATAGCGAAATGTTAACGATAGAGTCAAGTTGGCAAATGCCTAGCTACTTTCGTAGCTCGAGCTTTATTAGACCTTTGTGAGACCCGCCGTGTAGGGGTGCGATGCGCGTTAATGCTTTATCCAACCACATTATGATTTACTGCAGTTTTTTTCATACAATATTTTTTTTGGATCACTACATTTACAAATTAAGGGATATACATAAACAAAATACTCCACTTTGGAAAATTTAATCCGTTAGAGCTAATAAATTAATTAAAGATATTCCATTGTAAAATTAATTTTATATACCATTCACTTAAAATAAGTAGTCAAATAATTTTCTAAGGTCTTCATTAACATACAAAAACATAAGACACTTAAATTTTGACATACTATTTTTCCGCTAAAATACTCATCATGGAACCCGTGCTGCCATATATCTTGGAAGAGTGGATTTCAAAGAATATTCCTGCTAAGTATTGGTAGAATATTCCTTCTAAGTTGGTGTGGTGTGGTATTTAGGAGAAGAGGGTGCCAGCTCAGGTGTCGTCCACGTCACTTGACCATGGTTCAAAATTACGTGATCCGTTGCCAAAAGACCTCGTGTAGCTGAACAGTGCGACATTAATATTCACTCACTCTCACACTCCAAAAAATACAGTACAGTAGTTATTGCGCTTTTAAGTATAAAAATAATTATATCTGCCTATTCAGTTAAAATTAAAGCGTTATAATTAATTACTAATCACAAACAAATTTTTAAAATTTGTCCAAATGATGCAGTGTGAAAGAGAAAGTTTATTTAATTTAAGTATCAGAACTGATAAAAGCATTTATTTGGAAAAAAGATCAATTTCTTACTACCAAAAGTTCATAATAAAATCATAAAAAAAACATTAAAATAAAGAGAGATTTATAACAACCTCTCCCTTCAAAACTTAATTTTATTCTGAAATAAAAAAAAAATAGGCATTATGCTGATCAGTGGAAATAATTAGAAGCGAGCACCTTGCGTAGCCAAAACAAAAAAAAAAAAAAAAAAAAAAAAAAAATTCTTTCACAAACAAAAGATAGATATATGCTGACATGGGCTTTTTTTGCAGTGCAAGCTAGAATTGCTCGCAGATGGCTGAATTTTTTCCTACTTACTTGACAAATATCGTTATATTTTGGACACTTCATACAATATCTTTATAAATTATAGTCTATGCTATCAATTATAGCCTATGTGCTATTCTGATGTATAAGCTATATTATATATACTGCAAAGTTTCATTCAAATGGCTCTTATTGTGAAGTCATTGTGAACCCATGGCTGTTTTAACATGTCCCAAACCAATTCCGTAAGCCAACCTAGTCTCCAGACCTAAACACAATACAGCATTTGTGGAATTTACTCGAGTGAATAATCAGTGAGAACGTAATAACATCCATGGAGTTGCTTAAATCTGTCATAGTAAAAGAATGGAACAAAATATCTACAGATGGAACAACTAAGCTAGTTAAATCCTTGCCAAATAAGTTGAGATTGATTGATTGATTGAATATTAACGTCGCACTGTTTAGCTACACGAGAGCTTTTGGCGAGGGACAACTTAATTTTGAACCATGGTCAAGTGACGTGGATGACACCTGAACTGGCACCCCCCTCCCTTCCAAACTACCACACCACACCAAAGGGGGGACGTTTAGGTTTCGAAGGATTTAACGTGCATCGCTGCCCTACACGATGGGTCTTTAGTGGTACTGGGCTCGAACTCGTGACAAGGCTAGCCACGGTCCGATACCTATACCACTCGGCTACCGCGGTCATCCAAATATGTTGAGAGAGTTATAGAAAGAACGAAATAGCTTTAAAAAGTATTTTGATTTTTAGTTACATTCCATTATTTTAAGGGTTTTTTCAGTGTACGTAGACTTTTGACGCACACGATTTGTGTTGTTGTCAAGTTAAGCTCTAAATAAGATTTCCATTAGCTTTAAACAGAAATTTGAACCCGTCCGTTATTTTTTAATTAAAAAAAAAATTGACTCTTTAAATTACTACATTGAATTTTTAAACTGTTTTATTATTCCATGAGTTTCGTACTAATACATCCAACTAATAAAAAAGGAAAATTTTAAAATTTCTGAAAAGGAAACTTATGTATATATTTACGAATATTTTTCATTGCCATACAAAATGTAAAAAGTAAGAATAAATATAAATAACTAAAATGACTTTTAAAGTGATAACTTCTTTAGGAGATTCTTGAGGATGAGAGAACTTATAAATAAAGCGTCAGGTTCCAGTTTCTTATGCTACTCGTTTTTTTCGGTTCTAGTCAGAAATCGTGATCGGATCAGTGACGCGAGCTCATTTTTAAATTAAAAACTGTTAAGGCGCGTATTTTTTTAAGTAAAAATTTCATGCACACTTTTTTCCACAATTTTTTTCTGTATAAATTTAATATATCTAGATATATATTATAAATGCGAAAGTTTGTGAGGATGTTTGGGAGTCTTTCACGCAAAACCAGCTGAATGGATTTTAATGAAACTTTACAGTAATATAGCTTATACATCAGAATAGTACACAGGCTATAATTTATAGCATAGACTATAATTTATAAAGATATTGTATAAAGTGTCCAAAATATAACGATATTTGTCAAGTAAGTAGGAAAAAATTCTGCCATCTACAAGCAATTCTGGCGTGCGCTGCAAAAAAGCCCACCACAGCATACTCGTATATCTATCTTTTGTTTGTGAAAAACCTTTTTTGTTTTGGCTACGTAAGGTGCTCGCTTCTAATTAATTCCTCTGATCATCATAATGCCTATTTTTTTTATTTCAGAATAAAACGAAGTTTTGAAGGGAGAGGTTGTTATAAATCTCTCTTTATTTGAACGTTTTTTAACGATTTTAGTATGCACATTTGGTAGTAAGAAATTGATCTTTTTTCAAAATAAATACTTTTATTGCTTCCGGTACTCACAGTAGATAAACTTTGTCTTTCACTCTACATCATTTGGACATATTTCCATAGTTAGTTTGTGGTTAGTGGTTAATTATAACGCTATAATTTTAATTGAATAGGCGGATATTGCATTTTTAAGTATAAAAATAATTATAACTACTGTACTATATTTTTTGGAGTGAGTGAATATTAACGTCACACTGTGTTCAGCTACAGAAGGGCTTTTGGCAACGGACCACGTAATTTTGAACCATGGTCAAGTGACGTGGATTACACCTGAGCTGGCACCCCTTTCTCCTAACTACCACACCACGCAAACTTAGAAGGAATATTCTACCAATACTTAGCAGGAATATTCTTTGAAATCCACTCTTCCAAAATGAATGGCAGCACGAGTCTTATGATGAGTATTTTAGCGGGGAGGGCGAACAGTTTTGCAGCAGATATGCGTTTCAGCTGACGGCGTTTTCAGCGGATTGCAAAGATTATTATTTTTGTCCCGAAAAAATAGTTTATGTCAAAATTTAAGTGTCTTATGTTTTTGTATGTTAATGAAGACTTTAGAAAACGATTTGACTATTTATTTTAAGTCAACGGTGTATATAATTAATTTTACAGTGGAATATCTTTAATTAATTTATTATCTCTAACGGATTACATTTCCCAAAGTGGAGTATTTTGTTTATGTATATCCCTTAATTTTCAATTTAGTAATCAAAAAAAAATATTGCATGAAAGAAAACTGCAGTAAATCATAATGTGGTATATAAAGCATTAACGCGCATCGCACCCCTACACGGTGGGTCTTACAAACCTCTAATAAAGCTCGAGCTATGAAAGTAGCTAGACATTTGCCAATTTGACTATCATTATCATTTCGCTGAGTTTTTCATTGAATATCCATTATAGCCATTATAATTTAAGAAACGGCATTGCTTTCGAATATTACAATTTTAAGATAAAATAAATACAACAGAAAGTAATATTAATGTATTACACTTTCAGATAAATATTATTTACGCTATTTTAAGCGTTCATTACGCAAACTTTTAACAATGTGTTACTTTTGCTGAGCAGAGATCAGCTTAGGGAGGTATTTTCAAAAATCGACCCTCAAGAGTGTTAAGGGGAATTATAAACAAAAAAAAATCTTTTTTATCAGCTATTAGATCTACATACTTAAAATTTAACAAAGGTGTTGTTTGTTTTTTTGTTTAGCTGAGATATGCCAAAATCTTTTTTGTTTAATTTGCAATTTGCGTAAAATTAACTCATTAAAAACTTCTTTATCCTTCAATCTGTGTTGTTTAATTTTTCAGGTCACCCGTGCGAAGAACGGGTATACCAGCTAGTATCTTAATGTATGAAAATCTTCTGTGCGTATGTATATGACTGAACAAGTCTTAAACGGCAGGAGCGATTTTGTTAAAAAGTTTTGTGGGGGTTCAAGTGGATTCCAGAATGGTTTAGATTCACAATTCATTACGATATAGCAATTAATTAAAAAGATATTAATTAAAACTAGTTTTATTAACCAGTTTTTGGCACCAACTTTAATTTGTCTGCATTGTTTTAGCACTGTTATTGTTACAACAATGACAAAAGTTGGCGTCAAAAATCAGTTTTCAGCCAAGTGAGTGAGTGAGTGAATATTAACGTCGCACTGTTCTGCTACATGAGGGTTTTTGGCGACGGACCACGTAATTTTGAGCCATGGTCAAGTGACGTGGATGACACCTGAGCTGGCACCCCTTTCTCCAAACTACCGCACCACGCAAACGGGAGGACGTTTCAGCTCTCATCAGATTTAGCGCAGTTTTCAACCAAAATGGAACTTCATGACGTTTCTTTATTGACTGTATTAATTAACTTTGTTTACAAAATAAATGCTTTTAAGATGTGATTAACTTGAAATATATTTTTAAAATCTCAATTTCTACAATGTTTTAAATTTTTCTGATTTAAATTCCTCTTGCCAGCTGGGCTTTTCGTCAGACGACTCTTTGAATTCTGTGATTGGTTTTATTTCAGGATCATTCAGTTGATATTTTCGGACGCTCTCATCAGTCCACGGGACCAATGTCGATGTTGATGGCGTTGTAACTTGGCGGACTATTGGATCTATTACGCCAAATTTCTTTTCGATTCTCGAGCAGTATTTGCAGCTCCCAGGACAGGATCTTCTCAAAAGGGCGTCTGCATTTCCATGTGCTGATCCTTTTCTGTGGCGAATTTTCACGTCATATTCCTGTAGTCACTGTATCCACCTACCTATTTAGCCTTCAGGATTTTTAAAATTCAGTAGCCTGGTCAATGAGGCATAATCTGTTCGCCGCAGGAACCTTCTACCGTAGAGGTAACGATGGAAGTGTTCTACGGCTTTTACTATAGCAAGCAGTTCCATCCTGGTCACACAATAATTTCTTTCTGGTTTGGACAGACACTTGCTAAAATAGGCGATGACACGCTCCTGACCATCTATCTCTTGACATAATACAGCCCCAATACTCTCATGACTTGCATCTGTACCCAGAATAAATTGCTTCCCAATTTCAGGATATGCCAGGATTGAAGCAGATGTTAGTGCGTCCTGAAGCTTGTTAAAGGCGTTATTACAATCAACCGTCCACAAGAATTTTTTTTTGCCTCGATCAGCTTATGGAGTAGTCTGGCGATCGTTGAGAAATTTTTCACGACTTTCCGATAATACGTGCATAAGCCCAAGAAACTCCGGAGCTGGGGAACATCTGTCGGGCAGTTTCAGTCTTTCACAGCCGAGATCTTATCCGGGTCTGCTCGTACACCTTCTGCCGAAATGATGTGTCCGAGATAGGCGACTTCACGCTGAAACAAGTGGCATTTGGATGGACTTAATTTCAGGTTAGCTTCTTTCAGCTTTTGTAACACACGCCTGATATTTTTAAGATGTTCTTCGAAGGAACGCCCCACAATGATAATGTCGTCAAGATAAACCAGGCAGGACTCGTACGAAAGTCCTACGAGGACTGTTTCCATAAGGCACTTGAATGTTGCAGGTGCATTCCACAAGCTGAAAGGCATAACCTTAGATTGCCATAGTCCTTGTCCCGTGGTGAGGGCAGTTTTCTCTTTATCGTCAGGGTGGAGTTCTACCTGCCAATACCCACTCTTGAGATCTAGAGTAGAAAACCAGGTATTCTGCCGGCAAGTGTGTTAAGCGTGTCATCTATTCTTGACAGAGGAAAGCTGTCTTTGGTAACGTCATTCAACTGACGATAGTCCACGCAAAATCTGGTAGAGCCGTCTTTCTTCTTGACCAAGACGATGTTAGATGCCCAGCGACTTGACGACGGCTTAATGACATCATTATCTTTCATGTCATTAATAAGTTTTTGGACTTCTTCCTGTTTAGCAAACGATAGTCGTCGGGGGTGCTGCTTAATAGAAGGATGCTGTTCTGTATCAATTCGGTGTTTCGTTAGTCTTGTTCTTCCAAAGTCCTCAGATGTTCTTGAAAATAGGCTTTGAAATTCTTTAATCAGCCCTCCTGCAGCACATCTCTGTCTCTCATCTAAGTCCGTGCTCTGTAGTAAATCCTTGACCAGATTCTCTGAAGAAAGGTCTTGGCTATTGCACTTTCGGTCTACAGAAGTGACAGGAGCACAAGCTGCTATTAACTCTCCTTCCTGGATTAGCCTCGTCTTATCACTGATGTTAGCCACCCTCACTGGGATGACTGACATCGAGAGGTCTACTACTGACGAAGCTATCAGTACTCCTTCTTTTGAGTTGTCTGGGTCCGGATAATCAATTAGGCCGAATCGGTGTTTTCTATTTTCTGCTACTAAAACGGCTATTATGCTTTCAGTTCTTGGTGATAATAAGAGTTTGGGTTTCGCTATAATTTTCTGGTTGGATTCCAATTGAGTTTAAAAGCCAAAAAGAGTGATGTCTTCAAATTTTGAATGCATATTGCTATTTTCAAAGTCGAATTTAAAGTTACTGTTATTCAGAAAATCCAGTCCAAGAATACAGGGATCGGTGATATCAGCTATATATGCCGTATGGTGATAGTCTATATTTGCAAATCTTAGAGTGACGTTAGCTTTCCCATGAACCTGAACCTTGTCACTCGTTACTGTTTGCAAGGGAACTCAGGGCAATAATACTAACTTGTCAGATAATACTAACTTTCGAGTTTTGAGCCAAATCTTTTCTGATTATAGACTCATTGGCTCCAGTATCAACGACCATACGGCCCGATATGTTATTAATTTGTCCTATTACTTTAAGTCCCTTGTCGCCGCCATTTACTGCCGCAATCTGGAGGAAAATTTTGTGATGGGCTTTTCATTATCTGGCTAGTTTTCCTCCTTGGAAGAAGAGACGATATTCTCATCCTTCCCTTCTCGGGGACAGTTTCTTCTCAAATGTCCAATTCCACCACACACCCAGCACTTAAAGTTGCGTTTCGTGTGGTTCTGACGTTGAGTTTTTAAAGCTTGCATTTCCTCTTTTAATTTCTCAATTTTCTTTATACATCGAGTTTCACAGGGCTCATCTACAGTCACTCTAGCTCCTCGGATAGAATGGCGATCTCTGCGACTGACTTGAGTGGCGGCCTCCAATTTCAGGGCAAATAACAGGGCAGATTTAAGATCTTGGACATCTGCCATTCTTACAGCCCTCTGGATTTCCCCCTCCTTCAGGCCGTCCAAGAAATACTGCAAGGAGGTTACTTCTCGCACAGTTGCTGGGTGGTCGGAGAAAGCCAAGTTGGCGAGCCTTTCTACTTCGGAGGCATACTCCTGCAAGCTTTCTCCTGTTTTCTGGAGTCTTGTTTTTATCTGCAGACGTGCGTAGTCCTTGGAGTATTTCTGGCCGAACCGAAGATCCAGAGCTTTGCATAGGGAGTTCAAATTCAGTCACTCTGTGTCGGCAAGAGTCTGCAGTACTTCAGCAGCTTCTCCTCTAAGGAATGCTGCTAGCTGACATGCTTTCACCCCTTCAGTCCATTCATTGGCTTCAGAAATTATTGAGAATTGAGTCTTGTATACCCCTCCCAGTTGGTCTTTCCATCATAGGTACACAGTTTTACTGACACTGGTGAGACAGTCAGAGGAACTGCAGAAGAAGGCACATGTACTGGAGCGGCAGGGACAAACTTGCTTTCGTTCGTCGCATTCCCGGGATCTAGAAGCTTCTTTTCAAGATCTTCCACTCTCGTTGACATAAGGCTAAAATTTCCAGTGATGAGAATTTATTATCAAAAATCCAATCCTTCAAATACAGGATTTAGCGACAATATTCACAGGGTAAATATCCGAAGGTCTTCCCACCTTCAACAGCAATCAAACACAATAATCAGTGTTTAAAAATACACGCAAGGAAAGATTATTCACAAGCACAGCCGAGCTAATCGCTAGTCAAAGCAATCCTCACTACTCGCTGGTTTAATCAAGACTGCCTGCCGTTCCGACGAGCATCTTTATTTATTGGCGTGACAGGAACTTCCAGAAATATAATCGCTCGTGTCAGTGAGCGTGACATTAGTCGAGAGATCCCCTACTTTCTAGAAGATTCCAGAGGGTTGAGAACTCGCCAACATGGTCACCAATGACACCAAAATGGTCACCAAAGTCAGCAAATTGGCCGCCATTTTTGTCACCAAAAATGATGCCAACATAGCTCTATCGCCAAGTTCTCATTGAATCGCCATTATAACGTAAGGGCAGCATTGCTTATGAATATCGCGGTTTCTTCTTGAGAAGATTGGATATGAAATAACGCCATTCTGGTCCCAAAGATTCCCCAAGAGGATTAGTGTGAAAATCCGATAAATAAAGCCTCGTCACAAGCTGAACAATGCGATGCTAATATTTACTAAATCACGCGGGTTCGACCCCGGTTGGAGTAGATAGATTTTCTGAATGCGAAAATCGAAGGCACGTATGTCATATGATTATGTGCCCAGTGTTATTTTCTACCTACTAGGTATATTAGAATAGTGTATGAAACATGTATTAAATATACGGAGATAAGCGCAAGATATCGGAAGCGTTAAGTAAAGGAATTTTAAATACAATGCTCGTGTTACAATTTGTAACATCATCACTTGATTCCAATTTGGCACCGCTTGTCTTGTAAATTTAGCATATTATTCTGGGATTAGGGGAATTTAAAATTATATATAGGATGTACTAATCATTTCTAAACAGCGGAATTTGTTCATTTTATCCGAAAATATATTGCCTAGGTCTTTGTTGATGCAATCGAAAAGTCATAGCTCCATTTACTGTCCTGATCAAATATTTCAATTATATATATATATATTGTATTTCTAACTTTCAAATTTTAGTTTCAAAGAACTTATATTAATATATATTTAAAAAAATTTAATCTTATTATTTTATTCACTGGGTAGAAAAGTAAACGCATCACTTGAATTACCATGTAATTAATTGGAGAAGAGAGCCCGACAGAGAGAGCTGCGTGCCAACAAATTGTACGTATTGTAACAATTATTATTGTGACACCAGATGATGACGTTGGAGACGGAAAGCGGATGGTGTTACTGGTTGAGATAGTAGAGGAGAAGGGTTTCCTAGAATCCATTTCCCCCTACGTTCCGAGATAGACTCCTCCAGAAAAATGACATGCGCGAGGATCGTATTTGAGAATCCCGGCTGAAAGCAGAGAGCAGAAAACGTGCTCTGAGTGTAAGATCGTTATTTAGATGTTCTGTAAATAAAATTGTATATATTTATATCTCTAGACTGAACGTGTGTTTTCGTACTTAATACGCCACAGTATACATTCTCTACCCCTTACAGTATTTCCAATACTCGTCTATTTCACTGCTTATGACGCAGACTGAAGAACGAAGCTGTAATGAATGATTTCCACATTTGTATGTTGCTCGCTTTTTTCTCTGACTTGGTATATTTTGAATGTGTTTGAACCTCTTACGTGAAGAATTTCCGAAGAGTTTTTTGCATATGTAAGGTATACTGATAAAAAAAAGTCATGTCTAATAAAATTATGTGAGTGTATAATTGCCATTGTAGCCCGCAATGCAAAAATGGAGAGTCTACTCAAAGTTCGCATGAAAGGTAAAACTGAAGAAATTTTTTTTTTAAATTATACAATGATTTCAGCCCAATTTTTTAATTATGTAAAAAAAAATGATGTGTTCAAGAAAACAGAATTAACTTTAAAGTAGTACTTTGGGGCAGAAAAGGCTAAATCTTGTACCTTTTTTTTAAATATTCTGCATGTACATTTTATTAGCATTATAAAAAAATTACCGACCCATTTTTCAAAATTTTTTTATTTGGTACCTGTAACCATTGCTTTGTAACTATTGCAAGCTTCAATATAACTTAATTGCTGCAGTAGAAGACTACTCAGCACAAAGGTTGAAAATCACTTGTGTGTATCAATAAATAGGAGCTTCATTCAGAAAAATATATTTTTATTAGCTTAATTTGGGGGTGTCGAACTCGCGGCTCACGGCGAACAATTTTGCGGCCGGCCAGAATATCGACATACAATAATATGTAATAAAATATCAAAATTTCTCTCGAAACAGGAAAGATAATTGCCGTGAAGAGATGTCAAGTGTCAGAATGTAAGCAATACGTTTCTTGTTCTTTTATATATGTTTATTATAATGTCCGAGCTCGTCTCTCCTCTCCACAACTTGACTTGCTTGGATTTCAAAAAAGGCGAAGTCCTTCTGGACCCTCTTCTGATTTTAGACTTTCTTGATTTTTTTTGTATTCATGGAGATTGCCAAGTACTACTAGACAATCTGGGATTAGAAATTACAGCAACAATAATAATGTATTATTCACTTACGTTTCTATGAATATTGACTTTTTTTGTGGCCCATTTAAAGTTAAACTTTTTCCCAAGTTAGCCTTTGGCTCACGTGTTCAGTTCATACCCTTGGCTCATGTATTTATTTCATCAATTATTCTTTACCGCTTTCCGGTTTGCATAAAATTTTTTTTTTAAATTCTGTCGCTTATTCAGTATAGTGGTTAGCGACGCAGACTGCTGTGTCGTTGAGACTGGGTTTGAATCACGGAGAAGACATAGATGTTTGTAAATGTATAGGGCCTTCGCGGCATGGGGTGCTTTAAATAGCCTTCGAGCTGTAAATCCTTTCATGAGGTTGATGGAAGGAGAAGGGCTCTGACTTCTCCCATGGTGTTCTTCCTCTAAATTGGGGGTGAAACCAAGCTAAATCGTTCTGTCACCTGTATGGTGCTAAAAGTTACGGCTAACGACAGGCGTCACTTAGCCCTTTGCCATGATGAATTTCGTGGGCCTTGATCTGACCTTTGCCGATCAGGTGGCATTAGTAACAACAACAACAGAACAACAAAAAAAATTAACGTCCAAAAAATAGTTAGGAAAACTGTTATTTGCTGCACAACCCGCGATATTCAAGGACTAGGTACACATAGCATAGAGGTAACACTACTTAGCGAGACAAGTGAAATTCATGTCTGAAAACGAATCACATTCTTCAAATCTTTAAAAGACAGATTAGGCAGAAGGAACACACTTGCAAAGATATAAATTCAGAATGTTTTTTTTTCACGTTTAGAAACACAAGTCAGTACTTTCAATAGAGATGCGCCAAATCACCACTAATTTAAAACAGCGGTTGATACGAATTGTCATCATACAGACGGTCTAGCAGCACGTGCGTATCATTTCTCACTTTCACCGTCTAATAACTTCCAGAAATTTTAAAAGTATTTATAACTAAGAAACTAAAAAGAATTTAAAAAGTGGTACGCGAAATGCAGTACACCTAAATTTCTGTATTTGAACTACTGTATTTCTGTACTTACTGGCGCCGAGCAGTGCTTCTTGTTGCTGGAATGGAATCCAATATGGCGACCTAGCAGAAATTTAATGATACTGATGGGAGGCGCGGATTATTCAGGAATATTCAACAGAACTTCAAAATTTCGAACTCAGTTTGGTGGAATTCGTTTTCTTTTCCCATCACTGAGGAGTTGAATTCCTCAGCAAGGGAGTACCAAACATTCCCACGCTTGGGGGATCATTGGACTCATAAATTGCGGGGTCATCAGATTTTCCCGCGCTTCCAAAAGACAATGAACCTTGTGCGGTAACTCTGTGCTGGTTCTGGACCAATCAGAGGTAATTAAGTGGACAAGGCAAATAGTCCGCTCTAGAATTTGGATGTAAAGAGTCGTAGAACAAAAAGGGGACGCACCCCGATTTGGAGACAGAGAGACAAAGACTGAGCAGATCCCAGACCTTGAGAATCTAGACTCCGCGGGACTCCAGGCTTCAACCATGTCCATACTCCCACCCCACCTCATCTCTCTCTCAAAGCTAAGTTAAATTTTAATCTTGTTGTGAAGTAAATTTATAGTTACTTAAATATGTTATTTAATAAAATTAATTGTTACCACTATACGATCGGACTGTTAATTTAGTGTAATGTTAATTTGTCAATAGAACTTAACTAATTTTAACTTAAGTCATGATGCGATGTCAAATTAAGAAACTGGGTTTTTAAGAAATTAGAATTTTTGGTTAAAGTCATAAAAATTAAAGTAAGCTATCATTAGCGTCGCATCATATTGGTGCCGTGACCAGTCGTCGGAATTTTTTTTCTTTTGCATCATCTGATGTCGTGAATTTTTTTTCTTGATGGGTCACCGAAATAATAATCCTACTTCATCTGTTAAACATGTAAAAACTTTTTATTGTGTGCTATTGTGTTTTGATTGTATCTATTACTCGATTTTTCCAGTTGTGAAATTTTTTTTCTTGTAGTTTTTTTTTATTATTTAGATACTTGGGGATGTGCAATCGGAGAGAGATGGAAAAAAAGGGAAAGGTGCAAGATGTCACAGGTACTGGTGCTCTTTTTTCTCTTATATTGATGTGAATTTTTTTTTTCATGCATGTATTTACGCGAGAGCCGATTGGTTAAAAGTTTTATTTAATTTTCTGAGTTTATGAATTTTCTCTTACCCTGCACGTGTGCTTGAATTCAGTTGTTTTAGTTAGAATTTAATTGTTTCCGTTGCAATTTAATGTCGTTATAAATTTTGTTTTTATTTTTTTAAACATGCCACGTACACGACAATCAGACCCCCTTTTGACGCAGACGGCGTCTGAGAAATTTAATCTAATTGATTTGATCCCATTGTATGACGGAGGTGAATCGTTGGGAATACGTAGGTTCCTGGAAAAAATAAATGATGTTGCGAATTTAGGCAAGTGGTTTAACGCCGAGAAAGTTACTATTCTGAAACTAAAATTAGCGGGAATAGCTGAGGAATTTTTAGGTTCCTGGAAAAAATAAATGATGTTGCGAATTTAGGCAAGTGGTTTAACGCCGAGAAAGTTACTATTCTGAAACTAAAATTAGCGGGAATAGCTGAGGAATTTTTATCCGACCCAACCCACAGTCATTTAACAGAATTCAACGATATCGCTAGAGTTCTTATTTCTAGATTCGAGAAGGCCGTCCCACTATCCACACGTCGCCAGCTATTTTCATCATGCATTCAGGGTTCGTCCGAAAGCGTGCAAGAATTTGCAGCAAGCATCAACAATCTAGGAACACTGATATTTCAGTCAAGTAATTCGGCTCAAAACATGCAGGTACGGAACGCTAATGATCAATTGCTACAGTCGCGTTTTATAAGTGGTTTGAGAAACGATATTCGTAGATTCGTTTTGGCACGAGACCCCAATACTCTCGAAGAATCAATTAACGCGGCGTTGATTGAGGAACAGAACGTCAAACTGAATCAAATCGCAAATGACGAGAGAACTGGTTTGTCGCCCTCACAAACGGAAACATCGGTCATTTCGGCGTTGACAAACAAGTTACAGGAAATCAATTTATGGGTCGAGCGTTTACAAGAAGCCAGCTCAGTTACGGCTCGCAAAACAGGTGGGGATCTTTTTCGCAGAAGGGAGACTGTTTTCAAATGTTTTTATTGTGGCTTTCAAGGACATAGGCAAACGGAGTGTAAAAAAAAGAGGATGGACGAACGTAAAGCCAATTACCAACCCCCGGGGAAACGCCGCGAGCGAATTTTCTGTTTTCCGTCACCCAAGCACTAATTCTTTCGATCGGCGACATGTCCATTTCCAAGAATCGGCTTTTCGCGATAATTACGCAGCCCCCAGGCATTCGGCAAGCGGGTCACAAACGACTTCCCGGGATAGAGGTTTCCGACGCAATACTAGAAACGACAATTTAAACTTCCGCGGAGAAAGCCGATTTTAGATATACAATTGGTAGAAAAACGGTTTTCTCCTTTAAAATCTAGATACAATATTTATGATCTACCAATCGTTAAAGCTAGTGTGAAAGATTACAGATTTAGAATTTTAATTGACACAGGTGCGTCCGTTTCATTAATGTCCAATTCTCTTTTCACTAAAATAAAAAACGAAAACTTTAAGGAATTTAATGTTTCAATTCAAATTAAAGCGGTAAGTGGAGATACCGTAGAAATTATCGGTTGTTATGAAATGCAATTGTCATTGGGGGAATTTCAATTTCAACATATTTTTTTTATAACTAAGCAAGAGATTAACGAGAATTATTGCGCTATTTTGGGAAATGGCATCTGCAAAAAAATTTTTTTGCCTTTGTAAACATTGGAGGTGCATCCTGATCAAATGCACACTCATGGTTTGCAATTCTAAATTTAATTACAGTATTTTTTTTCTTAATTTCAAATTGTAACCAATGCTTGTAGTGAATTTTTTAAATTCCTTAGGCTACTAAGCATTCTTAGAGGTTATAAAAATTTTTTTCCTTTTGCACTATTCGCTTCAATTTATAGATTTTAATTTGCAAATCTGAATTAATTACATTTATTTTTTTTAAAACTTTCAATTGTAACCAATGCTTGTAGTGATTTTTTAAATTTCTTAGGCTATTAAGCATTCTCGGAGGCTATATATATATATTTTTTCACCTGTGCACACCCATCGTTTCAATTTCTAATTTTTCACTTTAAATTAATTAATTTTACGAAAGATTGTTATCAATGCTCTTAGTGAACCATTGCAATTTCTTATGCTTTGAGTATGTTGAGGGTTAAATTAGTAATTTTTTTTGGTGGTCTGGGACATGCACATCACATTAGTCGTGTCAGGATTTCGATGTTAAACGATTATGAGGTGTCTGTTTCTGGGTGCCACGTTTGTATTGATTACATATGTTTTCACTTGTACTTATTTCTTATCACAAAGTATTTTGTTCGATGCTCATATGTGTGGTTATTGTGAGTAGCGAAGCTGTTATATAT
Source organism: Trichonephila clavipes (assembly GCA_019973935.1). Classification (NCBI taxonomy): domain Eukaryota; kingdom Metazoa; phylum Arthropoda; class Arachnida; order Araneae; family Nephilidae; genus Trichonephila; species Trichonephila clavipes. Next base: position 85,676 of record BMAU01001568.1, read on the forward strand.
GCAATTTTTGAATTTGCTGTGTTACTCGTCTTAATTTTTTTATTATTTAGTAGTACATGATTATTTGTGATTGTTCGATTATTTTTATTTGTTATTTTATGTATGTTGGCCTTGTGAATTGTTTGGTGACCCATTCGACAATTTTTTTTCGTACATGAATTTAATTGTAGTTGTTAATAGTTAATTTTTTCCCCTCTCACCGCTAACGGAATTGGGATTTAATTTTTGGAAATTACTTTAGGGTTTTTTTTCCTTTCTGTTACATTTTTTATTTTAAGCTATGAGAGTGGGAGGTTGGTGCTTGGAGTCTACGGCGGAAGGCAAATGGGGTCCAGTTTTTCTTTTCTATACACTGGTTTTGGTTTCATGACTAATATGGTTTCCCTGGGAGACAAATTTTTTCTCTTACAGCATGCATCAGCTACTTGTTCACCACCTGTCGGGACCACAATATGACCGAGCTATCGTATAGTTGAAGGACTCCAGTGCATGACATCGTCCAAGGATTGGAGAGAATTGTTACAGTTGAAGGACTCCAGTGCATGACATCGTCCAAGGATTGGAGAGAATTGTTACCGTTGAACGACTCCAGTGGATGACATCGTCCAAGGATCGGAAAGAATTGATCGGTTCCTGTTCTCCTGATGGGACAATTCTGTTGATACGTTATTGTAAAATTTTTTGTGTGTGCTGTGTATTTAAGAGAGGAGAGGAGTGATGGGAGGCGCGGATTATTCAGGAATATTCAACAGAACTTTAAAATTTCGAACTCAGTTTGGGGGAATTCGTTTTCTTTTCCCATCACTGAGGGGTTGAATTCCTCAGCAAGGGAGTGCCAAACATTCCCACGCTTGGGGGGATCATTGGACTCATAAATTGCGGGGTCATCAGATTTTCCCGCGCTTCCAAAAGACAATGAACCTTGTGCGGTAACTCTGCGCTGGTTCTGGACCAATCAGAGATAATTAAGTGGACAAGGCAAATAATTTGGAGACAGAGAGACACAGACTGAGCAGATCCCAGACCTTGAGAATCTAGACTCCGTGGAACTCCAGGCTTCAACCATGTCCATACTCCCACCCCACCTCATCTCTCTCTCAAAGCTAAGTTAAATTTTAATCTTGTTGTGAAGTAAATTTATAGTTACTTAAATATGTTATTCCATAAAATTAATTGTTACCACTATATGATCGGACTGTTAATTTAGTGTAATGTTAATTTGTCAATAGAGAACTTTACTAATTTTAACTTAAGTCATGATGCGATGTTAAATTAAGAAACTGGGTTTTTAAGAAATTAGAATTTTTGGTTAAAGTCATAAAAATTAAAATAAGCTATCATTAGCGTCGCATCAATACACAATAATTTTAAATAATTGTTTTGAAATACATTTCAATGTTATTCAAATGAAGGATATAGGAAGAGATTAAGAATAACCTAGATCAATAAATAAATAATGAATACCAATATTATGTAATAAAAAGTAACCTGTACTAATAATAGTATTATAAGCAGCATATAATAATCTTATAATATTATTTTATCGTAATTATATATAATATTCATATAATACAATGTAATAAGTTATTAGAAATAATAATCATATAATATAATTTAATTGTAATTATAAAAAAATAATTGTCGTATTGTAAAAAAAATAAAAATAATGCATAAGATTACTCGTATTACATAATTATAAATAACAGCATAATTATAAATAAATAACATAAGAATAGCTGTAAATAAACAACAGAAATAGTTATAAATAAATAGCATACTAATAATAAATAAATGACAATAATAGCCATAAATAAATAACAATAATAATTATAAATAAATAACAAAATATGTAATATTTATAAATAAATATTAAAAGAAACAATTATAAATAACGAATATTATATGATTATTACACATAGTAGTAATTGCATTTTTGTTTTACATTATGAATAAAATAATTACATAATATATGTTAAAATTAATTATGAATATCAATTACAAAGTACTGAAAGCTTGCAATATAAAACTTGCACAGCAAGTTCCTTCAACGAATTTCATCGAGCGAAGAATGTAAAAAAAAAAGCATTTTTAAAACAAAAATAAACGATTTGTAGCCATATAATTAAAAGCACAATTAAATTATTCTAGTACTCACTCATTTTATAAATATCGAAATTCGAAAATAGCGCAAAATAATACAGAAGACGTGGAAACAATGAACGATTATTCTGAAAATGGTTAAATTTTTAAAGGAGTCAATTAAAATCGTCTGAAATTAAGTGTTACCGCGGGGAAAAAAACCAATAAAAGTTATTTCTAATATACGTTATCCCCATGGCAACCACATCAACAGACGATAAAAGTATTAAGGTAACTATATTGTAATGTTATTGCCCATCTTAGCGAACATAAACAACAACTTGGCGCTATTACCCCCCATATCAAACTAGCCTAAAAAAATGTCAAAACCTGGATTTAAAAAGGGACATCTTTTTGGGGTATGTGAGCGCCATTTACAAATTAAAATATTTCGAAATGGGTTTCTTGTAGTACAGTTGATTATTTGTTCGAATAAATGCTCTAATTCTATGCATCATGTCTTAAATTTCTAAATAAAACTTTTAGAAGCTTGAAAAATGATACTTTTCCTTTTGAATGAAAAAGGTATGAAAGAAATGATAGCTTTGTATAGGAGTGAAAGATTGAAAATATTTCGGGATGGATATCTGAAATATGGAAAGAATACACGCTTTTTGAAAGAAATGGAGATCATTATTTCATCAGCCTAAAGAAGGGGTGGCCAACTCATGGCACACGTGCCACAGTGGCATCAGGGCCAGCTCTAGCAGTTTTGCCGCCCCGGACTAATATGGAAAATACCGCCCCTCTCTCCAATGCCCTTTCTCTCTCTCTCTCTCTGTATATATATATATATATATATATATATCTATATATATATATATATATATATGTAATAATTCCCCCTAGCATTCTTTTAATTAACTCTTTTAACAATATTCAAATAATCTTTTAATTATTTGGTTCGAAACTAACACCCTGATCTTAATCGTAATCGACTAATATTATTACATCATAAATCCCTTTCCCGTTCATTGTAACCAATCAGAGCTCTTACTACAAAAATGTCACGTGGTCTTCACCGTCGGGTATAAAAACCGATATCTCTGGAAATCCCGTCTCGTTTAATAAAAATTCGCATTCTCCGCTCGGACGCTGACCAGTGAGGTTGAACTGAGAACGCTCTCCCTCTGCTACTACGACCGACCACGACGTGGCATATTGCTTCGGCAGTATCTCGTCAATTTTCCCCCATATTGATAGTGCATCTGTTATCTACAGTCCTTGTCAAGGCTAACAAGCTAGAGCAGACACTTTAATTCTCCCCTCTCTTTTTTGACCTGGTAGCGACTGGATATGGATAAACAAAACGACGAACCTACGGATATGGATTTAATCGACTCGCCCAGACGAACTCCAACTCCTCCACTTCTTTCAGCATGTGAGCAGATTCTACAGAACAAAGCCCAGCTGCAAAAGTTGGAGACATTCAAAAAGTTCAAATTGGCCTGCATCTCAGAACTACAAGCCATGCCTGACCACCACCCCGATGAGCCCTTCTACAGACATGCCGTCTCGGAGCTTCAGGCAATTGAAGAAACCATCAACTTGGCGGTAAGTGATTTAGCCTCATTTCCTCCTTGTGATTCCCCTGGCTGTCCACATCATGAATCAGGATCGAAAATTAATACGCCTAAAATCTCCCCAGACGTAACTCCTACTAAAAGAACTTTAAACTTTAATAATAACAGAACTTTTAATAAACGAAAAGAAGATTCCGATTTTGAATATCCTCCTCTAAGGAAAACAACCAAAAGACAAATTTGAAATATACATAACGATAGTATTTCCATCTCCCCAAATAAATTTTCCTTACCTTATGATAGCAATATTGATGAAATCACAGGTTCTCAAAACACTATTCCTTTCGTTACTCCCAAACCCCCATCGGCCACTGGCTCTACCCCTTCCGGCAATCAAAACCCCGTTAGAACGCTTCCCCCTCTAGTCATGCTTAGAATTACTGAAATGATCAGAAGCCATATGAAAGTTATTAATGAAAAGTTCCCTAAAATAAGATCACGCACAACCGGAGAATTCATTAAACTCTATACCGATAACTTGGAACAATATCACGAACTGTTGACTTTTGTTGAAAAGTAAAATTCGAATTTTACGAAATTAAGCCCAAAATCGAGCGCCCTATCAAGGTTGTACTGAAAGGACTCCCCCTCAACTAAAAAGTCGAAGAAATTAAAGCCGACTTGGAAGAACTAGGCTTTACCCCGGAAAAAGTTAATCAGCCGAAGTAAACAAGCTATCCCGGTATTTCTTGTGACTCTCCCAAGAAATATTGAGAATCTAAAAATCTTTCACCTAAAAACCCTAAGCTATTTAAATATTCGTGTTGAAGGTTATAATGGAAAAGGAGTTACTCAGTGCTACACGTGTAACCACTTCCATCATAAGTCAGAAAACTGCCATCTAACCCCCCGCTGTTTAAAATGCGGTGAGGGACACATTACCCGTGAATGCCCGATAACTGAAAGGCTAGAAACCGCCTATTGTATTAACTGTGAAATGTACGGCCATATGGCAAACTGGAGAGGATGCCCTGTTTCCCCTGCAAAGTCCCCTAAGGGCACAGCCCTGAATAATCGAAATTCTTATACCAATACATACAATAGCATTATCAGACCAAACGTATCCTATGCTCAAGCCGCAAATCTAAATAAAATTTCAATTAACTCTAACTCCCAAAATAAACAACAGATGGCGCAAAAAGGACCTGTGAATTCTGCTCAAATTGAGGCCAATAGAAATCCCTCTCCAATTAATAGATCTATCCCAAATTTTAACAAGTCTAATAATAATTTTAACGGATATAACTTTAACGGAAATATTTTAATAATAATAATTTTTAACTTGCAAGTCACCCGGCAAATGACTATGCAATGTTTGTGTCAACTATTTCAATTTACCCAAGCCATAGCTACTTCAAATCTTAATTTCATGAATAACTTTAACCAAGTGCAAAAAGCAAACAATAACCCAAATCAAATGTACGCCTTATTAGAGGCCTCTTGTAATAATAATAATGGTTAAGCCCCCATTGGCCTCAATTTGTGTTCTTGGAACGCAAACGGACTGCTTAGACGTAGAGTAGAACTGCGAATATTTATAGAGAAGCAATCCCCCGATATTTTTCTCATACAGGAAACTCATCTGACATCATCGCACACTTTTACAATAGCTAATTACACTAGAATATTTTCTCCAAACGAGTAGTCATTGTGTCGTCCTCGGCGATTTCAATGCTACTCATAGCGCTTGAATTGCAATGTAAACTCAAAGAGATGCAAACATCTTAATTTTGCCAACATCTTAAATCTGCACATAGCTTTTTCTGACTCTCCCACAAGATTTGGCCATAACTCAGCTAACACAATAGACTTTGCTTTAATCAAAAACTTTTACTACCCTTATACTATTAAATCCATTAATGACCTCTATTCTGACCATAACCCTGTTTTCCTAAATTTCGATTTTAAACTTAAAGTGGAATCCTTAAATCCTAGAGCGATTACCACCAAATGGAAGGATTTTAGAAATAATTTAAATAAAAACTTCTCTCTATTTAACTACTATCCGAATAATATTAATAATACCAATGATCTTGAAACCAAAATTACAGAGTTCACCGAAGCGGTCGTCGTTACCCATGCCACGCCTCCCAGCCAATAGGAAACGCTCGCCGAAGCTACACTCCAAATCACATTAATCAACTTATTAAGCATAAAAACAACCTTCGTAAGCGCTATCAGCAGACTTCAAATTCTTTTTATAAAACATTATACAATAGAGCTCAAGCCAACCTCAAAAAAGAACTTAAAATATATAGTAATGATACTTGGAATGTTAGACTAGAAGCTTTAAATACATCTGACAATAGCCTCTGGGAGGCGCAGCGCGATTCTTAAAAAATAAAAGATCTCAAATACCCACGTTGAACTGTGCTACTGGTATGGCCGTCCTGATCCGCAGAAGGCTAACCTTCTTGCTAATACGATTAAAAATAACTTCATTGAAAATAACCGCATGCAGGACAACTACGAATAAGATGACGAGGTTGTCACCTCAGCTGTGAATAACTTTCTCTCTTCCCCCTCCCCTTCTACTCAAATTGAACCTGTCATGCCTGATGAAATTATTAACTTCATTAAAAATACTAGCTCTAAAAAGGCCCCCGGTAAAGATACTATCACCAATAAAATGCTAAAATATTTTCCTATCAAACTAATCCTCATACTAACTATTCTTGTCAATAAAATTCTTAAATTTCATCACTTTCCTAGTAACTGGAAAGAAGCTATATCATTTTCCCTATAATTAAACCTGGTAAAAATAAAAATCTTCCTAATTCATATAGACCTATTTATCTCCTTTCAACTTTAAGTAAAAAAAAAAATTAACTGAGTACATTATTCTTAATAGACTTAAAAATTCATTAATGATAAAAGCCTGATTAACCCTAATCAATATGGATTTACAAATAAACTATCTACTCTTCATCCTCTTCTCAGAATAACAGAAAGTATCTCGGAAGGTTTCCAAAAAAAGAAGAGCACGGGAGGGGTCTTTCTGGATATCCAGAAAGCCTTCGACCGTGTTTGGATTTTAGGACTCACTTTCAAACTAATTACTTACAATATTCCCTATCCCCTCATTCACCTCATCTACTCGTACCTCACTAACAGATCCTTTCGGATCAGAGTAAATGAATCATTATCTAACTCTCATTCCATCTCTGCAGGGTGTCCTCAGGGTTCATTGCTCGGGCCCCTGTTGTTCAATCTGTATATAAATGACATTCCCAGCTACTCACTAACAAACATTAGTCTCTATGCGGATGATACGGCCATAAATGCCACGTACAAAAACTTAAAGACTGTTACCTTTGCCATTAAGGGGTGTTGGAAACCCTCTCTCTATATCTATACTGACAATGTTAAATTGGCTGTTTTCGATGTACCTTTTCTCAAAATCTGTTTTATGTACATGCTTGAAATTTTTCATACTATTAAAGTACATCTCTCTTATTATACTAAAATGAGCTTTTAGCTAATTTTGAATTTTTTAAGAAATTATGAAATATTTTATCAAACATTGCGAAATTTGACCCATTTTTTACTTAAAAAATTTGTAAAAATTAAATTTTTGAGTGTTTTAAAAAAAGCTCATTTTAGTATATATTAGACCCCATTATAAATAATTCATAAAAAATTTACATACCTGTGAACAGTAGTTTCTCAGAAAAGGTACATCGCACATTAAAATTTACATTTGGAGATAAATTGATTTTAAAGTATACAGTGAGATTTCTAATCGGCTGGGAAATAAAAAATAAAAGGCTCAATTTAAAATAAAAGATACATGTTTTGGTTCATATCAGTCGTTACACTATTAAGCAAAAACAAAGTAATTTGTTTACAATGTTCGCCATTAAAATGGGCGTGCCCCAAATTCAACGATTATTTAAAAATACGTTTTAAGGGCTTCTAAATACCCTAGAGTTTCAAGTAAGGTATTTTTAGAAAGGTTAAAATCTATACAATTTGAAAATGTAAAAATCTCAAATTGTCAAAAAAATAAGATTTTAGCTTTCCAACACCCCTTAACAAACACCTCAAGCTGCTAGAAAGTTAATACGACAGATGGAAAATTAGTATCAATGTAGAAAAATCTTGTGCAATCATCTTTACCAAAAAACGCACCACACCTCCCCCTCTCATAATGTACAATAAACAAATTCCCTGGTCTCAGAAAACCAAATATCTTGGCATTATACACTAGCCTCAAAAAGTTAAGGTACAACATGTTTTTCGAAGCTCACCATAAAAAAAATGGCAGTAACAATAAAATGCATAGTTTACATGAATGATAATAACGAACTCTTTAAAAACATTAATGCAAAAACGATTGCTACCACTTTTATTTTATAGAAAAGAACGTATATTTATGAGTGAGAGAAAAATATGCAAATATCAAGCTTTCGTACTTTTGTGTGTAAGTTGTGTTGATTTTCAACAGTTGTTGGCAGAGTTTCGGTGACAATAGTCAATAGAGTTTAGAAAATGTCTCAGAGACGTCGTTTACCCAATTCGTTAATTTGGCGGGCAGTTGGATGGATGGAAATGGGATTGTCGCAGGCTGATGCTGCTAGACGTCTCAGTGTGTCTCGTAGTGTTGTTCAGCGACTTTGGGATCAATACCAATCCGAAGATTCTGTGTCCAGAAGACCTGTTCCAGGCCGACCACGAGCTACAACACCGGCAGAAGACCGTTTTCTAGCTCTTTCGGCACGAAGGAGAAGAACCACTACTGTGCCGCAGCTCGTTGCAGACCCCTTTCAAGCATCAGGAAGGAAGAATCTCCGCTACTACGGTGCGAAATCGTCTTCACAATGTAGGTCTGTATGCAAGAATACCAGTTGTGTGCGTTCCCCTCAACGGACGACAGCGAAGGAACCGCTTATGCTGGGCAAGAGAACATGTTTCTTGGACGCAGCAACAATGGGCTTCTGTGCTGTTCACAGACGAGTCCAGATTTACAATGAAAAGTGATTCAGGGCGTCTACTGATCTGGAGGGAACAGCGCACTAGATACCATCAATCCAACACTGTTGAAAGACACAGTTATAGAGGTGGTGGAATTCTGGTTTGGGCAGGGATTTCGCTCGGTGGCCACACTGACCTGCATGTGTTCCATGGAGGAACCGTAACTGGTCTTAGATATCGGGATGAGATCCTTGATCCATATGTCCGCCCATATGCTGCTGCTATTGGTAACGACTTCATTCTGATGGATGATAATGCACGACCTCACCGAGCTCGGATTGTTGAGGAGTATCTGGAGGATCACGGTTTGGAACGAATGGAATGGACAGCTCGATCTCCAGACCTGCATCCGATAGAACATCTTTGGGACTATCTTCGCAGAGAGGTTGCTGCTTTAAATCCTCCTCCAAGGTCGTTACATGAGCTAAAACAAGGCTTACTCTGTGTCTGGTCTTCGCTTCCTATTCCGGTGTCCGACAACTTAATAAACAGCATGGGAAATCGATGCCGCCAATGCATTCAAGTTAGGGGTGGACACATTCCTTATTAGAACCCATTTTTGTATTGTTTTATGCCATTTTACCACATAACAATGTGATGTGCTGTTTTCTCCAAGAATGGACTTTTCCGCAGAGATTGCTTTTTTTGTTATAAATCGTTTTTGCAATACACTTATGCAAATTTCTATGACGCATTCAATAAAAAACTATTTAATGCACATATCCTCCAAATTTTTTGTTTCTACATTCATTCATTTGCAAATTAGACACAAAAACCCGGTTATACCTTAACTTTTTGAGGCCAGTGTATTTAACTCACACTTAACTCGGAAACAACACATATTACACGTTCGCGATAAGTTCCGAAAAATAATGTTTAAACTCCCCTAATTTCCCGGAACTCACATTTAAGTAGAGATAACGAAGTGCTTCTTTATACAGCCGTTATGCGTCCAATACTCGCTTATGCCTGTCCAGCATGGGTTATGCTGCTAAAACCAATATTAATATTTTAAATACTCTGCAGAATTCCTATGTTAGAATGATTGTAAATGCCTGCCGCTATATGAGAAACAATCGCATTAATAAAGCCCTTAAAATCAATAGTTTTAAAGCACATATTCAGAAATTAGCTATAAAATTTTTCGATCATTTCCCACATACTAATAATGTAAGTATGAACGATTACAACTGTTACGATAATACTAAAAGGCCAAGAAGAATCCTTCTGGATTCTTACAACCCGCCTCAGCTTTTTTTATCCTGGCAATAATTTTTTAATTATTGCACCCTAGTAAATTTTTAAAATTCTTATTTTCTCTTTTAGTCTAATATTTTAAATAATCTTTATACCCCACTGGACAAGCGTATTTCCCCCTCTTATATTCTATAACTTTATTTATCCCCATGGGCAGCCAGCCTGAGGCTAAATTCACTTCCACCCCCAACTCACTGAGAGAGCATTTCAAAGTTCTCAGTACTGTATAAAACTTTTACCCCAAGAAGTCATCTCTAAGCCCCTCATCCCGGATTCCATCGCCCCAGCCAATCGCCAACATGTGACTCCGCAGACTGAAAAAAGTAACGAAGTCAAGTCCTACATTAAAGACATTAATTATTATATGGGATTGAGGACTGTTTATCAGTCCAGGTACCCAAAAATAGACTGTCATCCACAATCCCGTCTCTTCTTTTTTGTCTGCCTGCTTTCATCATGTAAGAATGTAAATAACAGCATCTCTTTGTCTTTGTGTCCTCCAACATGCCGCTGCTTATTCAATGTGAAAATGTACCTCAATTGTGTTTTAATCTGCTGTGTGTGATGTGGGCTTCATAATAAAGGAGGTAAATTTATTCGGAAGATGTATTTAACAAACCAGATATGACAACAAACCAACACCGGCCAACGCTACTACAATACACTTAACATATATATATATATATATATATATATATATATATATATATATATATATATATATATATATATATATATATTACATATTATATATTATTTTTATATATTATATATTATATATATATATATATATATATATATTATATCTAATATATATTATAAATGTGAAAGTTTGTGAAAATCTTTGTTAGTTTTTCACGCAAAAACTACTGAATGGATTTTAATGAAACTTTACAGTAATATAGCTTATACATCAGAATAGCACATAGGCTATAATTTATAAAGATTTGGGAAAAGTGTCAAAAATATAACGAAATTTGTCAAGGAAGTAGGAAAAAATTCTGTCTTCTGCTAGCAATTCTGGCATGCGCTGCAAAAAAAAAAACAAGGTCTGCATATATCTATCTTTTGTTTGTGGAAAACCTATTTTGTTTTGGCTACGCAAGGTGCTCGCTTCTAATTAATTCCTCTGATATAATGCCTATTTTTTTATTTCAGAATAAAACTAATTTTTGAAGGGAGAGGTTGTTATAAATCTCTCTTTATTTTAATGTTTTTTTTAACATCTTATTATGCATATTTGGTAGTAAGAAATTGACCTTTTTTCCAAATAAATGCTTTTATCAGTTCTGATACTTAAAGAAAATAAGCTTTCTCTTTCACACTGCATCATTTGGACAAATTTTCAAAATTTATTTATGGTTAGTAGTTAATTATAACGCTATAATTTTAATTGAATAGGCAGATATAATTATTTTTACATTTAAAAACGCAATAACTATTGTTCTGTATTTCTTGGAGTGTGAGAGTGAGTGAATATTTATGTTGCAATGTTCAGCTACACGAGGGCTTTTGGCAACAGATCACGTAATTTTGAACCATAGTCAAGTAACGTGGACGACATCTGAGCTGGCACCCCTTTCTCCTAACTACCACACCACACCACTTAGAAGGAATATTCTACCAATAATTAGCAGTAATATTCTTTGATATCCACTCTTCCAAGATATATGGAGCACGGGTTCCATGATGAGTATTTTAGCGGAAATAATAGTTTGTCAAAATTTAAGTGACTTATGTTTTTGTATGTTAATGAAGACCTTAGAAAATGATTTGACTACTTATTTCAAGTGAACGGTATATATAATTAATTTTACAGTGGAATATCTTTATTTAATTTATTAGCTCTAACGGATTAAATTTCTCAAAGTGGAGTATTTTGTTTATGTATATCTCTTAATTTTCAATGTAGTGATCCAAAAAAATATTGTATGAAAAATCTGCAGTAAATCATTATGCGGTGGATAAAATATTAACGTGCATCGCTCCCATATAGGGTGGGTCTTACAAAGCTCTAATAAAGCTCGAGTTATGAAAGTAGCTAGGCATTTGCCAACTTGACTCTATCGTTAACATTTCGCTATGTTTTTCATCAGATCGTCATTATAATTTAAGAAACGGCGTTGCTTGTGAATATTACAATTTTAACATAAAATAAATACTACAGAAAGTAATATTAATGTATTATACTTTCAGATAAAAATTATTTACACTATTTTAAGCGTTTATTACACAAAACTTTTAACAATGTGTTACTTTTGCTGAGCAGAGATCAGCTTAGGAAGGTATTTTCAAAAATCAACGCTCAAGAGTGTTACGGGGAGTTATAAATAAAAGAAAAATCCTTTTTATTAGCTATTAGACCTACATACTTAAAATTTAACAAAGGTGTTTTATTTCTCTCTTTTTTTTGGTTACCTGAGTTACGATAAAAGCTTTTTTTGTTTAATTGCAAATCACGTAAAATTAACTCATTAAAAACTTCTTTATCCTTCAATTTGTGTTGTTTAATTTTTCAGTTCACCCGTGCGAAGAACGGGTATACCAGCAAGTTACGGGGAGTTATAAATATATATATATATATATTATATATATATATATATTATTAACTTCTTTATAATTTAATACGGGGTATATATTATATATTATATATATATATATATATATATAATATATATAAAATAATATATATACATAATATATATATTATAAATATATATAATATATATAATATATATATTATACATATATATTATATATATATCTATATATATATATACTAGCCGTTACCCACCCATTTCACTGGGTATTTCACTATGTTGCATATATGTATACTGTTTACATATATATTAATTATTGATATCTTGCATTAAGAATTCCATTGTATTGAAAAATATATTTTTAGCTGTTACACTCTCACCCCTTGATATAAAAAGAACATAAATTATAATATCTAATTTCTATTTATGTCTAAAATCGAAGTAGAAAGACTTTTTTCGCTCACTTAACCTAATAATCAAATGGATTTCCACCAAAGCAACTTTCAGTGGATCTCTACTGCATAAAATAAACATGTGTGCTAAATTTCAAGTCTAAATCTAATAGAGCAAAAACGGAATTTTTATCATCATTACCTCGTTCAGAGCACTCTTAGCGGATTCCAATTCAACAAAAGAAGCATGCAAACCAAATTTTATTATTGTAGCCTTAGCAGCTCGAAAACGGGAATTTTGTCTACCAATACGCCCAATAACTCTCCCCGCTTCCCCCTGGATTTGATTTCCGTAAAATCCATTCTTAGTGGAACTCTATTCAACTAAAGAAAAGTGCTCAACAAATTTCAAGTAAGTGAGTTCAATTCAAAAACAGAATTTTTCTAAAACACGCCTTAATCCCTCGCAACCCACTTTTTGGGGGTCCGTTTTCGCAAAAGTCTTTGTAAAAGGAACTTTATTCCATGAACGGAACATTCCTTCTAATTTTCAAGCAAGTGTTTCTATTAGTTGAAAAGCGGAAATATTTATCTATTACGCCACTTAATCCCCCTCAGTGACCCTTGGGGATCAATTTTCCCCAGAACTATTTTGTAGCGGATCTCTACACCATGAAAGGAATTAGCTTACCAAATTTTAAGACTGTACGTCTAATAGTTTAAAAATGGAACTAATTATCTATAACGCTTCTTAAGTCCCCGCAACCCCACTTAGGAAACGATTTACACAAAACCCATCTTATGACAGATCACTACTCAGTGAATGGAATCTGCTAACTCAATTTCAAGATTTTACGTCTAATAGTTTAAAAAAGGAGTTAATTGCCTATAAAGCCCCTTAATTCTCCACAACGCCACTTGGGGTCGATTTTCACAAAACACATTCTGTAGAGGATCTGTACTTTATGAAAGGGATCCGCTTATCAAATTTCAAGACTGTACATCTAATAGTTTAGAAATGGAAATAATTATGTATAACGCCTCTTAAGCCCCCGCAACGCCACTTAGGAAACGATTTTCCCAAAACCGATCTTATAGTGGATCTCTACTTAATGAATGGAATCAGCTTACTAAATTTCGAGATTTTACGTCTAATAGTTTAAAAAAGGAATTAATTGCCTATAACGCCACCTAATACTCTACAACGCCACTTGGGAGTCGATTTTGACAAAGCCCATTTTGCGGTGGATCTGTACCCTATTAAAGGAATCCGCTTATACCAAATTTCATGACTGTGCGTCTAATAGTTTAAAAATGGAAATAATTATCTATAACGCCCCTTAAGCCCCCGCAACGCCACTTAGGAAACGATTTTCGTAAAGCCCATCTTATGACAGATCTCTACTCAGTGAATGGAATCTGCTTACTCAATTTCAAGATTTTACGTCTAATAGTTTAAAAAAGGAGTTAATTGCCTATATAACGCCCCTTAATTCTCCACAACGCCACTTGGGGTCGATTTTCAGAAAACCCATTTTGCAGCGGATCTGTACTCTATGAAAGGAATCCGATTACTAAATTTCAAGACTGTACGTCTAATAGTTTAAAAATGGAAATAATTATCTGTAATGCCCCTTAAGCCCCCGCAACGCCCCTTGAAGGTCGATTTTTGTAAAAATCATTAGGTAGGGAATATCTACTTTATGAAAGAAATCTGTTTACCAAGTTTTTTTTCACGACTTTACATCTAATAGTTTAGTACAGGAAATAATTATCTATAACGCCCCTTAAACCCCCGTAACGCCACTTGGGGTTCGAACTTTGCAAAATCCGTTCTTAGCTGACGTCTACACTACGAAGGGAACCTACTATATATATATATACCAAATTTCAAGTTTGTAGGTTTAATAGTTCCGGAGATATCGTGATTAGTAAAAATGTTGTGTTGGTTTGTGTATGCGCGCATAACTCAAAAAGTTCTGCATGGATTAATCTGAAATATTGACACAACGTTGCATTTGTCTCTGGTCAGGATCTTATGTACTTTTTATTTTGAAATTCTCTCTAAATTTTTTTTAAATTTAATTTTTAAGTGATTTTTTGGTGTTATGACGTCATTCGACGTCACGATTCGCTCTGAATGCGAAAATTTAAACTTTACGCTTAGATTTTTCCAAATTATTGTATAACTCTTCTATGGTTATGTTTATGAGTTGTCATATTTATCTATTTATTGTCCTTTGATACGTAATTGGGATTATTTTTCGAATAAATCTTTTTTAAAAATTTTTCTTTCAAGAACTCAAATTTGTTTTGAAGGTTTGGCAACAGTCAGATAGCATTCTCGCGGGATGTTTACAACGTTGATTAAATTCTACATCGTGTTTTTTCTGTAATTTTAAGCTAAATTTATTTTTCTTTATTAAGCGAAAATGAAACTAGCATAATTGACTTCTGTACGCTACTTATTTTTCTACCAAATAGTTTCCGTCAACTATTTACCTGAAATAAACAGACGTAGCCAAATGCCGCGATATAACATTCAATGTTTGGAAACAATATTTTTTTCCCACTTGGAGATATTTTAATGTGACGAAATTAATCGACGGAGTTCTTAATAGGAATGTGTTTTTTTCTTTTTTAGACAACTTTTTAAACTTCATTTGATTCTTACGTAGTATCGCAACAATCGCCAACTTTAATGATAACTCGCAAAGTTGGCCATTCCATTTTCGCAGATGTTGTACGCGCGGAATTGGCAATCGTGCTTCGTTTTATACAATATCGCTAATAGGTTGCGATAATACGTAAGTACCTTTCATTTGATGTTAGTATTGAAATACAAATGTTAAAACTAAGATTTTCTGATTTTGAGTCATCAAAATATTGCACCTTATTTTGTTTTTTATTGCTTTGTAAGATTATTATCTTCTTAAACAGATTCCATTAGTAATTTGTTAAAAAAATACTGGAAGTTATTATGGTTTGTTTTTGTCAGGGACGTAGAGCTACCGCTGTATCAATGATGCAGGAGCCCCAACGAATGTATTACAATTCCACTTACATGGTGCTCATATCCGAAAAAGGGCCGCAAAGGAATTCGGATACAAGGCCTACTTAGAGCTGTTTTGTAACTTCACATGTTTTTCTTTAAACCTTCACTTTAACTGCAGTCAATCGGCTTGAGTACATAAAATTGTATTGCAGAAACTCGAACTTAGGTCATCATACTGGCCAAGCAAACGCAGTGCGAGGGATAAATGCTGATCAAATTAAAGTAAGCATCAGTGAATGAGCAAAACAGACAGAGGGCTCAAATACATGTTGAGGAAGCAGGTTGTCATAAGATTGTAATTATTTTTCAAATTTTACTTTCGCGTTGATAAAGATAGTTCAGCTCTTTTATGTCAATTACTGTTCGTATTGTACATCATTTTTCAATTTATTTTTAAGCACAGAATATTTACTTTGGATAATTTTTATATATAAAATACTAAATTTAATTCTGTACACTATGTATGTGTTTAGCGAGTAGTATACCGATTAAAATCTTCCACCTACCGTAAAATCCAGCTTATAACGCGCACTTTGAACACACAAAAAATAAGATCGAAATTTACAGGTGTGAGTTATACGCTGGGTATAAGAATGAGGGCTTTAAAAATTAAAAAATAAATGAGCATAAAAAAGTTAAACTTCTAAATATTTCAAAATACCATTTATTTAAAAGACATGACATTCTTATTGAACTTAAAAGGTGGTAGTTCTAAAAGTATACTATTTTTGCAATTGCTTAGATAAACATCTTGAATAAATCGCTTCTAAACATAACAGCATTGCATTTGTACATTTCAGGTTTCTTTGTAAAAAAGGGGTGCACATTATATAGCGAATATACCTAAAATTTAAAAATTGCAGCTTGAAAGTATGGGTGTGCGTTATATGTCGGACTTTACGGTATTTTATCTTTCTCCAATGAATCTAAATTAAATTAATATATAATTTTTTATGGTACTTATATTTTTTCTTTAGTCAGCCATTTACCTAAAATCAAAAGACATCGCCAAATGCTGCAATATGCATTCAATAAGGGAAGAACATTCTATGCCTGTTTGTGCACAATAATAATACTTTATTGCACTTGGTAGTGAATTTTTCGACGAAATAGTTATTGTAGTTTTTAATAGTTGGGGCAATAACATTAGACTCAGGAAATATCTATTTTGTGTAATTTCAAAATTTTATTTGGTGTTACTGTGAAATATAAATGGAAAAATTAAGATTTTCTGATGTATATTTTGTGTTTGTTTTGATATTTATGTATTATCGAAACCATATTGGCAACATTAGCACTTAATTGCCAATTCACTGTGTATGATGCGAACAAAATCGGGGTTGATATAGTTGTAACAGTACCCAAGAACCTTTGTTTGCAACTTTTTTTGGTGATTTTATTAAAATGATAATTTATTGTTAATAATTGGTTTTTGATAGCTTTTTTATCATTTAAGTTTGTTATAGCTAGCTAGCTGTACCCAATCATGTTTTCCTGTGGCTCAGTCTGGTTAAAAAGAAAGAAAAGAGAAAGCACACATTTCTAATATCTTTAACTGCTTGCACTTGAGGTATGATTTTTTTTTTTATAAAAAAATGTGGAAATATACATTAACAAAACTTTTCTAAACAGATTTATTTCATTTGTAATTTGTTAACAGAGTACTCCCAAGTTATTATTTTTTTTTTGTCATGGTATGAATCTAAAATTATTTGCATTGTCTCCATAGAAGAGGTGCCAAGTTTGAAAACAAATTAAATGACTCTTCTTAAGGTGAAAGGGTTAATTTTACAATGCTTATGAGTAGACATTTTGTGTTGCTTCATTGTCTGTATATATACAGAAATTGTCTGTTGTGCCTGCTTTAGAGCAGTAGTTGCCATTTTTCAACACTTCATGAACCACTTAATGTATAACTTTTATTATTAGCGTTTCACTAATAGGATTGACCTCTATGTGGTGGAGCACTATAGCTATATTTACGTCTTTATTTAATCTTCTATGCCCTGAAAATAAGCAGTAAAATCCTAGAGAGCCCACACCCTTGGTGACAAAAACAAAAAAGGCACCAAGCCAGAACAAGATGGTGCCAAGCTTTAAAGCGACAATGGGGGCAAGGAAATATAACGGGATAAGGTGGATGCATAATGAAAATATATGTAAGCAATACAGAAATTAAACCTTCGAGATAAAAAATATAAAAACAGCACTTACTTTCTTACTGCTGATCTTTTCCGAGTGGAGGGGACAGCGTAACAACAGATTTTAAAGTCTTAAAGGTCTCATCACTAAGCAAATGATCGTGTGAACGCCGCCATATTTATTCTGCGAGGTAATTGTCGAACATACATTCGGCGTGGCTGGCACGATTTCGAAGAAAGTGTTTTATTGCCGACCATGTTACATCATGCTGATCATTACATTTAGGACATTCATAACTCGAAGCAATCAATCCTTCCTTCATACACCATTCAATCAATTCTTTCTTACCTTTCGCATTCAACAAAGTAAAAAATTCTAAATTAGATTCCCTCACACACGCAACCAGCCCGGAGACCAACAACAAAATGAAATTCGAAATACGCGCCCACAAAATACAAAAATGCAAGAAATAGTTAGGGTTGTCGTATGTAGTGTTTAAAAGTAGGGTTATCAAGATGGCACAATTATCGCCAAGCAAAGTAATTCGCGTCAAGGGTGTGGGCTCTTCTAGGAGTGAACGAAATAAGCTTCATGAAAAGCAACAATTAACAAACTGAAGTGTTTTGCCTACAATTTTCCAAAAAATGGTTGAGGTTACCAAAAATCGCTAACTTTAGGAATTATGTTATTTTGTTTAGTTATTTCAGTAACTAAAAGCTTTTAGTAAAGAATAATTCGTGTTCCGTAATATGTTGTTTTGTTGTTCATCTTTTTTTTAAACCGAATCTTCATAAAAGTATAAATAATTTCCCAATTTTTCTGCATACCATCCAAAATTTTTCACTCATCACCAATTCGTGACTGCTGCTCTGTAATACACATCAGTAATTATGTATTAGCATCAGTGTAACAAAATTGGTGCCATGTATATATTACCTTAATATCTAACAATAAAGATTCTAGCTTTTTTTTTATGAAAAAAGAAATGGAGGGAAAATGTTGTGATTTGCATGGCGGTAATTTGGCTGTGGTGATGCTAATATTTAAGTACATCGATAACAAATAATTGTCCATGTGAAAAGCTGTCTGTGTCTAGATATAAGCCACTCTGTTTTAAAGATAGGCCCTTAACTTTGTTAAAAACAATTGCTAATACTAATCGAATTGTGAATTGCAAAAATACTCCCATCATTATCAACACTTTGTCATAGTTTTCTGCTGCAAAATCCGTGTTTATATTGGAATTTTCCTGGCGTATTCGATTAAAAATACCTTCAGCCTATCATTGCGTTGAATTTCAGCTGTGTCAATTGATGCATGTTTAAAGTTAAATATTTCATTAGCATTTTTTATTTTTTCCTTTTCTTTTTGTTCCTGATTTTTCTTTTTTTTTTTTCATGTTTTGAAATTTTATGTTTTTGTTTCAATTTTCTTTTCTTTTTAAGTGTAGTTTTAAGTTTTTAAGAAATTTTATATGCTTTGTTTGAATTTTTTTTCTTTTTAAGTGCAGTCAATTGGCTTCACTAGATAAAAATAATGCCTTGCGGGAAATCAAACTTAGGTTGTCATACTTACAAGGCAAAAGTACTACAATGAGTGTAATTGCACATCAAACTGAGAAAGAATGGATATCAGCAAACGAGAAAAGCAGACAAAGAATGTCACAAACACAGGCTGAGGGCACAGCAAAGCAACATGCAGCCAGACTTGAGGAAGCTCATTTGCGAGCACATCATTCGTGTTTTACAACATCAGAAAGATGTTAACCAAAAACAGCACATCTCGTCAAACATGACTTTGTGGTGAGCAATCACACAATAACAGTCAACTTGCATTCCGGTACAACCCAGTGGAAGATTCTAGGTTCAGGCAGCATGTTCTCATTTACACAATGATGGAAGTGTATCCTTATTGCGCAATGTTCTGGAATTTAAGGGAGAAACCAAAGGAATGTTTTGTACCACTGAAAAACTTAAACTGCCTCAACTCAGAGAACTGAGCCATTACAAATTTTGCTTGCTAGATATACTGCGGAATTAAAATATTTCCTATATGACATCAGGAAATACAATTCATGTTTCCAAGTGACATTGTTTGAATAAATGTGCATTTGTGAACACACCTCTGATTTAATAAAAATATCCATAAGCATTGTAAAACTAACCCAATTCCCTCAATGAATCCAGAGTGGAGCCATTTAAAATTTATCTTCAAACTTGAGGTCGCCACTTTAAAGACAATGTAAATAAATTTAGGTTCATAACATGACATAAGGACAAAAATAAGCTGTAATAACTTCAAGCATTTGGTTAGCAAATTATAAATATCAGTTTAGGAAAGTTTTTCGTATTTATATTTATACATTTTTTTATAAAAGATCATACGTGCAATGCAAATTATTTAACATACTGAAAATATGTCCTTTCTGTTAAACAAGACTGAGCCACAGCAACGCGTGGCAGGGTACAGCTAGTATATATATATATATATATATTATATATATATATATTATATATATATATATTTATATGTATATATATATACATATATATATAGTCTTCAAAAAATCAAATAATTCAAAATTAAGGACATAATTACTTGTTATTATATCAAACGAGTGAAATATAAGAGAAAGAATCGTTCATTTCAGCAGGCCAATTTCTTCGAAAAATAGTCTAATGATGGTTGAAATCAAAACAGTTTGTTTTGATTTATAGTAACTACACTGAGGACTAAAATATAACATCTCCTGTAGCTCTATCTATCAAAACCTCTTATTGCCCTTGTCCCCTTTTGGATAGCTGAAACCGAGCATCATTAGGGTGAAAGGAAAATCCGTTGTGACTTCACTCCGGGATGGGAAGAAATTTACAAGTGAAAGATGTGTAAACATATATATATGTATATATATATATTAAATTTCATGCTTTAACGTATACTTCCGCCTTGAACCCTTCAAGTTTCAACATGAAAGAAAACTCATTAAATATACAGAGAACAAAATACAAAAATAAGATACGTTGGATGCAATACCAAATTCACACTCAATAATATTTCAGAAAATATGTCAAATTCTTTGTAACAAAAAAAATATTTTTCAAGTTCGATCCAAATGCCGCCTTTAAAATTTGTCGGCCCGGGCAAGGGACCGGATTGTCCGGCCCTAGAGCCGCCCCTGGTGTCACGCAAAGATTTATTGAAAATTTTAAATTGAAAATTCAACAAAATAACTTGTCCATTTGTCGAGACCCATCCAGTCATATACTTGACTCCCATTGTGTAGGCAAGGGAGGACTTAAGCACTAAAATATGTTGCCATGTTAATCCTATGGGGTTTGAAAAAATTTCACCCCCTCCCTAAATAATTGAGCTTGGGACTTGATTTTTGGAGGTTCGCCATATTTTCGTGTATGCGCGAGCTTTACGTGGAATTTGCCCTCTCCGGTGCTCCCCCTCTACAGGGCTTCCCCACTTATAACTCGAATCCTATGCTACCTTGGTCGACCGCACTCGCTGGAATCGATTGTTCTCCCTATGAGCTCTTTAAATATGTAATTTTATCCCAATAGCCCCATTCCTTCCCCCCATTTCACGTTTTTAAACATTTTAAAAAAATTTAAATTCCCCATAGTTCCGAGGATATTTGACCTGTATGGTTCGCAAGTACAAGGACTCGACCTCCCAGGTATCTCCCCTCCCCTTGGATAGCATTTTGCTCTTCAATGTCATTCCCATGATGAAAGTAAGTGATTTTATCAAACCCTGAGCTGTTTCAGTGAAATGATGAAATGCGCTAGTCAGGATTTGCAATGGCAAAATGCTGTCCGGGGGGAAGACACCTGAGGGGTCGAGTCCTACTTCCAAGCCAAACAGGTCAAATATCCTCGGAGCTAAGGGGAATTTTAAAAATATAAAAATTTTTAATTGCCCATTTTCCCAGCACCAAAAAAGTGGCATCTTTTTTTATTTCATCATTTCACTAAAACATTTCGGGGATTTAACTAATTCACTTACTTACAACAGGGAAAAGACATCAAAGAGACGTTATTTTAACATCTTGCGTGAATTGATCATCTGCTTTAGGGATTTGACGAAAGCCTTAATTTCGTTCCCTGCGACAGTAAAATCACCAGTATGAAAAAAAAATATTTCCAATCAAAAGAAACTATTTTCTTTGGAATGCAATATCGAGAGAGGCAAGGAGACGCCGAGCAGTTCAGACGTACGAGTCTGAGCTATTACTTTGAAAACGTCTAAAAACTACAGAGAGCAATTAAAGAAAATTAATGAAAGCTTCCCTAATATCTCCATTAAAACAGCAGGAGATTACATCAAGCTTTTTCCGAAAACGGAAGAAGAAAAAGGAAACTTTGCCTACTTTTTAGAATTAGACAAAAATTATCAATTCTACGTAACACAGCCTAAGGTAAATAAACCGCTTAAAGTTGTCTTAAAAGGTCTCCCGCGCGTTTCTTTGCCGGAAGACATTCAAATTGATCTTGAAGCTCTTGGCTACACTATTATTAGTTGTAGTCAATTAATTTCCAAACGAACGAAATTAGAACTCCCTTTTTTCCTAGTTACGCTTCCCCGAAATGACAAAAGTACCACTATTTTTGACCTCACCCACTTAGGATATTTACAAGTTAGAGTAGAAGGCTACTCAAGAAATGGAGTTACCCAATGTTACAAATGCACTCTGCCTGCTACACTAAATGCCCAAAATTCCCAAAACCTAAAAAAGGAGCCCCTACTGTAAATAGAACTAAAAATAACCCTAATTTCAATAGTAATAAAGTTGTCGAGGGCCTGTCCTTCGCCAACGTCCTTTCAGGAAATACCCCAATCAATAATCCCCCCCAAATTTAAATCAATTCCCAGGAAAGCCAAAGCACCTCCCAATCTCAAATTAACAAGGAAACAAATACTAATGAAACGCAAAATATCATGGATCTCTTCAAGATAATTGTTAATATTGTCAAACAATTTCCAAAGTTAATTCAAATTCTCCCAGCACTCAAAGCAACTAATGATATGAAAGAGCAAACGTTTCTCTTTTTAACAGCTATCATGGATCAGTCAAATTAAAGTAAATTATTCTCTAACTCCAAATTAAATAGACTAATTTCAAATTCGCTCATTATTTCTTTTCCAATGCCATTAATTTCGATTATCACAATCTGTTTTTCGTATTAAATTCAATAGTTTAATTTTTTCCTACCGGGTCAGACAGTCTTAAAGTCCATAGATCACAAACCAATAGCAATGTAACCGCTGAAATCGTCGCCACCACCCCATTCATTCCAGCCCTGAATCTCGTAAGAGCAGGACGCATCATGGATGAACAGGTCGATGACCAATGCATTAATATGGAGGACAATGAGTCCTACCCCCCTTTACTCACTGATGAGAGTCGTTGTTTGAGTATTCATGGAATTGATAAAGAAATCCGCATTTTTAGTGCGAGGAAAAACTATGTAACAACTATGCAAGAGATTGAAAGGAGCTCACCCAGCCCTGTGGAGGAAACGACGAAGAAGCTCGAGAAAGAACTGCTCAACCTTGAGACGAAACTGCAGACACTGGAAGGTAAGATGACTGAATTTTTACTTTGCCCAATTGCTCAGTGTATGCATAATAATAAGATAAAGGCGATCAAAAGATCTGCCGATCCTATCATTAGGCCGGCAAAATTTACGGCGAAAGCCAATAAAAACTTAAATAATAAGAGCTCAGATAAGGATTTTGTTTTCCCTAAGAAAACAGCGAAAAATATATCCACGGAGAAAAAGGAGCAAGTAAATACTAACAATAGCTTTGCAGCCCTCAACACTGCAAATAAAGACGCCGAGGACGTCACCCAACCCCCACTAAAAATTAATCCAATCTTCATGCGAATAACCCCCAATTATAACCTCTTACTTCAGGAAATCCATAGAACTCACCCCACTGCTAAAAATACTCACATGAAAGGGTATTTTAAAATTGAAGCTGAAACCGAAGATCACCACCGCGAAATAACTGAATACCTAACAACTAAAAATATGGAATACTATGTAATAAATCCCCCAGATAACAGGCCGCTCAAGCTAGTCATTAAAGGGCTACCTGATGACGTGGAACCTGATGATATTAAAAAAGACCTAATATCAAAAGTAATAAAAATAGAAAAGGTCGCGCAATTGAAAAAATTCGCAACTAAGGCTAAACTCCCACTCTTTCTAATACAGATAACCCGTGATGATAATGTCAATGACATCTATCAAATACGGAGTTGTCTCTATATGTAAATTAAACTAGATCCTTTTAGAAAAAGCAATAGAGTAACGCAATGTTATAATTGCAACAATTTTCATCACGCTAGTCAAAACTGCTTCATGAAAACGCGTTGCCTGAAGTGTGGTGAAAACCACAGGACAGGTCAATGTGCAATTAAAGAAAAAATTGACAACCCACTCTGCATTAACTGTAATACTAAAGGCCATATGGCCTCCTCAACTGAATGCCCCTCTTCCCCAAACCCAGAAAGGGTGCCGGAAAATCAGCTACCGAAAACCGAAAACGAAAGCACCCAAAATACCCATATCATTCCCGGTTTAAGTTTCGCGCAAACTTTAAACCCCAACAAAAGCCAACAGATGGCGGCACGAGGGAATGCCTCCTTGGCGTCTATTTAAAATAAAGATAATAGCCAAGCTAAAAATAATGATAAAAATGAAACTATAAATAAGGAAACAATAAATGCCATACAAAATGATTCGAATGAGTTTGGTTTCCTCCAAGCCATTGTAGAAATGCAGAAGATCTTCACCCTCTTCCCATCGCTCTTAAGCGAAATGAAAAAATCTTTTTAACTGCACAAATCCGGCAGACAAACTTAATTGTCTGCTTAAAGGAGTTTGCTCCTCCTTCACCAATTTAAGTATTAATAATGTATGTCTTTTTTCGGACTCTCAATTTTCTCCTGGAACGCGGACGGAGTGAGATCGCGTATTGTTGAGATACGCGATTTCATTGATAAGCACTCCCCTGATATCTTTTTATTACAAGAAACACACCTGAGACCAGAGCATTGTTTTAAAATCCCCAACTATATTTGTTATAGGAACGACAGGACCCACCCAGCCCCTGGCAGAGGTGGAACTGCGATCCTAATTAAAAATTTTATTTCCCACTATCATGTCCCCACCCCGCCCCTCTTTACAGATGTCGAGGCAACTTTGATTACTATCACCTCCATCGATTATGATCCCATTCTCATTGGATCAATTTACATCCCGCCTATCAATAACTATTTCCGTAACCTTGGTGCCGCCCTCGACACCATTTTTAATTTCAACAGTAAAACTATTATTGTGGGAGATTGCCACTGCAGCAACACCAGAGGAAATAGACTGTATAACTATATTGTAAAAAATAGCATTGATGTACTTGCACCTCCGACCCCTACAAGATATGGAATTAATTCTGCTTCTATCATTGACTATGCACTAATTAAAAATCTTAACTGGCCATGTACAATAAATTCTATTCCCGAGCTCAGCTCGGACCACAATCCGATTAAACTTCACTTCCCAAGAACCTCAAAATTTGAACTCCCCCTCAACTAAATACAACTTGGAGCAAATTTACAAGTAATCTTGCGAACACCGAGAAAATCTCTATCTCCACACGGCTAGCTCCACCATTGAGATAGAGAACCAAGTCAGAGATCTCACTAGTGAGATTCTCACCGCACACGAAAAAGCCTCAAAACCAGTGACCCATTCGGAAGTACCATTTGTGCAGGGTGAGCTCAAACACCTCTTCAAGGAGAGGAACCGAGCCAGAAAGATTTGGCAATTGACCAGACACCCACAAGACAAAACTGCACTAAACAGACTACAAAACGCCATTAAAAGAAAAGTAAACCTATACAGACAACAAGTATGGGAGGATCACCTTACCTCTCTGGACACTGAAGACTGCTCCCTTTGGGGAACTGCTAAAGCGTTCAGAAGGAAGGCCGCCCCGATTTCAGCCCTTAACGGCCCGACCGGTACTGCTCTCAGCGATACACACAAAACAGAACTAATTGCTCAATCGCTAGAGAGTCAATTCCAATTACATGACATACAGAACTCACACAAAGACGAATACATTACAAACACTGTTGATGCATACTTCACTGCAAATACTAATAATATTGACCAACTCCCTCCCACTTTTCCATCGGAAACTATTTCTTACATTAAAAAGATCAAAATTCGAAAAAGTCCTGGAAGAGACGGTATTACAAATAAAAGGCTTAAATATATCCCACTTATTACTATTTTCAAAATTACTAACATTATAAATAATATGCTTAATCTAAGATACTTTCCAAGTGCCTGGAAGACTGCAGTGTTGGTCCCGATTCTTAAACCTGGGAAAGATCCCACGTTAGCGGAATCCCATCGACCTATCTCATTACTTCCAATCCTTAGTAAACTGGCAGAAAAATCATATTTCTACCAGACTAAATGATTACCTTGAAAATAATAATATCCTAATATCGGAGCAGCACGGGTTCCGTCCTCGTCTCTCCACTACTCACCAACTACTACGAGTGGTCGAGTATATTAAGGATGGAAAAAATAGGGGTCAATGCACAGCTGCAGTATTCCTAGACATTCAGAATGCCTTCGATAGAGTATGGCACACTGGCCTACTCTTCAAACTAATTAACTATAATATTCCTACTCCACTAATCTTTATCATTAAATCCTATATCAGTAATAGAACTTTTTCTGTTAAAAATAATCGCACCTATTCTCAAACTAGACCTATTAGTGCCGGAATTGCCCAAGGGTCAATTCTGGGTCCAGTTTTATTTAACCTTTATGTTAATGATATTTTAAAAAGCACTAACACCATGCTCTGTATGTATGCAGATGATACAGCTATTTTAAGTAGACACAAAAACCTGAACACTCTCGTTGAGAATATCAATGAACACCTGGCTCACCTTGAGATATGGTTCTCCGTTTGGAAGATCGCACTCAACATCTCAAAAACAGAGGCAGTATTTTTCTCACAAAGAGTCCCCCCTGAAATTACTCTCCAAAACCAAAGAATCCCCTGGTCTCACCACACCAAATATCTTGGTGTCTACCTTGATAAAACTCTCACTTTCCGACAACACATCACACAAGTTAGAACTAAGTTTAAAAATGTAACGCATAAATATTACTCCCTTATCTGTCGCAAGTCTAAATTAAGTGGACGTAATAAACTGCTTATCTACACTCTGATCTTAAAACCTCTCCTAACTTATGCCGCACCAGTCTGGGGACATGCAGCAAGAACCGACATTAATTTACTTGAAAGCCCTCAGAACGTAATTATTAGACAGATTCTCGATGCCCATTGGTATATGAGAAATGTCGATCTCAGAAGAAACTTTAAAATTCCCACTATTAGACAGACTATCCGTAAAATCTCCACTAACTTTTTTAATACTGTAGATGGGCATGACTGCCCATCTATCCAAGATATTCCAAACTACTTCTCCCACTTCTCTGTTAGAAGACCAAGAGATGTCTTGCTCAATCCCGATTTCGATTAATTTCTATTTAATTTAATTCTTTTATTTTTCTAAATTTCACATTCTTCCACTGCGATCCAACTCCTAAACTAGCTAAAATTAGATGATCGCGGGCGCCTTTTCCCAGAAGGAAGGGAGAAAAAGGTAAACCATGATTGTTGATGGATCTAATCAAGAGATCTCCCCGACAAAACGGGGAGAGAGGACGTACCCCGAAACTCAAAACGCTCTATCGAAGCAGAGCGCCGGCGGGGGAGAGGGGAAGAACGCAGGAAGGAAATCGGGACGGCCGAAGGCAGTAAATCAAGGCGGTGAGATAGTCACTCAAGAACCCAGGGTCAAGGACGCAGTGCAGAGCAGCTAAATCGTGTTGTTAGAGAGTGTGAAAAAACGTGTTTTTTGTTGAGTTATGTGTTGTGTGGTCACGCCTGTGACAAGTGAAAATTGGAATGCTAACTCAGTCCAAAAGGACGAAGAGCGTTTCTTGTATCCCGATTACGTAGGGATTATAATTAAAACAATTAATTCATTTAAGTTAAATTTAAAACCATTAGCATTCCAGCTAAAAAACCTGAAAGAATGTTTTCTTTTACTACGGTTGAATTTTAATTTAAAGTTTGGTTTGTAATAACGACAGCATTTGTCCCCACTGAGACATCATCTGGGCCATCTGTGTCATAACTTCTTTCGCATCCAGTGAGTTATTATTTGTGCCTTTAACAATTTCCGCGAAGGAAGGTTTTGACTGATTTTTATTCTGCTTGCGCGCAGCCGCTTGCTCTTGCCAGACATTTTTCGTCGGTTTTGTGTTGACGGGGTTTTTGGGGCATCCCGAGAAGTTTGCAGGGTGCGGGCCGCTGCAATTGGCACACTTAGCTGGGGCCTTAGCTGATTTGGTGCATTCAGATGTGAGATGGCCACCTGAACATTTCAAACACTTCGGTGCTCTATCGCAAAACCGAGAGTGGTGAAAGAACTCCTGACAGCGATAACACTGGGGAGGCATGGTGGATTTATTGAGGGGCTCAACCGCAACTCTAAAAAAATCCAATATTTTTTATGTTAAATATTCCCTTGTTATCAGGGTTTTTGGGGACGGTTACCAGAAACAGTGGCATATTTTTGTTTATTTTCCTGTTTCTCAACAGGGAAATATGATTGGGTTTAAAGCCAAATGTGTGTAATTCACTCATCAGTTCTTCTTGATTAAAATCTGTGGGTAACCCTCTCAAGACTACCTTCAACTGTTTGTTGTGGGCCATCTCAAATGTATGAGACCGCAATTTCTTGTCCGAGATAAATTTTTGAATTAACCTGTGCTCTTCGGCAGAAGTTGGGAATACTCGGAGTTTCCCATTCTCAAAACGCCCCTCGAGTGGTGTTTCACATAACTTTCCTAACTGGTTGAGGAGCTCGGTTGCATTGCTCTGTGCGTCAATCACGATGGGAGCAATGCATATACCGTTGCAGCCTACCAAAGTAAAGCCGTCGTCTTTCTCACTGGTTCCGGGAGCGCTAACACTCTCAGCGGCTTTCGCCACCGGGCTGTTTGGCGCAATCACCGGCTTAACTGGTTCTACTATGACCTCTTCCGAGATCTCTTCGGCTGTCGTTTCCCCTTCCTCCATAGAAGATTGCGATCCAACTCCTGTTCGCTGTCTGTCGCTGGGCATATGGCTCGCGAAGCGAGCCTCCATCCCATATCATAACCTGTGAATGGTGCCTGGGGAAGTAAATTTTCCTTAATTATGAGAGACACCCTGGCTTTCGTTGATAGTAGAGAGATGCGGTTAAATCAAAATTCAAAGTTAAAAAGTTCTTCCTGAAATAGCTGTGGTGGTTCCTTGTGATTTGAGAAGTGAACTGGCACTTGGCTGGCTGCCCTGAAGTTAAATTATCATAATTGAATGGGAAGGTAGCCTGTGTGGGTAAGCGGTATATGACAAATGGATAATTTAGATTGAGTTAAAGAAAATATTTGAAAGTAAAGTATAAAAAAAAAAAATTTAGCAGTTCATTTGCCAAAAGGCAAATGAGGTTATTAAATGTTAGGGAGGATTATAGGAGTCAAGGAGAAAATTCTCCTTGGTCTTTTAGTATTGTCATGGGGAGTATAATTTTCGAGATTAATGATGTGATAGTTATATTTGTTTGAGGTAATGAGTCAAAAAAGTTTATGGCAAGTTTTTAAATATAACTTTTAAAATTCGGAAGTTTTAATGCCTTGTAGATATCTGCATTTCTCATGTACATATTCACATGAACAATCATGCGAATAGTTTTATTTTGGGAAATTTCAAGAGTTTTTAAATTGCTTTTAGCGGCATAGCCCCACACAGGACAACCATAACTCAAGATGGGCCGCAGAACGGCAGTGTATAGAGAAGTACCTTATTATCTCTAGTCATTGTAGAATCCCGGCAAATTAGAGGGTAGATTAGTCTTAGCGCATTCCGGAATTTGTTACGCGCATGTAAAATGTGTTGTTTCCAAGTAAGTTTACTATCTAGTAAGAGTCCTAGGTAAATTGTGTTTTGAGACCATTGGAGTGGTGTGGAGTATAGTGTTGGCGGTGTTGCAGTTGTTTCCTTGTGAACAGCACTGCTACTGTTTTTTCAACATTTAGTTTAATTTTCCATGTGTTAAAGTATGTTTCTAGTAGCTTTAAGTGATTATTTAAATGTTTGGTGATGGATTTGTGATTTTTGAAAGTGGTAGCAATGGCAGTATCATCCGCATAAATGTTGAGACTTGTGTGTGGATGTGTCGGTATATCGTTAATGTATATATTAAATATAATTGGACCAAGCAAGCTTCCTTGCGGGGCCCCTAAATTGACTATAGATATTTGAGAGAGAATCTTTAACGCGGACTTGATAGGATCTGTTAGTAAGATATGAGTTGATTAGGTGTATAAGAACAGGTGGGAAATTGTTAGTTATAAGTTTGTAAATTAGTCCACCAATCCAGACTCGATCAAATGCTTTCTGGATATCCAGAAAAACAGCTCCAGTGGATCTGCCCCTCTGGAACCCAGAAGCAATTTTCTCAGTCAGTCTTAGGAGTGGGTGGCATGTAGAGAATCTCTTTGTGAAACCAAATTGGTTTGGGTTAATAAAGTTAGATTCTGAAATGAAGGTGTTAATCCTGTTAAGTATAATATGCTAAGTAATTTTACTGAGGGAGGATAGAAGGCAGATAGGTCTATAGCTTGAAGGTTGATGATTATTTTTGCCAGGTTTTTTAATTGGGAAAATTATTGCATTTTTCCAGTTGTTAGGAAAATGTCTAAGTTTGAGAATTTTATTAATTAGGAAGGTGAGAGTTAGAATGGCTTTAAAAGGAAGCTTTTTAATCATTTTATTTGTGATCTTGTCGGAGCCTGGAGATTTATTATTTTTTAACTTTTTGGCATAATTAATTATTTCGATTGGATCTATTGGAGTGATAGGAATAGGAGGCGGGTTAGAAAAGAAATTTTCTAACGTGTTAGTTACTATTGCATCGATATTAGTATTAAAATGTGTCGGTCTAATGTTATCTGTGAAGTTACCTTGAAAAGTTTCAGCTAGTAATTCTGCTTTTTGCTCATCGGTGATTGCTGTATTGTTTAAGGATGGGATATCTGATCGTTTTTTGCGGAGATATTTTTGATACTGCCAGAGAGTGTTATCTTGTGTGTTCATTGCTTCAAGTTTAATTTTCCATGTTTGATCCGAGAATTTTTTAAGCTCTTTTTTAATTATTTTCTGTAGTCTATTGTAGTTTGTTTTGTGAATGGGATTTAATGTGTTTTGAAATGTTTTTCTGGCTTGATTTTTCTATCTTATGAGGTTTTGAATGTGTTGTGGAGTGGAGGTGTGGTTCTTGTTTGTGATTGGCCGGGAGGCGTGTTCGTAGGCGGAGCGGACAGCTTCGGTGAATAGATTGATTTTGTTTTCTAAGATGTTTGGATTTGTAATTTTTCAAAGTCCGAAATATGAATATTATTTTTAACGTACTCAGAAAATTTAGACCAACAGGTGGTAACTGCTCTAGTATTGTCATTGTGAATATTGTTATTAAAAGAAAAGTTAAGGATGACTGGGTTATGATCGGATGAGAGTTCCGGTATGGAGAGAATTGTGTAGGGGTATTGAAAGTTATTAATGAGTGCGAAATCCAGTGTATTAGCCGAGTTGTTCCCGAACTTGGTCGGGGTGTCGGGGAATGTAATTTCTATATCGAGTATGTCAGTAAAATTTTTAAGTTGATTTCCCCGAATGGAATTATTGGAGCAGTTCCAGGCGTTGTGTGTGGCATTAAAATCGCCAAAAATCACACAACTACTGTTGATCTGAATTAAATTTTCAATGACGAGAGTGAAGAGTCTATTGTCTGAATTTGGGGGAATGTAGATGCTAATAATTGTGAGGGGATTGAAATTTGGAGGATTAATCGTAACAATGGTAGCTTCGGTGTAATGGAGTTGTGGTGTTTGCGTATTAAAGTGATTAATAGAGTTTTTGATCATTATTAGAGGGCCTCCACCGACAGCGTGTCCGTCCGCAACGCGGTCATTTCTGTAACAAGTGTAATTTGCAATTCTTATGTTGTGTATAGGTCTCAGTTTTGTTTCTTGAACTAATATTATATCGGGAGAGTACTTCTCTACAAAAAGTTTAAATTCATTTATTTTAGAAAGTATGCCGTTTGCATTCCATGAACACAAACTCAGGCCAATCAAAGTTCGACTAATCATCGTCAAAATCAATAATTGCCTCAAAAAGGGCGTGCAATTCTTTTTTACGTTGTTCTCTGTTTTTTGCTTTTTTAGATTTTACAGGTGGAGGGGTGGGGGATACTTACTGCATTACCGATATGTTGGGTAAGCATGGAAAGGGCTAGAATTGTTTGCTGGAGCGTTTGGGTAATGAAGTACATGTCAAACGTTCCGTTGTTGTTGAAATTGATTGTAGGTGGGGTCGGTAAGGTAGATTGATTGGCCTGGTTTGTTACTAAAGCAGCAGGAGTTCCCTTGACTTGTGGTGCCATCTGTTGTGTTTTAGTAGAGTTGGAGGCACTTGCGGCTTGAGAGTATGAGGTTCCTGGTCTAACAATGCTGTTTACTGTGTTAGTGTAAGTGTTTGTCTTTTCTTGCGAACCTTTGCGGGGTTTAGGGAATTTAGGGCAGCCAGAGTAATTTGCCATATGTCCATAACTTTCACAGTTTATACAGTAGGGTTTTCAACTCGTTCAATTTCACATTCGCGTGTTTGGTGAGCATCACCACATTTTAGACACCTTGGCGTGATGTGGCAATTTTCCGCTGTGTGGTGGAAACGGTTACAAGAGTAGCATTGGGTGACCCCTTTGCCATCGTAACCGTCCACAGTGACGTTCATAAAGCTGACTTTTTTAAGTTCAAAAATTTTAGCGTTAAAGATGTTCCTAGGTAGTGATACATGAAATATAGGGAGAGGTTGTTTGGAGATTCGGCCAATAAGTTGTGAAACTTTATCTACCGTATATCCTAATTCCACAAGGTCATTTTCAATATCTTTAGGGTTGGAATTTCTGGGAAGCCTCTTAATAACAACTTTTATTGGTCTTTCGGCTTTTGGTTTTATTGCAAAGTATTGGAATTGGAGTTCATCAAGTTTGTTAATTAACTCGCGCCTTTCTTCGTCAGTGTCCGTTAACAGTTTTATGTATTCGCCGGTGATAAATATCATTAAGGTAATCATCTAAAATATCATCTGGGTAAATATCATTAAGAGTTTTCATTTGTAATCTATGGTCCTTTGAGTATTTAAGAAAAACTGGAGGTGGGAGCTTTTTGGCTCCAGGATTGTTTGCCTTGGGCAATAAAGTGGTGTTTTTAGTGGTGTTAATTCGAGAGGTTCCTGCTCCTTTTGTATCCTTGGGTTGTAAGTTATTAAATCTATTTTGCAAGTTAATTTTAAATTTTTCTTTGTAAGTTAGATTATTTTTCGAAACTTTTCCAGGGGGAGGAGTGGTGAAACCATCCTCCTCCTTTCTTTTAGTAGGTTGAGATTTTACTGGTGAAGAAGTAGGGGTTTCATGTACAGGGCAGCCAGGGGTATCACAGTAAGGTAAAGTGCCAAATTCACTTACCGCTTTATCAAGTAGATCTTCATAATAGGTGCATTGTTTGACCATCTCAACAAAGGTGGGGTCGTGTTCACACATCTTGGGCATTCGATTGTTTAAGAGTTGTGATCATGTTTTCAAATCCTTGGGCAATGAGGGTGTATCGACGGATGTCGGCCTTAGTTGCCTCTAGCTTAGCACATGAGGTTTGTCCGATCGGTCGTTCCGGGGTTGAGAGTTGAGCCGGGGTTTCCAGAGTGTGGGAGAGAAGTATTTTGATAGTCCATGTCCGTAGGGAGTTCGTTATTCGAGGCCATAGTCGTCAGCGAAGAATTGTTGTTGTATTCAGGAAGTCGACTCAGCTCTAAAAAGAGCTATAAGTGCGACCTGGGGAGTGCACAGAAATGCCAGACGTGAGAGCTCGCTCGGAGAACGTGCTAACTGCTCGGTGTTAAACCTTCCAATCCCTTTTCTTTTCGATCCAACTCCCACCTTCTTGATACTATATATACTATATTAGCTGAACTTTTGGCTCGGCCAATAGGATTACTCCCCTCCATTCTCTATTCCTTTTTCCAATTCACGAAACTTTTTTCCCGCACTTTCTGATCATGGTTCTTCGCTGCAACCCGATTGGCCAGCTTTGCTCCGCCCACTTTGGGCTTTCAGTGGTTCAGATTTTCTAGCTCTTAAAAGAGCTTTTGTTTTTAATTTTAATGTATTATTATTTTAATTTTTTAAAAGTCATACACACAATTTTAATTTTTAATTTATAGTATTATCTTTTTAAAATGGGCAATGGTAAATTTTTACAGTCACTTCCATTCCAGGATAGGAGGTTAGAGTCCGGAAGGACTTAGAACTCCAACAAAAGTGCAACGAACCACCCCATTGGTTCCTGCCTCCGAAGCCACACCTCCTACCCACCGAACAACGCTCACATCGCAATTGAACCTCAATGCTAGATAAAAGGCAGAGTGAAGGGACCACTTCACAGCCCTCTCTTTGAAGTCAGAAAAGTCAAAGTGGAATGCAATATAGCTAGTCCATACTGGAAGGCTCGGCATCAAATGGTCAAGAAGCCAAGTACGGGCGTTGGATAAATAAATTATATGAAAATATTTTCTAACGAAAGTGTTTATTTCCTTTCTATTATTCTGTGCTCTTAACAAAGGGCAAAAGTCAATCATTTACAGTTACTCAAATACCTACTGATATGAGGTTGTGACGAATTATAAACGAAGAAAAGAGTTATTTATTTCGAAAACAAACAAATCGAAATGAGTGCGAATTAGACAGTCCATAATAAGTAGTTCCATGACATAATTTTCGTATAGTAATGTTTATTTAGGTACGAGCTTGCCTCAATGCGGCTTACATTCTACACTGCTGGACAATTGCTAAGGCCGGATCACAAATTGCTATGTAGCATAACATTAAGCGAGACATGAGGCCTAGTAGGATAAAATATAGTTGCCACACTGTTCAGACATTAGAATAAAGAATATTTATTGTTCTAGAAAGTACAAAAGCTGTGAAACATCTGAAAGAAAAAAAATGTTCAGTTGATCTGCGTACGGAGAAATGGAACAATGCATCTAAAAGTCAGCAGGCACCTTAAAGAAAGGTATCAGTACGGGATATGTCCACCGTGGAGTGTGATGCAACATTCCACACGTCGTACCATACTTTGCACAACATTATCCAGCAGCTGTTGAGGCAATTTATCCCATTCCTCTGTGAGTGCACGGATGAGGGTGTTCCTGTTTGTCGGAGGATAGTTTCGACCAGCAACTTGCCTCCCCAAAGCATCCCACACATTTTCAATGGGGTTTAGATCTGGAGAACGCGCTGGCCATACGAGACGTTGAATACCCTCGCTGTCTAGACAATCCTGAACAGCGAGTGTTCGATGACATGTTGCGTTGTCGTCCATAAAAACAAATTTATCACCGACAGCACCACGGAAAAGACGAACATGAGGAAGTAGAACTTCATCAATGTATCGTTGGCCCATCATAGTCCCATTCGCAACCACATGTAGGCGCGTGCAGCCATTGATCATGATGCCGGCCCACACCATGATACTGCATGTCGGATATCGGTCCTTTCCTGGATATTTTCTGGACGATAAGCAGTACCACTCTCGCGCCAGATCAGTTGGCGTCTACAATCCGATGACAGACTGAACCTACTCTCATCTGAGAATAGTACGCATGCCCAGTCCAATTGTGATGCTCACGACACCATTGCAAACGGGCAGTACGGTGCTGTCTGGTCAATGGGACACACACAACAGGTCTGCGTGCGTATAGTCCTCCTCCCCTCGAACGTCTGGCAACAGTTTTTCGGGAGATCTGCTTTCCTGAGGCAGCAAGAAACTGATTTGCCACCTGCTGAGCTGTGGTGCGCCTGTTCCTTTTTG
Organism: Trichonephila clavipes; assembly: GCA_019973935.1. Classification (NCBI taxonomy): domain Eukaryota; kingdom Metazoa; phylum Arthropoda; class Arachnida; order Araneae; family Nephilidae; genus Trichonephila; species Trichonephila clavipes. The sequence continues at coordinate 121,841 of BMAU01001568.1, forward strand.
CTGATAGGACGATATATCTGTCTTCTGCAGGCGTCGTATTTCTAACACGACCTCCCCCGTGCCGTCTACTACACATTCCAGTAGTTTTAAATGACTTCCACAGCCGTGAAACAACGCTGTGAGCGATGTCGAACTCCCTGGCATCATCTGTTATTTTTCGCCCTTTTTCGATCTTTTCAATAATTCGGCCACGCATAAAATCATCTATGTGATGTCGGGAACACATGCCAAAAATTTTAAGTTCGTCTATTAAATCTTTCCTGTAAAACTTTGACTTGAAACAACAACTGTCCACACGCGTCAAAACCTTTAAAGCTCTTATGAACGCTATCACGTGATGAACAGATGTGGAAAAAAAATTTGCATACTCATACTTCCTCTTCTCACGATATGGGATTGAGGACTGTTTACAGTCCAGACGCCCAAAAGAAAACGCCTATTCAACGCCTATTCTTACTAATATCCCGCACTTATTCTAATTTTCCACATTTTGCTTCCTTTCATTTTGTGGTTGCTATGGATCATAGTGTTATCCGTCCTTAGCAATTGTCCAGCAGTGTACTATGTAAGTTACACACTAACATTAATTACAATTTTGATACAGAGGTGCGCACAGCAGCGCCTTCGTGTGGCCAATATTTCAGCTGAAAAGAGCTGAGTACTCGAGTCATTCACCCAACGATATTATTCTGTGGTACTTTCTGGCTTAAATAAAAGTGCAAATTTTGTAAACAAAATCGAATTCAGTCAACCAAATTTTAAAAGACAGTTAGGCCGAGCGTACACATTGCTAGCAAATTCAATGAGCCTTTTTTTTGTATGTGTGTTTCAAGATTTTACTGAAATGAAGATACAGCTTACTCAGTAGACAGATTACCACTAAAAAATTTCGCGGTCATTATCATTGCCATCGTTGTAGACGACGGTCTAAAAGCAATTGTTTACCATCTCTGCCCTTACCTGCCTAAGTAAGATAACTAATTTTTGAGATATTTATAGTTTTGGAATTAACATGTATTTAAAAAGTGGTAAAATATTTCATTGCATTAAAAGTATTGAAGTATTTATCTTACGGACAAGTTCTACTTTGTAAACAACAACTTTGAGCCGAAACTGAAAGACTTCCATTCCTACTTCTGGTGTAATCTACAGGAAGACATTGAAATGCCACTGAGTTTTTCAAATTTCTAATGCAATTTTTGAACTGTATGGATAGAATTTGATCTATACATTTCAGGGGGGTTCAGGATTTTATATTATTTATTTCAATATCTTTCCTAAAAACCTTGTTAATTTTCTTAGCTAAATAGGGATTTTGCTATAACCGTAAAAGGAAAAGAGTCTTAATGACTGCAGCGCCCCAATGGAAAGCTTTACGGTAGTACTTGTAAATAAAAACACTTCAAAAACTATAGTTTAAAAAAAACATGCTTTTATAGTGGATCGAACTAAAAGGTAAACAATTAGTTCTTAATATAAAAATAAAATGATTAACGAGAAAATAATTATGTCATTGTGGTAAAAGTTTGGTTTGCTCTATACTAATTGTTATATCTTACTAGCTCTATTCCGAAATGCTAAGTTTGTGTAAAAGTGTAGTACAAAGCACACACCCCACGCTTTTACCACAATGACATCAATTTTCTCGTTATTCATTTTATTTTATAAAGAATTATTTTTTTACTTTTTAATTCGATTCACTATAAAAAAGCGGGTTTTTTAAAATGTTTTTTTTTTTCAAATCTAGAATTTATTTTTCATTGTTTAGTTTGATCTACAATAAAAGGCTGTTTTTTTAGTTTTTAAAACTATCATTTATTATTTGTTGAATTTATTCTTTAGTTTTATATTTGGAGCCAGAATTATGTGGCTCCTGGAATTAGTCTTGCTCTTCAATGGATATTAATTAAAGGGTCTGAAGGGTATTTATTCTCTCCGTTTACGCGGCCACGGATAAGCCCCATATCGTTATATTTCAAAGATTCCATCTCTATAGATACAAGTCTAACTAATAAAATGTGTTAAGAAGAAATGTTAAATGTCAATCATATTATCACCTTTTAAATGTATTTCCATAATGTTAATTCCTATCATCACTTCTAAACATATTGCTTTATCAAAATGAAAAACTATTTAGCAGTTAGAACATAAATTTATCACCTTTTAAACGTATTGCTGTAATGTTAATTCGTACAATCACTTCTATAATAATAAAAAATATTTAGTAGTTATAGAAAATAAATTATTTTTATTCACATGTGCGAGGGTTTTTTTTCTTTCTTTTTTTACATAAAGATCACTTTTTTGTTTGTTTATTGGTATTAATAGCAAGCGTTTTCATTTTTAGGGTTGCACTTTTTTAAGGAGTAGGGTCTTTCAGTAGTCTGGAATTAGTCGCCAAAACCCGAAATTGCAAAAATCGTTATTTTTAACAATCTTGATCAGGAAAACGGAAATATTATTATATTAATTAAAATTGTTGTAAAACATTGTAAAATAATTAATATTTATGTTGTATTCTCATCGGTTTTTGACAAATGTGCAAAATTTCAAATTAATCTGACTTTTTAAAGTGGGTAAAAATCGAGTCCAAAAATTCCATTACATACAAGTGAAACTTATTAAAGTGTGCTGAAAAGGAAGGGAGAACGCTTTTGTGAAGCTTAGCAAAAAAGTTTCATTTAAGTTCGAATTTTTCAAATATATTTAGTTGTTATTTCTTTGAATATCTCAAGTTATCCTCAGTTGTATCCTCAGTAATTAAATATTAATTATTCCCATAAATCTAAAAATTAAATGTGAGAAAATAGTTGATTGTTCATTTACGTCGCATTTATACAAATCAATTCTAAACAAAAATATTTTGATATAGTGTTATAATGGGTTTGAAAACTTTCGATATGTATTGTTACACGCAGTGGGGGTCTTATTTTTTAAATTATTCCTGGTTTGGCACACGTATTTTTCCAATAAAAAATCTAAATTTCGTATAGAATAGAACGTTAAATTCTACCACTGTCACGCTCTCAAGGGGTGCAGATCCTCTACTAAATGCATCTGATCTGTCTAAATGCGTTTAGCTGAAGGATCAACCAAAGCCCCGTCATACCGAAAGGTACCCGTCGCCCATACCATGATATCACCTGATTTCTCTATCTCCCACCAACTATAACTCGTGACACTCACGAACATTTTTTGGTCCGTCGAGCCGGAGTCATGAACTAAAGCGCGATGGATATTTTAAAATTAAACAAAGCTAAAACTTCCTTAAAAGGAAGTATTACTAGAATCGCAACCTTCATGGACAACGAGTCCGAACATGCTGACATAACCGAGCTGGAGGTCACACTCAAGAAAATTCACCAACTCCAGAGGAAAATTGAAGAATTGAAAGAGCTACTTTTTGGATTAGACACCGCAAAACCACCAACAGAAGAAGCGGAATTCGAAGAAGATTTATACAAATGTGAAACACGTCTGGACGATTTGGAAGTAAGAGTTAAAAAATTGATTAACTTCATTAAGAGGTCACAGGGGTGTTAATCTTCTATTTTTTCGAATTTTTGAAAAAAATATATGTTGTTCCTCATTTTCTTTTGAACATTTTGATACCAACCACGTGATAGTACTACAAAAACTTCGAAAGTTATTCGAAAAATTCCAAACAGCAATTTAGTAATAACAATGTTTAAATGGCTACATGCCACACCCACTTTTTCTTGATTTCCGCATACGTTTTATTTTTCTGTTTTTAAAAAGCCTCATGAAATATTTTAAACACTTGCTTAATTGAGAAGGAAGCTTGCAACTCAACACACGCTTTTTTAATGTGTTTTGATTCTGTTTTGGTAATGCTAGCACGTTGTTTGCTTATCGAAATTCAAAACAGCGTTGTTTAAAACCGTTTATCAAAATTGAAAATTCTCGATTGAAATGGAAAATACTCATCGTAGACCTTCAATTAAACTTCCGAAGAAAAGAAGATTTAGAGGGAACCAAATCATGAAGGTATGTTCTCATACATATGTTGCAGAAAGGAGAGATAAAAATGTGTGCTTCCAGTAATAAAATCTCAGGATATCAGACTTCATTAAAGTCAAATCTTGTTAAGGTAAGTGAAAACTCTCTCTCTCTCTCTCTCTCTTCAAAGGATATCGTATTTTTGATTTTATTTCAACTTTTAGCTCTATTTTATCAGTAGCATGTTGTTTAAAATGTCATAAACCATTAACAATTAATGAAAAGTCCACTCGTGGTTTATGTTCGAATTTTGAAATACGTTGTAAAAACTGGGAGTGTTTGTACTTTTTCAAGCTGTGAAAACACTGGGAATAAAAATAATGCTCCAGAAATTAACAGAAGATCTATTTTAGCAATGAGATGCATAGGCCAAGGTTTAGAGTCATTAAAAACCTTTTGTGCTGTAATGAGTCTTCCTAATCCTGTTGAACAAAAATCACATGATGTTATTAATAATAAACTTTCACCTGTTATGAAGGAAGTCGCTGAAGAAAGCATGAAAATGGCAGCTGTCGAAGAATATTCTTCGTCACCTGATAACCTTTTAACGGTAAGTGGTGATGGTACCTGGAAGACGAGAGGACATTCATCGTTGATTGGAGTATGTACTGTAATAGGGGCCGAAACAAGTAAGGTTTTGGATAGGGAAGTGTTGTCCTCATTTTGCAAAGGATGCGACAGTTATAAAGGGGTAAAGTTTGGTATCAAGTACAATAAATGGCAAAGAGCGCATAAGATTTCATGTAGAAAAAATTATTCTGGCTCTGCTGGTAAGATGGAGGTTGACGGGATGTTGAGGATTTTTAATCGATCAGAAAAGCTTTCAACCTGAAATATTCGAACTACATAGGAGATGGCGACACAAAAACATTCAATGCCCTTTCTGAAAACAAGCCATACGGCGATGACCATCTTATTCAGAAAATAGAATGTGTAGGCCATGTGCAAAAGAGAATGGGTACAAGACTTAGGAAGCTTAAATTAGTATATAGTAAAAAGAAATTATCTGATGGTAAAACTATTGGCGGTAAAGGTAGGTTAACTGATAGTTTAATTGATAAACTTGCGCATTACTATGGTAATGCTATTCGATGCAATTCTACTAGTGTAAAGGAAATGCGGAAAGCCATTTGGGCTGTTTGGGGTCATTCTTGCAGCACTGATGATGAACCGATGCACTGGTTTTGTCCTACAAATCCAAATACATGGTGTAAGTATATAATGCCGCAATTAATAATAATTTACAAAATTATAAACACAAACCCTCAGTTGCTAAAGCTGTTCGAGATGTAATTAAGCCTGTAATTGCAGACTTATCTCATCCGGCACTCCTGAAGAAATGTTTAGGAGGTAAGACACAGAATCCTAATGAAAGTTTAAATTCATTAATTTGATCATTAATTTTTCAGATTGCAGAGATTGCTGCAAATCTAGAAACCAGTGTTTTTAATGGTGGAAATCAAATACTTATTACTATTTTAGAGAAATTTGGCTTGAAAATTAACAGAAATGTTTGTGTGCCCCTGGCTGAACGTGACAATCGTCGAATCTTTACGTCAAGACAGAGCCTTTAAGAATAGCTTTTTGAAGCTCGCAGAGCCAAGAAAATTAAAAGAGTAAAGAAATTGAGCTGTTTCAGGAACAGGAAGGTATATATTATTATCCTGGAGAATTTTAGCGTGTAAGTTTTAAGATTTATTTTCTCAAATTCAATTTTAAAACTTTAAAGCCCTTTTTCTCAGTTTGTGTTTTTTTGAATGACGCGCATTGCGTTTCAAAAACTATCATACTTTGATGTATAAAACTTTACAGAATTATAAATTCTATCATAATCTTCAAATCCTAGCTATTTATAGTATTATAAATTTTTAATTTTTTGAAATATTTCAACAAAAATTGAATTTTTAAAAATTTTTTAAAAATGTATTTTTTTATTTTTAAAAATATTATTTTTTATTTTATTTTTATAAGATAAGCTAGCATGTAATAAGGATATATTTGACTTTATAAATCAACTTATTGCTAGTAATTAGAATTATTATTGCAGAAAATATCATGCGCGTCGTAAAACACACTATTTGTCTCTTACAAAAATTTTTCTTATTTTTATGTGCTTATTATTTTTAAAATTATGATTATATTTTAGATATTTTATACTTTTTTGAAACTTTATTCCTTTATAAGAAATGTGTAAAAGAATCAAATTATTTCATTTTAATCTCAAAAAATTATTTCTAGTCGAAAATTGTTTGTATTTTGTGCTCTCGAAACATTTTCAACACCCCTGTGACCCCTTAATGTATCATTGTCTGTGACTGCAGTTGAAAAAAACAAGTACGAAAACGGAACTTTTGCTCAAACAAAAATTCCACCTATAATACTTCCCACCTTTTCGGGAAAATATGAACAATTTAGTAACTTTAAATCCCAATTTGATGATTTAATTACAACAAACGAACAACTGACTCAGTCACAGAAATTGTATTATTTAAATTCCTGTCTATCAAATGAAGTTAAAGAATTTGCCTCCACCTTCGATACATTTTCTTCATTGTATGAAGCACTCGAATCCCGATATGATAACAAAAGATTGATTGTCTATATTCATGTGCAACAAATATTAAATTTTAAGAAGATAGAACGTGAGAATCCGAAAGAAATTCGTGAAATGATTGATTGCATTAAAAAAAACTTACGAGCTCTAAAATTATTAAACTATGAGCAAAATAATTTATTTAATGTATTTTTATTAAATATTATGCTAAAGAAATTGGATAATGAATCACGAAAAAATTTCGAACTGAGGTTAAATGCAAAACATGTTCCCACATTTGATGAATTTATTGCATTTTTAGAACAACGCGAAACCATTCTTTTATCCGTAGATAAAAATTGTATTGTCGAAACAAAAACGATATTAAGAAAACCTAGTTTATCCTTTAAAACAAAAACCAATCTTTTAATGAATCAAACTGTTGAAAACAAGAGTTGCATAGCTAGTAAGGATAAAACTTCACATCCGATATTTCGATGCAAAAAGTTTCTAGAATTGAACCCCGAAAAACGATTAGATCTAGTCCGTCTGCATATGTTATGTGAACTGTGTTTGCGAAAAAACCACAAAAGGATGCAATGTACTTCGACGTATATGTGCCCATGTAGCAATAAACATTCTCGCTCCCTCTGTACTGCGGCAATAGGTGACCGAAGAAAAGGGGCTATGCCCTCCGCCGAACTTCCAGTACTAACAAACCCGGGGGACCGGGAATCGGATATACGTGGAAATGTTGTCGGAGTACTTGTTTCCCGCAGGGAAACTTCACCTCCTATCTTTGGAACTGTGGGTGAGCTTTGCTTCGGCTTTACCTTAGCCCAGAACTGCATTAAAGTATTGAATTTTTTTTTTTTTTTTCATTAGGAAGTGAAAGACACTTGTGGGGGAGAGTTACTTGTTGTGGGGGAAGTATAGAGTGTATAAGTGAAAAAGTTTGAATTTTAAATATATATGGCAAGTTTATTATGAGAATAAGTGGGAAAATGCCGGACACAGGCGATGCGGCGAGCCGTAACACCTGCGAGGGAAGGAATCGGATATGATAGATTCTTCCACACAGAACACAGTTTTGAGTAGCATAGAAAGAACGTGTTAATATCGACTGGTAGCGTTTTCTTACGAAATAATGAAGGCCGAGAACTAAAATGTCCCGTCATTTTTGACTCAGCGTCTAATATTAATATTATATCTAGAAAAATGTGTGATTTTCTTGGCATTACAATAGAAAAAATAAATTCCTCAGTTTCAGGACTCAATTCATTGAAACAAAATTTAAAGGGAAAAACTAATACTTTAATTTCTAATAAAAGTGGTACTTTTAGAGAAAACATAGAATTTTTTTGTGACTGCAAAGATTACCGGGTTGACACCAAGTGTTACGTTAAATGTTTCGGAAATAAAAATTCCTGAATTTTTAGAATGATCAGATCCCTATTTTTACGAAGCTAAGGAAATTCACGCTTTACTGAATGCGGATATTTTCTTTAGAATAATTAAAGAAAACGTATATAAAGTAAATAAAGAATTGTTGTTCAGGGAAACTGAATTTGGATGGATTGCTGGTGGACGACTCCAGGGAACCAATTCTAATAACTTTTCATGTTACTTTCTTAAAGATAATGATTCTGTTGAGGATACATTAAAGCTGTTTTTTGAGCTCGAATCCCTTGGCATAAAAGATGACCTTTGCTATCGGAAAGATGACCAAGCTATGAATATTTTTAAGGAAACTGTACAATATAATAATAATCGGTATGTGGTTAAATTACCTTTTCGTAAACATTGGAACGAATTGTCGAATAACATTTCTGTGGCAAAACAACGTTTCCAGAGTTTATGGCGAAGGTTACGAAGGAATAAAACGCTTTACACTCAATACAAAAAACGATTCAAGATTATTTGTATCAAGGAATCATAGAAAAGTCAAAGATACTGAAATTAATGTACACAAACCAATGTATTACTTACCACACCAAGCGATAAAAAAGGAGGGTCGTGTTACTACTTCTACTCGTATTGTTTTTGATGCAGATTCACACCAAGCTAACGAACTATCACTGAACGATTGCTTGTGGACTGGACCTAATTTGAATCCTAATCTTTTAGATGTTTTAATTAATTTGAGGCTAAATCGAGTTGCAATAACATCGGATATTCGTCAGGCTTTTCTTCAAATTTGCTTGGCGGATAAACATAAAGATTTTGTACGGTTTTTATGGACAGATAGTAATCCACGTATATTGGGGAAAAGCCCAACATACATAGCATTTTCACTATTATTTACGAGATAAAAATCTTAATCCGTTAATACGTTAAATTATTTTATCTCTAGCACAATAGAAATTTCAGTATTTGAAAAGCTGGGTGTTAGAAACAAAATGTAGCATACTAGCTGGTATACCCGTTCTTCGCACGGGTGAACTGAAAAATTAAACACAGATTGAAGGATAAAGAAGTTTTTAATGAGTTAATTTTACGTGAATTGCAAATTAAACAAAAAAGCTTTTTGCGTAGCTCAGTTAAACAAACAACAAAAAAAGAAAGAAAGAAAACACCTTTGTTAAATTTTTAAGTATGTAGATAAAATAGCTGATAAAAAGGATTTTTTTTAATTTATAACTCCCCGTAACACTCTTGAGGGTCGATTTTTGAAAATACCTTCCTAAGCTGATCTCTGCTCAGCAAAAGTAACACATTGTTAAAAGTTTTGTGTAATGAACGCTTAAAATAGTGCAAGTAATTTTTATCTGAAGGTATAATACATTAATATTACTTTCTGTAGTATTTATTTTATGTTAAAATTGTAATATTCGCAAGCAACGCCGTTTCTTAAATTATAATGGCGATTCAATGAAAATCATAGCGAAGTATTAACGATAGAGTCAAGTTGGCAAATGTCTAGCTACTGTTATAGCTCGAGCTTTATTAGAGCTTTGTAAGGCCCACCGTGTAGGGAAACAGTGCACTTGAACGCTTTATCTACCACATTATGATTTACTGCAGTTTTTTTCATACAATATTTTTTTGGGGGATCACGACATTTAAAATTAAAGGATATAAATAAACAAAGTACTCCACTTTGGGAAATTTAATCCGTGCAGAGGTGGGCAGACTTTTACATGACACGGTTTACTTTAAATTTTTCATGATGTCGCGGTCCACCATGTGACGTAGTTGTGATAAGCAAAACAAAAAAAAAAAAAAAAATGCTCAACACAATATTTGGATTACAACAATAATAAATACAGATTGTGTATATCTACCTACATATAACTACAGCAGAATTACTTAAAACTACGTTTTAAGTAAAACGTAAAATACAAACATAATAATTATACCTATAAATTTAATATCAAATCATGCACATTTTCAAACAATTCACAACACATCCCAAATTAAGTAATTTTCCCTTAAAATTATATAGTTTTTATAGCTATAGTCTCAATAGACGACTTAGTCTTCGTATTATCTGCCCCAATCTTGAATACCTCGGTATATTATTACTAACTGCTAATCTTACACTGGATTCTAAGTGGTCGTCTGTGAAACGGGAATATGAGGTCTTAATTATATTCTTCGTTGAAAATGTAGATTCTCATGGGTAGGTAGAGCGAAAGAACGATGTTAAATGAATTGCAGCTTTTTTTAAATTTGGGATACTTTCCTTCATCCAATAGATTCCAAGAGTTATTCTTAACAAATTATGCCCTTTTGAAAGAGAAAAGCTTCGTTTTCCTCGAGAGATAAAGAAAACATGTAACATATTGCTAAAAAAAGTCTGCGTTCACCCCATAAGAAATCATACAGCAAAGGTAAAATTTAATAGAAATATAATTTTTTTCTAACAAAATTTCCCGAATTTTTTACTATTACTTAAGTATTGAGCATGCAAGAATTCGTTAATTTTGAATTAAAAGTATTTAGGATAACGGGGGGGAGTTTTGTAGCGAAATACACAAATAGTAGGCAGAAAAAGTTTGCGTTCACTATTTGAATATTCTTGGTTCTTGGAATTTGTATCAACAAGCAACAGATTTTTTGCATTTAGTTATCAAGTATAATAGCTTAAGAAAAATGTGACGCAATATTTGTTACGTTTTTGTGAGATACGAAGCAATTCAAGGACATGGAAAATAAAAAGAAGGAAATTAGTACCAGTTAGATTAAAATCAATGTGAAAATGTGATAAGATGGAAAAAGTCGGCGGGATGTAGCCAGATCCGTTGGACGGCAGTATTCATCTATCCAGCATGTTATTTATAACTTTAAATCTACAAGAGCTTACACATCCAAACCTCTTCTAAGTCGTCCATCTAAACTCACAATCAGAGAAAAACGAAGTATGACATCAGTGGTGAAAAAAATCCATGTTCGTCTGCAACTTAAATAGCAACAGACATTCACGAGCAAGTTAACAAAAATATTTAGGCGGATTCTGCAAGAAAAATCTTGAAAAAGGCCGGATACCATAGTCGAGTGGTTCGCACAAAGCCTTATATTACAATGACCAACCGGCTTAAGCGGGTAGCTTTAGAAAAATATCATATACACAAGACTCTTGAGTTCTGGAGGACTGTGATATTCTCTGACGAGGGCAAATTTTGTATCTTCGGCATAAAAGGTTGTAAATTAATCTGGAGAAAACCTTGCACAGCGTTTCAAAAAGAGCGTTTAGTACCAACGGTAAAGCTCGGCGGCGGTGGAGTCATGGTGTGGGGGTGCATGGCGAGCAATGATGTTGACAAGATGGAGTATATATAATCAATTACGAACAAATATGATTACTTAGATGTCCTAAAAACTAATTTAAAGGAAAGTGCAACCAAACTCGGCTTAGGATAATTGTTTCGTTTTCAACACGACAACGATCCTAAGCACGCCACTGAGATTGGGAAACTTTGGCTCTTGTATAATGTCCCAAATCAACTGCACATGGCCCCACAGTCATCTGATCTGAATCCTACAGAACACCTATGAGATTTGTTGGAACGCAGGATTCGTCAACACAATGTATCTAGCAAAGATTTGCTGAAGAGTGTTCTTAAGGACCAATGGGAAAAGATAAGTGCTGAAAAAACCTCAAGATTTGTTAGTTCAATGCCGAAACGACTTCAGGAGGTTCACAAGTGATGAGATTAACCAACCAGCTAATAAATAGCTCATTCTCTTTTTAAATAATTTTTCTAGTTACTACTAAAACAGTGAAGGCAGAATTTTTCTACTTGATTTTTGTTATTATAGTTACAAACCTGTCTTTATTTTAAAATCTATGAAGGTAAACCAAGTTTACTTTTGTTATTCTGAAAATACTTAAAATGAACTAAATAAAAGTAATGAAAATTTGGTTTTAAAATTCCAGTTTTTAAACTTTTTTTTCATTGTTCATGTAAGCAATAGTACGTGAACGCAGATTTTTTCTAGCTAATGTATATTTAGTTATATTTTTCACATCAACATTGCCAAATGAATAACCCATGAATGCAACTTTTGTGGGATTCTAGTCCAGTAAATTCTTGAAAACGTCTCTCCAATTTGGTTTGGAGTTTTATTCACGTGTGTTTTCCATTATCTTGCTAACCACCTGTGTTTCTTTTAATATGCGCGTCTAAGATTTTATGTGAAGGTGGTCACCCCAAAATGTCTTGGCGGACCACCGGTCGATCGCGATCGACTTAATGCCCAACCCGGCGTTAGAGCTAATAAATTAATTAAAGATATTCCACTGTAAAATTAATTATGTACACTTTTCACTTAAAATAAATAGTCAAATCGTTTTCTAAGGTCTTCATTAACATACACAAAAACAATAATCTTTTTTCGGGACAAAAATAATAATCTTTGCAATCCACTGAAAACGCAATATCTGCTACAAAACTATTCGCCCCTTCCCAGCTAAAATACTCATCATAGAACCCGTGCTGCTATATATCTTGGAAAAGTGGATTTCAAAGAATATTCCTGTTAAGTATTGGTAGAATATTCCTTCTAAGTTGGTGTGGTAGTTAGGAGAAGGGGGTACCACAGCTCAGGTGTCGTCGACTTTACTTGATCATAGTTCAAAATTACGTGGACCGTTGCCGAAAGTCCTCGTCTAGCTGAACAGTGCAACGTTAATATTCACTCACTCCAAAAAATACAGTACAGTAGTTATAATTATTTTTATACTTAAAATGCAATATCTGCCTATTCAATTAAAATTATAGCGTTATAATTAACTACTAACCACAAACAAATTTTGAAAATTTATCCAAATGATGTAGTGTGAAAGAGAAAGTTTATTTACTTTAAGTACCAGAACCGATAGAAGCATTTATTTTGAAAAAAAAATCAATTTCTTACTACCAAATGTGCATAATAAAATCATAAAAAAACATTCAAATAAAGAGAAATTTATAACAACCTCTCCCTTCAAAACTTAGTTTTATTCTGAAATAAAAAAAATTAGGGATTATGCTGATAACAGGAATTAATTACAAGCGAGCACCTTGCATAGCCAAAACAAAAAGAGTTTCTTCACAAACAAAAGATAGATATATGCGGTCGTGGGCTTTTTTGCAGTGCACGCCAGAATTGCTTGCAGATGGCAGAGTTTTTTCCTACTTACTTGACAAATATCGTTATAATTTGGATATTTCACACATCTTTATAAATTATAGCCTATGCTATAAATTATAGCCTATGTATTATTCAGATGTATAAGCTATATTACTGTAAAGTTTCATTAAAATTCATTCAGTTGTTTTTGCGTGAAAGACGGCCTAACATCCTCACAAACTTTCACATTTATAATATATATCTAGATATATATACTTTAAAATTATTTTGGTGCTTGTGCATTATCACATCCTATGGATGGCGTTATATGAAATGATGCACCTAGTTGCCGAATCAGCGTGTACGACACATAAAAATCAAGGGTGCCAACTAAGCGATTGTTGGTGATTGTTGCAATATTTTTTTTACGTACCTTTTCTTTTATTTGCTTGAATTCTTGTGTATTATTTCTTTTGTAAGTCTCATGGCATACTTTATGGTGCACCAATCTTTTAAAGCTGACTGATCAACAGCAACATGTAGCTGGGTACAGCTAGTTATAATAGAAATTAAGTTTTAATAAGATATAAAAAATAAAAGGCACAATATTTTGAGATTAATTCAATCTAAACATTTTTATACAAACACATTATATGTATTGTAAAATATTTATTTTGCTATTCATATTTCAGACAGACATCAAACAAAATTTTTAAAAATTGTCAAAAACATATAAAAAAACATATTTAAGAAAAATACCACCAATTAATACTGTCAAACACATCGCAATGTGTAAAAAAATATTTGAAGTACACATAATCGCCAAAAAATTTAAGTACTGAAATATAAAAAAACAAAAATTATGTATTGAATTAATTAAGGCTTACTGGAGAAAAAGATAAAACAGATTAAGATAATACTCATAATATTAATTTCATATTGGTAGGCTACTCGTTTTTCGCATGATTTTGAAATCACGCCAAATTGATATGTTGCGGCCAGTCTAATGTTATAGTAATGTACAGAATTAAAGGTACTTACGCATTATCGTAACCTATTGATAACATTATACAAAATGAAGCACATGATTGCCAATTCACCGCATACAAAATTGGGATTGCCAAAATGGCGAGTTGCCTTGAACGTTGGCGATTCTGCAATAATACGTAAGCACTAAATAAAAAAATTACCCAAAGTATATATCCCGAGCAAAAAAATAAATTGAAAAATGAAGTACAATACTAACATTAACTGACATAAAAAGAACTGAACTAACTCTATCAATGCAAAAGCATAATTTGAAAAAATAAGGTACTTACATGTAACCGCAACCTATTGGCGACATTATATGAAACGAAGCACATGATTTCCTATTCATCATATATATGGCATGCAAAATCAGAGTTGCCAACATGGCAAGTTATTTTGAGCGTTGGCGATTGTTAGGATAGTATATAAGTACCAAAAATAGTTAATCTTACGACCACTTGCTTCCTTAACAGGTATTTAAGCCATTTTTGTCTGTTTTGCTCATTCTCTGATGCCTATTCCAGTTTGATATGCAATTACTACCAACACTGCTTTTACTTCGGCAGTATTTTCTGCAAGGCAATTTTATGCACCGAAGCCAATAGTATACACTTAAAGGTTAAAATAATGACACAAGAAATTGCAAAACAGCTCTGAGTAGGCCTTGTATCAAAACACTTTTAGGGGCTGATTTCAGATATGAGCACCATATTAGTGACTGTAGTAATACGTATGGGGATCACTGTAGCTTGGGGGGGGGGAGCTTGTATCATTGCTACTGCTGATACAGCATGTACCTGACAAAAGGAAACGGTACTTACGTATTATCTTAACCTATTGGCGACATTTTATGAAATGAAGCATCTGGTTGCCAATTCAACACATACGAAATCGGGGTTGACAACTTGGCTGTTATAATAGAATTGGTGATTGCAGCAATCACCAATTTGTTTCAGTTTTGGGGAATTATTTACTTTTGTAAACCTTGTGGCGCACCAGTCTTTTTAACCTGACTGAGCTATAACAACATGCGGTGCAGCTAGTTATAAAATTAAATCTTAAGATATCAAAATTGACTAGATCCTAGCTGGGCACACTGCTTGGCGACAAAAGTTTTGACACCATCAACCCACGATTTTTCTTCGTTTCGTCCGTCATTTTTTGAAACACGGGTTTTTGGCACCATTTGGCGAAAAATAAATGGCGCCAAAAACAGCAGTGTGCCCAGCTGGGATTTTACCCCAAAATAAAATAAAGCTCAATATTTTGATTAAATCAATAAAAACAGTTTCGTACAAACACAAAATATATATTAGAAAATCTTTATTTTATGTTTCTCAGAGGAACATAAAATTTTTTTAAAAATGTCAAAAACAGATTAAAAAAACCGTATTTAAGAGCAATGTCGTCTATTAATTTCGCCAAATTAAAACATCGCAAAGGGCAAGCAGAAAAAAAAAACGTTAATTATTAAAATATAAAAAAAAATAATTATTATATATTGAATTATAAAAAGGTTTACGGGTGAGAGAAAAGATAAAATAGGTGCTACTAATATTCATATTAATTTCTTACCATCTAAAACAGGTAACGAAAACGGAAATACAATACTAACGTTAATAGCAGTAATAAGAACTGAAATGCCCTTATCAATAAGAAGTTTTGATTAATAAAAATTATAATTTTTGCCTTATAAAAGAAATAAATAAATTCTGCGAGAAATTACTGAAAAAGTAAGTTGCAATTTGTAAGCAAATCGCACACATAAACATCCGGTGATAATACTATCCAGGTGTTGCCAAAACTACAAAACAAAGTTTTAGTTATTAAAAGAATAATCATTAAAAAATGATTTATTCGAAAAAAGTACTAATTAAGTATCAAATAACAGAAAAATTGGATAAATATTCCAACCGATAAACATAGCTAGAGTAAAAATATGTAATCATCTTGAAAAACTGCGTGTTAAGTGTAAATTTTCCATTTAGTGATAAACGCGACAGTATATGACGCCATAACACCAGAAAATAAGTTTTAAAATTAAATTTTAAAAAAATTTGAAAGAATGTGCTCGATTTATCTCTAGAGAGCGCTGCGATCAGTCCTATATCACGTGATTTTCCATGTGCGTTTAAGTAAACAATAACAGCCTATCGTTCTACACTTAAGGCTCATTCACATGTTTTCGTTGTTCGATTCACACCAAAGCTATTTTGTACGCGCGCGTCGGATTTATGCTCATTAGGTGACGCTGAAGATAGTAGTTGAAAATCGTTCTAAGTAGTTGATTGTTAAATATGGATCGCAAGAGAAAAGAATTTTATGCAATTTTGTTAGCTTTAAAAAGTGAGGAAAAGAAACGATGGTGGATTCGATCCATTTTTCAAAAACGACAATCAAGAGGAGCGTCTATCTTAATAGAAGAGATGCGTTTGTCAGACACAGAAAGCTATTTTAATTTTTTTCGATTGTCGCCGCAACTTTTCGATAATTTACTATCAATAGTTGGGTCAGTAATTGCGCGAAAAAGGATACAAATTATAGAGACAGTATCCAACCAAAGGATAGATTGGCTTTAACTCTGAGATATAGTGGTAAAACTGTGGCTTGCTTTGTCACAGGTTCAAATAGGGATGCACGTTAAATCTGTTGAAACGTCCTCCCGTTGGTGTGGTGTGGTGAAATTTTTGATGCTGACCATTACGTGGTCCGTTGTTGTGAACAGTGCGACATCAAAATTAAAAATTTAAAAGTTACTCAAATGGAAATTTTTATGCCTTAATTGTTGTCAACATCAAAATAAAAATGACCAAAACATAAGTTTTTGTATTTTATTTATTAAAATTCTTTGCATTAGTATCTTTCAATTGATATATCACTTTATATGCCTGGAAATTAGAACTAGGAAAAACTTCAGTTGAAAAATGTAAATAAACAAATCAGGGAATTAAACCATGCCCCCTTTTTAGATAAAAAAAAGTTAAAAGAAGCTTTTTGATATAGAAAAGCTGTTTTAAAAAAAGATAAATAATAACTTTAAAAAAGGTGTTACAAAGAAAGCAAGATGTTTTTGAAGTATTATACTGTGGTTTTTTTTTCTTTTGAGATGTGTGTATGAAAAATAATATAATTAAGGCATTTTGTATTAATAATTTTATAATTTCAGTTCATATTCCTCAAATGTTTTCATAAAAATATAATATTTCAATGTTATGTGAAGCAAAAAACTTTAAAATTACTGTTGTGACAAAAAAAAATTCTTTTTAAACATTTTCCTTGAATTTTTTTATGCAATACTCACTAAAAAAAGATAATTTATAAAATATGTTTTGAAAGACTATGAAAATGCTATTATATTTAAGAAAAATATGTAACTAATAATTTAAAAAAGTGATATTTTATTTTTATTTAAGTTTATAATAATTATAAATTACAAAGGGATACAATTTTAAAATTTTCCAAATTTTTAATTTTTAAAATTGTGCGAATAATATTTGCAAAATTTCATCTCGTATCATTTTCTTAAATGGAAACATATGGAATGCTAAAATATAATTTTTTAAAAAATAAAAAAAAATTCTTCAAAGGACGAAAATTTTATGTTCAATGCAACTTCTTATTTGCAGAATTATATTAAAATATAAAAAAAAAAATTATAGCATTATAAAAATACTTAAAACTAATTATGGATATGAGAAATTAATTACAAGCTCAATATTTTGTATTGAATAGCTCTCTTTAATATGGTAAATACTTGAAAATTTAAAAGTTTATTACTTTATTAATACTAAGAATGAAAAATCGTATCAAAAATAAATGTCGAGTCTCCATACTAAAAATATCATGCTGACTTCTGTTCTTGTTTTAAAAATTTTCGTTATTTAAAATTATTTAATACTTAGAGTTTATTTAGAATTTTAATGTTACCAAGCTAGTAATATAATGATTTACTTATATCTAAAAGTAGTGATATTTTATAATAGTATATAAACATGACATGTGTAGATTTGTATTATATTTTCATGAAGTTAGTTTTTTTCATTCATTTGTGTATATATATAATCCATTATTTAATATATACTTTCATTGAATTAGCTTCTAAAACTAATTAATTGAAGTAATGAACTATACTGAATTCTGTTGATAAATATTTGTAAGCCATTCTCATTATTATTGTATGTTTTAGGTACTTAGCAACTGGAGATCTGATGGCTAGTTCGTCGTATTTATTTAGAATAGGTCGCTCAACCACGAGTGCTATTATTAAAGAAACATGCGAAGCTATCAGTTCTTCACTAAAGCCTATTGTCCTAGCTAAGCCAGATCGGACTTAATGGCTGGATATTGCTGAAGCGTACTATGAACAGTGGCAATTTCCAAACTGTTTAGGTGCCATTGATGGAAAGCATGTCCCTATGCAGGTACTTTTTGTTCTACCTTCAGAATCTAATTATTTTATCAAGAATATTTTATTCATATTTGTAAATTTTAAGATTTAACTTTATATTCAAAACTTTTTGTAATTTTTATCTTTAAAAAACTAAATATTCTATTTAATATAAGATTTATTCTGTATAAACATCTTAGTACTTTTTTACAGTTAGTCATGTTTTTCTTTTTGAAATGTATACCATTAAAATGCAGCCTTTACCTTTGCCTGTTATTGATAATATGAAGTAATTCATATTTTTACTTTTCTGTAGGAGTTTTTGTAAAGTTGCTTTATTAAAAATACTGGGTTTTTTCAGACACTACCAAAAAGTGGATCGCGTTTCCACAATTACAAAGGGACCTTCAGCATCATATTATTAGCATTCGTTGATGCAAATTACGAGTTTGTGCTTGTAGATATTGGAGGTGAAGGTCACAAAAAATAGTGATGGTGGAGTATTCAGAAATTCAATTTTTGGACAAAGCCTTGAAAAAGGAACTTTACAGCTTCCATTTCCATTGGAAATACCAGGCACAACAAACATGTTTCCTTTTCTTCTTATTGGGAATGAAGCTTTTCCTCTAAAAAATAATTTGATGAGGCCTTATCCTGGTGTTGCTTTGTCAAAAGACAAGGCTATTTTTAATTATCGTCTGTCAAGGGCAAGAATGTGTGTTGAAAATGCATTCGGCATAATGGCATCTTGCTTCAGAATTTTTCGAAAGCCACTTATGTCTAGCTTGGAAAGTAGCACGTTTACTGTCGCTGCAGCAGTTTGTCTCCATAATTATATTAAAAGTGCCGAAGAAGGAGTACCATTATGTGAGAGAAGATATTGCCCCTTGGATTATGCCGATAATGTGTCACCTGATGGAAATATAAATGATGGCAGGTGGCGAACTGAAGAGGCATTGGCTATCAATAGACTTAGCCGCACTGGGTCAAATATGTACAGCCGTCAAGCTGAAGATATAAGAACTTTGCTCAATTATTTCTGTCATGAGGGGGCAAGATGCTCACATAGCCAAAAATGGAAAAAATTAATTTCTTATTTATACTAATAAATATTTTGTTATATTTCTCATTTGAGTGAATTTTTTAAGTATATTGCTGTCGTTATTTAAAATGTCATGAACTTTTCCACAAGAATTTATTAAATTATATTTCAAGCATAAAACGGTTTTCAAAGTCTTCATTTAATTAAGATTTTTGATGTCCACACTTTATTTGCCATAGAAAAAATGCATTCGTTTGGCTTGTGATCACAGAGTGATTTTGAATGAACATAAACTATACATTTTGGTGGGGTTTTTTACAGTAATGATTTTAAACGAAATTAAGCCTAACAGGTAATATCGCCAGGTCCTGAATGGGTAAAGTGATGCTGGACTCTTTAACGCAATAAGAAAATTCCTTTTGCATACACAGTTTCAGTTACATATGTATATCAATAACATTGACATGTATAATGAATTTTAATAATTGTGAATTTTAATATTATATATAAATAATTTATATTTCATCACAATAATTTATTGAAGATATTTTTTATTCATTTGGAATACATAATTTGCTATGGATTCCAGACCTTCATTTTTTGCTTCTGGCGGATATTTCTTAATGCTTTTTGAGCAGAATTCTAAGAGATCTTCGGGGTCTGTTTCTAGTCGTATCTTCATCAGAGCTGTATCAACTAAATCTTCCCTTGCTCTCTTTCTTTTCTTCGAATTTGGGGTGTTGGTTTTCTACTTGCTAAATAAAAAAATATATATTTCCAAAATTATTTTAAAAGTAAATATATTTAGCATTTTTAATCTTCATTAGATAAAGAAAATGCCTCATTTAACCACAATGAAATCTTGAAACAGTTCAAGTATCCAATTTCTTTTTTTAAAAAAAATCATTCTAAGACATGTTTTATTTTTTGTGAATGAAAAATATAATTGTAACGGTTCACTCCTAGGAGAGCCCCCCCCCTTTCGCGAATTACTTTGGTTGGCGATAATTGCGCCACCTTGGTAACCCTACTTTTAAATACTACATATGGCAACCCTAACTATTTCTAGCAGTTTCATATTTTTAGGGCGCGCATTTCGAATTTTATTTTGTTGTTGGACTCCGGGCTGGCTGCGTGTGTGAGGGAATATACTTAAAAATTTGTTACTTTGTTAAATGCGAAAGGTAAGAAAGAATTGATTGAATGGTGTATAGAAGGAAGGATTGATTGCTTCGAGTTATGAATGTCCTAAATGTAATGATCGGAATGATGTAGCATGGTCGGCAATAAAACGCTTTCTTCGAAATCGTGCCATCCACGCCCAATGTATGTTCGACCATTACCCCGCAGAATAAATATGGTGGTGCTCACATGATCATTCGCTTAGCGATGAGACCTTTAAGGCTTTTTAAAAATCTGTTGTTACACTGTACCCTTTACTTGGAAAAGATCAGCAGTAAGAAAGTAAGTGCTGTTTTTATATTTTTTATCTTAAATATTTAATTTCTGTATTGTTTACATATATTTTCATTACGCATCAACCTTATCCCGCTATATTCCCATGCCGCCATCTTGTTCTGGCTTTGCGCATTTTTCGGTTTGTCGCCAAGGGTGTGGGCTCTCCTAGGATTTTACCATTGTAACAATTTATGCAGAATTTGATTTAAAAATCTATAAATATGCATACAATTAATAAAATGCTTAACATTTATATAAATTGGGGGAGGGAGAGCAATTGTACCTTTATTCAATGCATTGGTATCAAAGAATTTTCAAAATATACTACTTTTAAGTGTTTGCTGAGCTTTAAAATAAATCAAAAAAATATTTTTTTAAAAAAGTCTAATTTCAAACATGTTTTGAAAAATAAAAAAAAACATACTTGTAGGTGTAAGCACACATGTTTCTGGCAAATTAAAACTGTTCTCTTCTTGAACAATTCCTGCCTCTTGAACAGTTCCTGCCTCGTGAACTATTTCTGCCTCACGAATAATTCCTGCCTGTTCCTCAAATACTATTCGTTCTTCAATGACAGGAACAATAATTGGCAAGCTTGTTGTATAGGTGATGCTTGACCAAGTACTTCAAAATAATAATATAAAAACTTATTTATCATTCTACATAAAACATTTCATTCTAAAAAAAATAAGACAGTCATAAGAAAAGACATAACTTCCTTTTTGCATGTAGGGATCCAGGAAACTCAGCATTTCTGAAAAAGGCCACATTTTCCTTGCCTTTGCTTTGCTTCCACTTGGTAATACTCTTGCCTTTTCCTTACTATATCTGTCCCTTAGAACCTTAAATCTGGTCTTACACAAATCACCTAATACAAAGCAAAAAATTTAAAAACATTGTTCGACATATATTAACTCGATTGTACTATGAAATAATGTGAAAAAAGAACTGATTTAAATACGATCCCCATACAAAATTTAGCACCAAATATTAGTTTGTGATGTATGTTTCTGTTGAACATGAACACAAACTTAATATGCTCAACACAATTAGTCTAGACTAGTGTATCAATCTTTTTCTGTTGGTAGCTCATCTGAATACAAAAAAAAATGTGATAGATGTATGTTACAAAAAAATATTTAGCAGCCAATTTTATTAAATTATCTGACCATTTATTATCTGATTTATTATCATTTTATTATCTGACCATTATGACACTAATTTAATGAAATATTTTTCATTAGCTCACAGAACTTTAAAGAGTGAGTAACTTAACAAATCTTTTGTGATTATAAGAAAGCCAATTTGAATCTATGTCAATTACACCTAGGCAAAAAATATTAAATAAAAGCAGGAAAAATAAATAAAGATATTTTTTGAAGCAATTGCAAAGATTGTTTTCAAAGCTACATGATCCATGCATTTTAATTATTAGTCAAAATTCCTTGTGGCACATTTGATAAAATCTCTTCTGACACATAGGGTTAAAAAACACTGGTCTAAAAGATAATTATAAAGTGGATGGCATTTTAAAGAACAAAACTGTAGTGATAACAAAATATAATGCAGTACAAGATATTTTCGTACAATTATAAAACTGAAATACACTATATTTAATACACATTTCATTTTTATTTATCAAAACATGCTGTATAGATTAACCCTTAAATATATAGAACATAATGCTATAAATCTAGGAAGTAATTTGAAATAGTCGCTCTTTTATTTCTAACATATATAAAACAGTTTTTTTTATATTCTGTGTTTAAAGAAGCAATTCCAATTAAGCAACTTTTGTTTTCGAAAAGTGCAACAATTTTTTTTATAATGGAGTAACAGAACTTTTTTTCCCTAAGTATAAGAAAACATAAAATGCTTTTTATTTTGTTTGTATTTAATAACACTATCGCACAACGTACAACCAATCGTCAACTTTTTCCATAAGTAAAAGATAAATATAAAGTAACAAATTAACTTACCAGAAAAAGTCCTAAGAATACTCCAATTTCCTTCCAAGCATTTTCTCTCATTATTTTATTTTTATGATTTTTATTCGATAAATCATACAAATGAGAATATTTTTAAACTTCTGTGATTAATTTCTCGTCATTATTAGACATTTTAATCAAGAATTTCAATTAAAGGTGTTCGCAAGAAAAAAATAGTCAAAAGTATTTCGAACAAATATTGCGCGAGAGAATGGTAAATAAAAATTCCAATTCTGTTTCAAAAGCATATTCATCCATGATTGGTTGAGTGTGTGACATGTGACTAAACTACACACGCTCAGAAGCCTAAAGTTAAATTATTTTTAAGTTAAAATGGTCGCGATCAGAGCTTCTTCGACAACCCAAGATGAGGTCTCTGATTGGTTAGACGCTAGACACACACTCTACGCTTGTACGCCTTGGTGTGAATGAGCAAGTGGCATGTCAATTACGGAGTACCTGTCCCTAGATGAGGGACGTAACTCCTCATCAGAATTTTAAAATTAAGAGCCGAATTAATGGGGTTACTTAAATTAAATTTAAAAGATTTAAATAAATGGGCAGAAACAATTCTGCTGGAACGGCGACA
Organism: Trichonephila clavipes; assembly: GCA_019973935.1. NCBI lineage: Eukaryota > Metazoa > Arthropoda > Arachnida > Araneae > Nephilidae > Trichonephila > Trichonephila clavipes. Next base: position 145,442 of record BMAU01001568.1, read on the forward strand.
GACAAAGTCTGTCGGCCGGTGGGACAGTGGTGTGAATGAGCCTTTACGGTTGCGCGCTAACTTTCGAATTTGCTTACATTATTATTTTATATTCTTTAAATTCTTTTTAGTACGTTAAATATTTTTAGTATATTTTCTAGTCTTTTAGTTTTTGTTTCGTGACTAAATATATGTATAATTTTAGTTATAGTATTAGACTTAAGTTTATTCTTCTATTATTTAGCTTCGTGTTTTTGTATACTTTAGGTTTAGAAATTCTTCTTTTATTAGTGCCAGCCACATTGTGATTTAAATAATTGTGCAACGCTCTATTGAACACAATTTTTTTGCCACTTAATATTGTGATTCCGTCATATGTGTACACAAATTAATATTTGGTAAAAAGTAACTAAATTAAAATTTTTCTTTGTTGACCTGATAAGGAATTGACTTAATTTTATTTATATTACTTGTTTTAAAATGTAAAATATTACAAAGGACTAAATTCATATGACATTATGATCTAGTGATATTTGTTTTCAATTGTTTCCCGCCTAACGCAAAACACATTTGTACTACTTTGTTTTGTTACTTCTTATAGCTACATATATTATCCTTTTTTTGTAAGTTATTTGTTGCTTTTACTTCATATATTGTTACAAATTTTGTGCACTCAACGCTAAAAATGGTGTAAATAATTAGTTCTGAATGTGTAATTCGTTAATATTACTTTCTGTTGTATTTATTTTGTGCTAAATTGGCAAGCAATTCCGTTCATTACATAAAAACATAATGGAAGCATAGCCAAGTTGGCATCATTTTTGGCGAATATATATTGTTACGAATTTAGTCTTATTCTAATTGTTTCTACTAATTTTTGTTCATTTCTACAGTTTAATTTGTCGTATCTAATGTGATTTCAACCCTGTTTACCTGTAATATCATTTCCACTGCATTGCACGGCCCCCATGCTTTAACATTGGTTTAAATGGTAAACTCGCCAAATATTGCAGCTAGCGCCAAGTTGGCGACGGATTTGGCGACTTAATTTTTGGCGCCAAATGTGGCGATATATCGCTAAATTTGGCGATATGTCGCCAAATGTGGGCGATAAGCTTGGCGGCCATGGCAACCCCTGCTCCTAATAACCCTGTCTGGCAACCCTATCGCGGTATTGTAACACTATGTATTGAGCTTTTCTCATACCTTCCGGATTTTTCTAGACCTTTCTATTTCTAGATTATTCTGGCAAGTGCCAGAGGTTTCTGACCGAAAGGTATAAAAGGGCCCGAGCCGGCTAGTCAGTTAGTCAGATCTCAGCTTTCATGCAAGTGATACCTCTCTGCTTGAGAGAGACGATTACATAGTGCGTGTGTTATTGCTTTTATTGAGTTATTATTTTTGTGCTGAGTGTTTACTATTGTTTTTGTTAGTGTATTGCATCTGTGTTATCAGTATTTTCATCGATTGTACGTGAATTTCTCGAACTGTTCTACAATTTGTGGAGGACTGTTTTTGCAAAGAATAAAATTGTTTTGGATCCCGCTCTTCGGCTTCAATCATTTCGAACCCCCGAAAACGCAACAATTGGTGTCAGAAGTGGGGTTGAATGCCAACAACAAGAGCGATGGAGGCCCAGTTCCTAGAAAAATTGACCGCCAGCATGAATGCCAATAGAAAAAATCGGACTTGACCGCCAGCATGAATGCCAACAATATCGGAGTTGGCGCCAAAATGAAATCGGACTTGACCGCCAGCATGAATGCCAACATGGGCGAAATGAAATCGGAGTTGACCGCCAGCATGAATGCCAATATGGGCGGAATGAAATCGGACTTGACCGCCAGTATCGCAGAAGTGAATACCAAGCTTACTAACGTAAATGAGCAGATCAGCGCCAACAAGGAAGAGTTGAAAAGAGATCTGAAGGGCATTGGCGACAAATTGACGACGATGGACAAGAAATTTGAAGAAATGGAAGGAAGAATCGAGTCGGTGGAATATAAATTCGAAAACAAATTTGTGGATATAGAGAACAAATTTGAAAATAAATTCGAAGATATGGAGAGCAAACTAGAGGCGAAAATTTTCGGAAAGGTAGAAGATGTTTCCATCTCGTTCAGGAGTGACCTAGAGAAATTGAAGCAGAAAGTCATGACTGGTCAAGGGGATGAATTTAAGTTTCAAGCTCCTTATTCCAAGCCTTCAATCAAGCTTTCTACTTATGACGGAAAGTCCTCTTGGCAGGTGTATAAGACCCAATTCTCCATAGTGGCGGATGCAAACCAGTGGGACTCCCAGACCAAGGCCTGCCAGTTAGCTGCTTCTCTTCGAGCCGACGCTGCTGACATTTTGCAAACTTTGCCGGAAACACAGCGGCTGGATTTCGACGCTCTCGTTAATGCTCTGGAGTTACGCTTCGGAGAGAAATGTGTGAAGGATTACAGCAGACTCCAGCTGAAGTCACGGCAGCAGAAAGTGTCCGAAACTCTCCAAGAACTGGCGACGGACGTCGAGAGGCTTTCTCACTTGGCGTTTTCTGACTGTCCGACTGAAGTAAGAGAAGTCCTGGCGCTGCAACACTTCATCGACGGGGTGCGTGATCCGGAAATCCAGAAAGCTCTCCGAATGGCGGATCTCAAGGACTTAAAGGGGGCCCTAGTGTTTGCTATGAAATTCGAGGCAGCCCAACAAGCAACACGAAAGGACAGACACCCCATACGAGCCGTCAACGAATCGGACACGTCGAACTCAAGTGTGGAGCGGTTAGAGCGACAGATGAGAAGCTTCATGAATAGAGTTGAGTCTTTGATGTCCCAGAAAGCAGACGGGAAGAAGACCCTTAAATGCTGGAACTGCGGTCGAGAAGGGCATCTGCAGAGAAGCTGCCGGGCACGCCAAGGCGCTGAAACTAATAAGCGCCTTCCAGAAGGAGGTGTCGGAAAACTAATTAATGACCATCTCGTGGTTCGGAGGTTGCCAGATTTTGGAAATCCCCACATTCCAGTGTGTCAAATTTCGACAAAGAGTACCGGTGAGAATGGAATTTTTATAATGGGACATGTTAACGAGCTTCCCTGCAACATGATCATCGATACAGGAGCCAATGTGTCTATCATTCGGAACGATCTGGCTCAAAAATTAAAAGAGAAACTTATCTGGACCCCACCCCGCGTGGTGCTACAGACCGTGACGGGGGAAAAGATTGATATTCACGGAAAATTAAAAGTCAAGATCAAGTTTGGAGACGCTACCTACCAACATGCTGTGTATGTCGCAGATATTGCAGACCCTTTCATTCTTGGACTGGACTTTCTAAAGGAGCATGGTTTCTCTCTAGACTTCAACAAGAACGAATTACGTTCCATACACGAAGAAGTCACTATATTCAAAATTGAACACAGGACAGAATCTATTCGACAGGTAACCGCTAACGAGAATATTACCATTCCCCCAAGGACTGAAATCATAGTACCTGGATACATCGGTAACGATGTGAGTTTCAACTCTGGCCTAATTGGAACTGCGGAAAATAAAGCGAATGGATTTCTAATAGCTTCGACGCTAGTGGACCTTTCCAGAAAAACTATCCCGGTAAGAATTTGCAACGTAACTGAAAAATCTAGAGTGTTCCAGAAAGGTGAAGTGTTGGCAACCTGCAGTCCAGTAACGTGTGTCTGCAAAAGTTCGAGCTTGCTCTATCCAACTCGCCTCAACAGTTGACTCCCGACCTTCTAGAAAATGTTGAATTGTCCCCCGAACAGAAAAGCTCCGCAGAAAGACTGTTCAAGAATTTGAAGACGTGTTTTCTAGAAACAGTAGCGATATTGGCCATACTACAGTGACACAACACAGAATTGATACAGCAGACCATCCGCCGATTAAACAGCACCCAAGACGCTTGCCGTTTGCTAAACAGGAAGAGGTCGGAATACTACTACGAGAGATGCAGGAAAATGACATCATAGAACCGTCTTCGAGTCCGTGGGCATCTCCAATCGTCTTGGTTCGTAAGAAAGATGGCTCCACAAGATTTTGCGTGGACTATCGAAAACTTAACGACGTCACCAAGAAGGACAGCTACCCTCTTCCAAGGGTAGATGACACCCTGATACCCTTTCCGGTCATAAATGGTTCTCGACTTTAGATTTAAAGAGCGGATACTGGCAAGTGGAGATCCATCCCGAAGATAGAGAAAAACAGCATTCACTTCTGGCCAAGGACTATGGCAGTTCAAAGTCATGCCGTTCGGGCTCTGCAATGCGCCAGCTACTTTCGAGCGCCTGATGGAGACCGTGCTAAAGGGTCTGACTTTTGAAGCTTGCCTTATTTACCTGGATGACGTCATAATAGGAGGGCGTACGTTTGAAGAACATCTTCAAAATATCCGGAAGGTGTTATCAAAATTAAGCGACGCTAACTTGAAGCTAAACCCTTCGAAATGCAAGTTCTTCCAGAAAGAAGTCAATTATCTGGGACACATCATCTCTGCAGAAGGTGTTCGTACGGACCCCGAAAAAGTGTCCGCCGTAAAGAATTGGAAACGCCCTGAAAACCTCCGTGAGCTGCGAAGCTTCCTGGGACTATGTACTTATTACCGAAAGTTTGTGAAAGGGTTCTCTAACATCGCAAGACCCTTGCACAAGCTAACAGAAAGTAAACAAAAGTTTCAGTGGACAAAAGAATGTGAAGATTCCTTCCTCCAGCTTAAAGAAGCTTTGACGTCTTCACCGATCTTAATATATCCACAACCGGACAAGCCATTTATCTTGGACACTGATGCCAGTAATGAGAGTGTCGGAGCAGTATTATCTCAGGAAATAGATGGCCAGGAACGAGTCGTAGCTTATTGGAGTAAGTGTTTATCGAAACCGGAAAGAAATTATTGTGTCACTCGAAAAGAGCTACTGGCTATTGTGAAAGCCATCGAGCATTTCCATCACTATCTCTATGGCCAAAAATTTCTTCTACGTACCGATCATGCCTCTTTAACCTGGCTAATGAATTTTAGAAATACTGAAGGCCAGGTAGCCAGATGGATACAACGGCTCAACGAGTATTACTTTGACATCAGACATCGTAAAGGTTCCTCGCATGGAAATGCTGATGCCCTTTCAAGAAGACCATGCCCAGAAAATTGTCGTCATTGTTCCAGAGTAGAGACCAAATATGACTATGCTATACGCCAGATAACAACTTCAACAGCGACGCCACCCGATCCCTGGAGTGACGAGAAAGTTCGAGAAGACCAGATGGCGGATCCTGATATTAAACCCCTTATAGAGTTTATGGAGTCTTCCAGCAATAAACCAAGTTGGCAGGACATCTCGGCTTATAGTCCTACGACTAAGCAGTATTGGGCCCTCTGGAATTCTCTACATCTCAGGAATGGTGTTCTATACCGAAAATTCGAATCAGAGGATGGAAAGACATTCAGGTGGCAATTAGTACTTCCTCGATCTCGTATCCCAGAGGTACTCAAAGAATTGCATGGCAGAACAGGAGGTCATTTCGGCGTCATGAAAACTTTGCACCGAGTTCGAGAGCGATTCTTCTGGGGTAAAGTGAGAGCTGACGTGGAACAGTGGTGCAAGTCCTGTGATGCCTGTTCAGCTCGGAAGGGGCCAAAGATACGTAGCCGAGGGAAGCTGCATCGCTACAATGTTGGAGCACCCTTCGAACGTATCGCTTTCGATATCCTGGGACCTCTGCCAAGGACTGCGTCTGGTAATAAGTACCTACTTGTTGTCATGGACTACTTCACGAAATGGCCCGAAGTGTACCCCATTCCGGATCAGGAAGCCCCCACCGTAGCGGAGGCTGTAGTGCAGCACTGGATATCGAGATATGGGGTACCTCTTCAACTTCATTCCGATCAGGGAAGAAATTTCGTCTCTGCGGTATTGAAGGGGGTCTGTGAACTACTCGGAATTGACAAGACCAAGACCACACCTTTGCACCCACAGTCAGATGGCATGGTGGAGAGGTTTAATCGTACCATCCTGAATAACCTCTCACTGATGGTCTCCAAGAACCAACAAGACTGGGACCAGAAAGTTCTTCTCTTTCTGCTAGCGTACCGCAGCGCCGTTCACGAGACTACCGGATATTCACCATCCCAGATGCTTTTTGGCCGGGATCTTCGTCTCCCTTGTGACCTGCTGTTTGGTCGCCCTCCGGATACACCTTCATCGCCTGAGGAGTACGTGCAGAATCTCCAGGCACGTTTTGAAGATGTACACCATTTGGCTCGAGAACGGATCAACCTGAGGATGGAGAAGATGAAGACTCGGTATGACACAAAAGCCACAGGACATCAATTCAAGGAAGGTGACAAGGTGTGGTTCTACAACCCGACTCGACGCAAAGGACTTTCTCCTAAGCTACAATCGCATTGGGACGGTCCTTATACAATTTTAAAGATAATAAACGACGTCGTAATCCGGATCCGTAAGTCAACGAATTCGAAGCCTAGAGTCGTTCATTACGACAGGCTTGCTCCATATTATGGCCATAATTCTTAGTGTGTCAATTATTGTGTAATTTATTTTGACCATGGTCTTGTATAAATAAGTTAGTGTGTAAATAATCTTGTAAATAATTTTGTTTGTTGTTTTGTAAGTGTTCATTTTCTACTATGCATTACGTGTTTATTTTGTACTATGCATTAGGTGTTTATTTTGTACTATGTATTACATGTTTATTATTGCATATTCATTTAATTGTTTTTAATCACAATTGCTTTATTATTATGTTAACGTCTGATGAAGGGTTGTACTGCCCGGGACGTGCAGTTCTTGAGAGGGGGGCAATGTTACGAATTTAGTCTTATTCTAATTGTTTCTACTAATTTTTGTTCATTTCTACAGTTTAATTTGTCGTATCTAATGTGATTTCAACCCTGTTTACCTGTAATATCATTTCCACTGCATTGCACGGCCCCCATGCTTTAACATTGGTTTAAATGGTAAACTCGCCAAATATTGCAGCTAGCGCCAAGTTGGCGACTTAATTTTTGGCGCCAAATTTGGCGATATATCGCTAAATTTGGCGATATGTCGCCAAATGTGGGCGATAAGCTTGGCGGCCATGGCAACCCTGCTCCTAATAACCCTGTCTGGCAACCCTATCGCGGTATTGTAACACTATGTATTGAGCTTTTCTCATACCTTCCGGATTTTTCTAGACCTTTCTATTTCTAGATTATTCTGGCAAGTGCCAGAGGTTTCTGACCGAAAGGTATAAAAGGGCCCGAGCCGGCTAGTCAGTTAATCAGATCTCAGCTTTCATGCAAGTGATACCTCTCTGCTTGAGAGAGACGATTACATAGTGCGTGTGTTATTGCTTTTATTGAGTTATTATTTTTGTGCTGAGTGTTTACTATTGTTTTTGTTAGTGTATTGCATCTGTGTTATCAGTATTTTCATCGATTGTACGTGAATTTCTCGAACTGTTCTACAATTTGTGGAGGACTGTTTTTGCAAAGAATAAAATTGTTTTGGATCCCGCTCTTCGGCTTCAATCATTTCGAACCCCCGAAAACGCAACAATATTGATGCTTCTAAAAAGAAATCTAATATCACAGTCTCTCTCTGATGTAAGCGGATTTTTGAGAAAAATTCCAGCAGACTTGAAATAGGGCGTGGTGCTTGCCAAAACAAAGTATTGTTTTGACTTCTGAAAAGTCAGCCAACGATTAGTTAATACTTCAGCTGTTGAATAGGACGAGTGACTGCTAATGGAATATATTAGTTATTTGTATTTCTAGAGTTGTAAAGGTACTGTATCTGGCACTTCTAAGGATTTCAAACAATAAATTTTCATCGCTCCTGAAGACTATCTTGCTCTTTTGGATTGATAGCATTAAATCCTGGAACTCCGATCTAGCAACAATATTTTTACATTCTAAAATGTGTCTTGTTTCAGAGCAGATCGGCTGGAATACATTCATTCGTTCTTTGTAAGCAAACCTATTCCTTAGCAAATTTTATTATATTTTTTTACATAGAAACTTCTTGTAATTATGAAAAAAATAGCATGATTTGTTATTTTTTAATATTCATATAAAGTTTCCTTTTTGCTGTTCTTGAAAATCCATTTCAGTATTATTGTTAGGATATCAAAATTTTTAATATTATTCACTAATTTATTTTTTTAAATTGTATGGAAATATTTGTGTGGTTTACATCTATTAGACAATTTATAACTCATAAGAAATAATTTGTAATAAAGAATAATCGAATAAAATTTAGTTATTATTTCTAAAAATTTGTATTAACATGATTCCTTTCTTGAACTAAGAGTATTTTCTTTTTTGAACTTTGAAGACAGTCATTTCTAAATGAAATTACAAACCTTCATAAATGATAATTATTAATTAAAGTCAGACAATCAAATCTGGCAAATGTTATTTCTTTACATATTCATCATATATTTGTAAAAATCTTACTATGTCTTGGAAATATTTATAGAACAGTTGTGTTTCAAAAATTAGTATACAATAACAATGTTTCAACTTTATTTATCCATATTAATGCAAATAAAATATTGAAACTGACAAAAAAAACTCTTTTGTCATACATCTTACAAAAATACTCTCCATGAGTACATAATGAAGTGATGTCACTGATAGTCTTTTAACAGAATATAATAAATGCATTTTATAACTTTGAAAATGAATTTCTTAGTTAAAAATAAAATTTTCATATGTTTCAATTGTATTATAATCATGTAATATTAAAATTAAATGTTGATAAATAATGCATATTAAATAAATTGTAATTACTAATTTAAACTAGATATCTAACAAAAATTTTGTATGGAAAAATTTTCACGAAAATAACTTCCCTATAGTGTTTCTCTATAGTGCAATAGTTTGTTTCAAACAATTCCTAAAAATAATCCCATATCTTAGTATCATTCGTTTCTTTTTTTTTCCAACTAAGGAGACAATGATTTATAAAAAATAAATTTCAAACATTTATAGGTGATAATTACTAAGACTATCAAAGCGCCAAATGTTAGTACTTTATAACGGATATCTTTAAAGGCTTCACAATATGTATTTTGGTACAAATCATACTATTTTAAGACCACAGCTTAGGTTTTGGTTTCAGTTTTATTTTAAATCAATTTTCCACTCTTAAATTGAATGAAAAATATTTTTCAGCACAATCGACTCTTGCAGTGTGTGAAATGATTAATTATTTCAGTTAACATTAGTAAAAGCATTTCTGCTTGATTATGTTTTAAATTCTCATAGTTACTTAATTAAGATTGATTTCAAGGCCAATTTCTGTTTTAAAAATTGCTTATATAACTTAAAAGGTTTATCATTAATTTTTTCTTGTTGAGAAACAATATTTTGAAGAGATGGAACACTTCTGAAAATGATGCATCTAAAAATCACCCTCAGCTGATAATGCAATTAGACTTTTAAATTCAAGAATTGCAGATAAAACTGAATATTTTCATGATGTACCAAACTACATATTATATTTTAGTACTTTAAAATTAAAAAGTAAACTTAAAAAAATTCTATTATTACTGCGTTTCATGATTCTAATTCTCGATAAATATACAATTGCTCCAAGTGCTCTTCTTGAGTCAATACTTGTAACTAACTCAATGCAACAAATTCATTCAGGACTTATAAGCAGGATAATATCAATATACATGAATCTTTTTTCAGACTTTTATGTTTATGCAAAAATAAATCTAATTTATAATGATAAATTTCAAATTGTGCAAAAACCAATAAATGCGCATTTGTTATATATAGTAAAAAATTTCTACATTTGTATGATAGGTTTATACCAAATTTAAACTTTGAAAAACAAATGTTGTGTTTATAAATACCACACAAATATGTTGCAATTTTTATTTTTTTGTAAGAGAATTATAGATTCAAAAATGGCTATTTTATTTTGATCATGTAAGGATGAACAGGACTTTTATGTATGGATACAAATTTATATTTTATTATACATACATTTTAATCTGAAAATTTTAATGCCTTAATTTATTACCATATTTGGAATTCAATTCTCAATGAATTAGTTTCATTGTTTGTACATATGCATAGAATAAGTATATAGTTAAAGTGAAGCATTATATTAAGAGCTTTCTTATGTTACATTTGTTAAAGGGTCATGAAAATTACACAACAAACATGGTATAATAAATACACTGTCAACATTGTGTAAACTTTCATATAGAAGAGCACCTTCAAAATATTTATGTTGTTTGATTCTTGAAACAGCTCTTTCCACTGTAACTCGCTTGTCAGACAATTTGAAATTACTAACAGTTTCAGAATCATAAAATTGAATTTTATCTTTGAAAAAAAAGAGGGCTTTTTAATTTTCAACCAATTTTGTCTAACTCTTCTTCAATTAAAAACCTTTTATCAGCCATAACAACATCATTTAGTTCAAGAAGATCCATTGGTTTACTTCAAAGAAAAAGTTCCTTGTCTGAAATTCTGCCACAATGTAAATGTGATACAAAGCAGATAGCCCTGAAGGCATATATATAATACCTATTATATCATTTAAAGTATTACAGTTTTTGTAATAACTAAAAGTCATTTGTTGCTGTAAAGGACGGTTGTGTTTTTTAATTGGAAATTCTGCACAGTCAATGAACACTGTATAATCTTTATTCTCAAACAAAACAAAAAAAAAGGTTTTGGCATTGTTTCCAAAACAGTTTTCTTTGTAAGGAAAAGTGTCTAATAATTAAAATTTTTCATGGAAAAACTATTGTAACACAATTAAAAATTCGTAATACTGTTGCGATGAAAATTTCTAGTAATCTATTGTGTGCATGTGTGTAGACATACCAATTCTTAATTTTACCAGAAACATATCAATGTGTTGACATAATTAGCATTGATATAATTAGAATATTTGAAAAAGGAACTTCAACATAGAAATGTGATATATGCAAACTACATCTTAGCTACAAAGTAAGAATTAATGTGCTATTCAAATAATTCTTAATAAAAACTTTATGCAGATCAACACTATGCAATTTAAATTGTTACAATAAGCACTGCTTGAAGTAACCACATATTTTAACTTTGTGCAATTCAAAGAATTGTATAATTCAAATAAATGAAAATAAACAGTGGAGTACACACACTACTTTCATGGGAGAAGTTATAATTCTAAAAAAAAATGAGGAAAGCATCTAGGCGTGATATTTGTGCTAAAAATTAAAAAAATGTTTGGCTCTATGGGAGAGATTTGAACTCCTAAATCCTACCTTTGTGTTAGTCACTGAAAATAAGCAGTGTGTAATTCAAATAATTACAAGTAAACAGTACGTAATTCAAACAATTACAAATAGAAAAATATGTAGTTTAAATAGTAAATAAACACTGATTAGTTCAAAATAATGGTAAATAAGCAATTTTTTAAATTTTCAATGGTCAAGATTGCAGAAGACTACTCACCACAAAAATGGAAGGTCCACTGTTAAGTGGATATTCACAGACTTGACAAATAATCATTTTATACTTCAAATACTTACAAATAAAAAATATACTATTCCAATATATGCAAATAATGTCATTGTATTGTTCAAAAAATGGTTGCAAATTAATATTATATAATCTTAAATTATTGTAATTAACAGTGTATTTGTCTTTGTCTTATTTTTGAAGATGACCAAATAAATTTATTTAAAAATGTTTCTATTTCATTTTATATCTAGAAATCTATTTATGTACATATAAACTTTCATTAAGCAATTTGTAAAATTCAATCTCAATCTTTTATAAAAAAATCAGTCATTGACAGAATTCAAAAACTAAGGCCAGCTTTACAAAACTAATGAATTTAATTACATGCATACTAATATTCTTTAACAGTACAAGAGAGTGGTTCATTGACACTATCAAGTCTGTGTTTCTTCTCATAATCACTATCTAAACTTGCTACTTTGCATTGATTTCCTCTCTTAGCAGCCCCTCGTGAGGGAATTTTGACTGTACAAAATAATACACATATTTAAATTACAATATACAGGAATGAATTTAATTTTTGAAGCCTACTTTCCTACTCAATGCATCTAAACTTTTTTTAATTCCTCTTTTTCCCCTCCTGGTATATGTACATTCTTTTTCCACAAAGTGCATATAAACGTCTCCAAAAGTGATTGGAAACAACAGCGTTTTATTATATACATGTTTTGATGTCTCTGAACAAATGGATCGGAAAGTTTGTTCCCATTGCATGTTGATTTTTCATCATATCTAGCCTTTGATATTGTTTCCAATTCCTTATATTTACTCGACATTATCTACAAATCATATAAATTAAGATATTAATATACATATATTGTTATTTTTTTAAACATGAAAAAATTTATAAACTACAATATATATTATAGATTTAGAATACTGATTAAATAACTATTAAAAATTATTGCTAATCTTAATTAGAATAATTAATCTTTATTTGTATAAAATTAAACAAAATTGAAATGAAAATTTTTCAAACATTAGTTTTTAAGTACAAGAAAGAATTTGGATTTGATGTGAATGAGACATTTCAGCAATTAAATACACGAACTAATTCAACAGTAAAGTAAGAATAAAGAAGATACTTAAATGCATTTTCTATGTATTTATCAATACTTTTCACTATAAAAAAGTTATTAAGGTGAAATATGTGCATGCAATTCAGAATTTAAACGCACTGATTAATCTTAAACCAGCCAAAATGAAAATAAGTACTTTTAACATATTTATAACTATTTTTCTTTAGTTAAATAGGGGGGAAATGTAATTCAATATCTATAATGAAGTTTTTTATGTAAAAATAAGTACACATGCAGTGTATCTAGCTATATTCTGAATAATATAAAATTTAACAAACACAATTATTTAATAAAAATTCCAAAATACTTGTCATTACTTTTCATTTGATAAACAATAAGGAAACAAAAAAATCAAAGAAACCAATTCAGTTATGATAATAGATGTTCTGATTTTCAACATTCCATTAGTGGCCAAAAACAGCGATAAGCAAGCAATTGTGTCAACCTTGCTCTAAATGAATAAAAAAAGTTTACAAGGTATTTGCCAAGATACTGAACATTACACCGGAAATATTGTTGGGTTCCAGGTCAATGTTGTTGTTTACAAAGTAGAGCTTGTCTATAGTTATTATTGAAAATAATCAAAATAACAAAAAAAGAAGAAGAAAAAAAAACGATGGGAATCAACTGCATACTTACTCACCAGTTACAGAGCATCCAGAATAGATCACAGAAGTGGTACCCTAATCTGTGTGTTTCTTAACGTTTGCAAAATTAAAATTCTTCGAATTCGAAATGTTCAGAAAATATATCTCTTTTTAAAACTTGAAATATCGTCGGCGTATTTGATAAAAACAAAAAGTATTTAAAGTGAAATAATTAAAAAGTACTCGCGCGCGCATTTTAGTCGAAATGTCTTTTGAAACATCTTTTAATTTCTGTGACACTGAAGATTTATTCCTTCTCTGCAAAATTTGGTTAGATGGTGGCTCGGAAAAATAGAATTTTGTGGGCACTGAATTCGGTTTCAATATCCTTCTGCTGTTGAAAGGCTGATACATAAAGTGTGTTTCTTCAAAATGATCGGAACATATTGAGGAATGCTGAGTTGGTTTGAATTTTTTTCTGCAAAAGTTTTGTAAGCACTTTTTTAATAAATATGGATTCTTCAGCGGAAACCCAAAAAAGGTTTTTGACCTACAGTCAGACTTTCCTTTTGCATTATGACAATTAAATACGCTACAGTATCTCATTTTGCTATACGATAGAAGATGTGCAAATCTCTCTCCGAAAATGGCAGCCAAATACTCAGTCGAGTGAAGCACATGGCTATTTGTTTACAGCTTGTGTCATGTGATTGTGACGTCAGGTTAATCGAGTCCATTACGAAACATTATAAGTACATAAGAACCCGTCCGAATTCAAATGCAACGTTACGTCAAAATTTGAGACGAAATGATCCAGTAATTTCAGAGATTAGTGGTTTTGAATGAACACACATTACATTTTTATTTATATAGATATTATGTATCTTATTATTATATTGTCTGCTTCGGTGGCTTATATGTAGCGTGCCCGCATCGTAAGCCTAAGGTTGCGGTTTCGACCCCAGCTGGGGTAGATAGATTTTCTGAATGCAAAAATTGTAGTCATGTATGCGTCATATGATTATGTGGCATGCAAAAGTTCCCTTGAGTATCAGTTTCGCTCTTTTACTCTCAGCCGAATTAAATCACGGCAATACTTAGCATTCGACGTAAGCTTGAATTTAACCAAAAACTTATTATTATGATTAGACAAAATATATTTAGCATATATATATATATATATATATATAATTAATTTATTAATATAATGGAATGTGTAGCAAGGAATACACACATTTTGTTACAAATTGCACTGCAAGCTTCTTGAAGTTTCATCAAGAAAAAAATAGCTGAGAATATCCTAACTTGCCATTTCCTCTCTAACTTACCTCACATCTTGAATAGCTCCCATTTTCCTAGACTCTTAAAGATTTTTCTATAGTTTCAGACGAGGATGAACTAGATACTCATATAATTCTCTTCTCGAGCATCAACAACAGTATATGGTGGCGGTAAGTTTGATAATGCCCTTTTTCGTTCTTTCATGAAGCATCTTTTCCACTTAAAATTACTTCAGTTGAACCTAACAATCTTAGTCGTCATTTGGATATGTATTATTTCAAAGAGGAGATATTGAGCTCAAGACTTCAACAATCTAATCATTTCGAAGAACAGATCTGAACGATTTCTTTCTGCTCAAGTCCTATACTCTTCGAATATTTCTTTAAAAGGGAAGGAATTCTTCTATTCTACTGCAATTTTTATGCCCTACCAAAAGAACGCGACATTACAAATAATCCCAGTGAATGGTGGCTGTTTATGAACGTTTCAAAACTGAGTCTCAGAACGATTTTGCTGAATAATGGATACGAAATGTAGCTGTTTTCTTTGCAGCAAAGGCATCGTTTTACACTTCATCGGGAGAAAATGGCGTTAGAGAGCATATTTTAAGCTTCTAGAAACGAATGTAGAGCACTTACCTGTAATAGAACCCCTTTAGATCATTATTGTTCCACCCGAAAAACATGGTGAAAGAAATGAATAAGAATGGACCAGCATTCAGGTACCTACATGAAAAATTTCTTCGCCTCAGTGTGGCAAAATTAAAGGAGCCCTTTTGTCAGGTCCCAGATTAAACCGCTTTCCAGATCCCAAGTTTGAGAAACTTCGAAGTAAAGAAAAAAATGGGTTTGGAATGCATACTGTCAAGTGTCAATAAACTCCGTGGACAATGACAGGGATGAAAACTACTAGGAACTGGTTGAGGGTATGTTTTATTTCAGTAATAGTCGTTAAGTGTTCACTTTTGTAACACTTCCACTGGAATTTCTTCCCTGATAACTGACGGCAGGTAAATAATGAGCCCGATTCAAGACATTAGCAACTTGGAAAAGCAGCCCCAAGGCAATCGGTCCACAACAATGTTGCCTGGTTACTGTTGGACGTTTTTCAGAAATGCTTTTCGCATCCATTGCAAGCGTAGACCAAAAGATGAAAGTCCGAAGCAGATTAAGGGAATCCTAGCGTATTAAAAAATACATATACGTAATATATAAATTGCGTCTCAAATTGAAAAAAAAAACAATTCGTAACCAATTAAACTTTGTCTTTAAAATATTCGTGTTCAGTACATTGAATTCATCATGAATTCACATAATTATCTTGGAAGCCAAAACCTTTTTAAAAATTTGTTGCCCAATGTTATTTTCTACTTATTAGGTATATTAGAATAACGTATGAAACATGTATTAAATGTATAGACATATACGGAGATAAAGCTAAAGTGCAAGATATCAGCAGCGTAAGTATAGGAATTTTACATACAAGTACAATGCTCGTGTTTAAATTTGTAGCCTCATCACTTGATTCTAATTTGGCACCGCTTGTATAGTGAATTTAGCATATTATTCTGAGTTTAGGGTAATTTAAAATTATATATAAGATGTACTTATAATTTTTAAATATCGGAATTTGTTGATTACATTCAAAAATATAATACCTGGGACTTTGTTAATGCAATCGAATAGTCGTAGTTTACACTCCTGATCAAATATTTCAATCATATATATTCTTTGTATTTCTAACTTTCAAATTTTAGTTGCAGAGCACTTAAAATAATTTATGTTTAAAATTTTTAAATCTTATAAATTTATATTCTGGGTAGAGAAGGAAATGCATTACTGGAATTACCATGTTATTAATTGGAGTAGAGGGCCCGACAGAGCTACGTGCCAACAAAGTGTACGTATAGATTGTCTACCTAACCGTATTTTCAATACTCATTTATTTCACTAGTTATGACGTAGACTGAAGTACGAAGCTATAATGGATGACTTCCACATTTGTATGTAACTCCATTTTTTCCCCGACTAGGTATGTTTTGAAAATACTTGATCCTCTTAAGTGAAGAGTTCCCGAAGTTTTTGAAGTTAACTTCTTATGGCATGGTTGGAAAATTTTTGTTATGTCGCGTTACCAGTTACGGTTACGCGATGAACGTAAGGACGAAATGAATGAGGTTCCGACGTTCTCCACATTTTTAAAAACGCTATTTAATTCTTACTATCTATCTCAGACAAAAAATAATTACAGAAACGGAAAGATCCCTTTTTTCCACCACGATTTAATTTTTTTTTTCAAATTAATGATATTTTCTATTTTTTACGATTTTTTTTGAGTCAAAATTGATATGCTTTTATGAAAATGATTTCTAAATCGTCCCCTTTCATTTTCCTTTTGCGTTAATGAATTGATATCTATACTAAAAGGTTCATGCTTTTCTCTTTTAGAATGTTATTTAAAAAATAAAATGTGGAAAACTCTCTTTTTTTACGATTTTTCAAAAAATACTCAAAATTTTATTTAAATACTTAATAACTTCCTTTTTTATAAAAATAATCTCACGAAATTTTTTTTTTGTGTATAGAACAATATTATCCGTAATCTGTACAAAGATTGAAAAAATTACGGTTTTTAAAATTACTTTTGTGTTTTTCGCTTATTAGCCATTTTAAAAGAATTTTTTGTTACAGTATTATTCTTACATCTTTTGTTAAAAAATTACTGCTGTTTGTAATCGATATGTGAAATTGTAAACCATTAACTTAAAAATTAAGCCTTCAAAAAACAAAAACTTTAATAAAAAGTTCGATTTTACGAAAAGCCAAAGATTTGGTGACGAAAACCAGTTTCACGCCAAATTGGCAATCAACATCTGCTTCATCATGTCCGCTTCAAAATTTCTCAGGGGTTACATTAGAAGAATTGGAGACTATATAACAAATGAAAATCACCAAGTTTGGCGAGTAAAAAAATGCAAGTGAAAGACTATATTTGTTTCAATAATGGTATCTACTTAGCAGCATTACATAAACTATTACTTATTGCAAAAAAGAGAAAACTTAATGTCCAATGAAGATTTCTATCAATTAATGAGAATATCAAACAAAAAACAAAAAGGACTTTTACTTCGTTATTTCTCATCTCTTTTATAATCAGATCGAACTCCATTTGAAATATTTTTTACCAGTTTGCCGGATGTGGTTTCGTCATTAAACTTTTGATGGAAATATATAATCGCTATATGGACAATGATGGATACTGTCAAAGTTGTAAAGCAGCAGTAGCTATTTCAGGAACGACTGTTCAGGCAGCTTTAAGAAACTGCTCATCAATACAGAACTTTTCTTAAATACATAGAAGTCATAATCCATGATGAAATAAATATAATCAGTGCTCAAATATTATTGAAGGTTGATTCCAGACTAAAACAAATAACCGGAAATTTTCTGTCAAATTTTTTTGGATTAGATATTATTTCAACAGCAGATTTTCGTCTATTACCACCAGTTCCTTCTACGCCCATCTATAAGCAACCGAAACAGACCCCATTGTTAGACCTATTTTATGGCGAAACCTAAGCTTTTATATATATGAACTAAATGGAGTCATGCGTCTAGCGAATCAACAATTTTTTTCTATACTGACAAAAATCGGAAACGATGAACAACTTGATGAAATGGAAATAGCTCTGATTGAGTCTCGTTTTTGCACTGTGGAAGAAGCTGAAGCAAGGTGTCCTCAAGGAATACGATTATTCAACACTAACATTTCTGTTAATGAGTATAATAAGAAAATATTAAATACTTATGCGAACAGAATAACTTCAACTGTACAAGATGTATATACTGATTACACTTGAAAAGAACAAGAAACTTTTTTTTTCCTACGTCAAAAATTACATAAGATGTCATTAATTGATACAAATGGATTGTCTAATCAAACAGTTTATGTGAATAATATTTATTACATGAATACCACAAATATTGATGTGACAGATGGATTGGCAAATAGTGCAGTTGGAAAGCTAATTCATGTAGAAGCAAATGGTGAAGGATTAGTTAAGATAATATGGCTTGAGTTTCCAGATATACATTCAAAAAGGGGGGAAATTAAGACGCAAAAAGACAATTTTGCCTTACCTCTACAAAATAACAGAATAATATTGAGTACAAAATGAAATACTACGATTGATGCAGTGTCTTCGAGATTTTTAAAAGATATTGAATGCAAAACCTTAATTTCTTATTTTAGCTACCACAAGCCTTTGATAACAAAAGTATGTAGTGAAACACCCATAAGCTTGATGGAAATAGACTAATAATAATGATACTTTTCTAAAAAAGGTACTTTTGATAAATGATAAATAATAATGATACTTTTCATACAGTAAAATTTTTTTTAGTATTAGGTATTGAAAACGAAAATTTGGTTTATACTTATATAATTTCCACCATAATTATTTTTAATACAGTTTGAATCAATAATGATAATAATTAATTTGTTAATTATATATAAGATTACTTCAAAATAAAACTTCATTATACAATTTAATACATATTAGCCAAAGAAGTTAACTTCTACCGCGTGTTCACACTGACACACGCAGACATTTTTTTTTTGCAGAAATAAGGTATAGTGATAAAATAAGTTATGCCTAACTAATCTATGTGAGTGTATATTTGCCATTGTAGCCCGCAGTTCAAAAATGGAAAGTCTACTCACAAAGGTCGGATGAAAGGTAAAACTGGAGCAATTTTTTCTTTAAATTTTAGAATGATTTTAGACCAATTTTTTTAATTATGTAAAAGAAAATGATATGTTCAAGGAAGCAGAATCAACTTTAAAGTAGTACTTTGTGCTGGAAAAGAAAAGTTTTGTATCTTTTTTTTAAATATTCTACATGTACATTTTGTTACCATTATAAAAAAAATTACCGACTCATGTTTTCAAAATTTATTGATTTGGTACCTGTAACCAATGCTTTGTAACTATGGCAAGCTTCAATATAACTAAATTACTAAAGTAGAAGACTACTCATCACGAAGGTTGAAAATCGCTTGTGTGTATCAATAAATAGGATCTTCATTCAGAAAAGTAATTTTTATTAGTTTAATTCGGAGGTGTCGAACTCCCGGCTCACGATGAACATTTTTGCGTCCGGCCAGAATATCGGCCTACTAGATAAAATATCAAAATTTCTCTCGAAACAAGAAAGATAATAGCAGAGAAGAGATGTCAAGTGTCAGGATGTATATATAAGCAATACACATTTTCTTGTTCTTTTATATATGTTTACTAGCTGTAGCGTGCCACGCGTTGCTGTGCCTCAGTCTTGTTCAAGAGAAATCACTTGTTTCAGTATGTTAAAACATTTGCATTGCAGGTATGACTTTTATTTTAAAATAAAAAAATTTAAGAAAATTTCTTAAAAATTTAATTAAAATTTATCTTTAAAACCGAGTGGTTTATACCTAGACACAGACTGCTTCTTACATGGATAATTATTTGTTGTCTGGGTACTTAAACATTGGCATCACCGCAGCCAAATTGCTACCATGCAAATCATACAATTTTCCATCCACAAATCTGATTTCTTTTTTCCTAAAAAAAAAAATGTTAGAATCTTTGTTGTTTAAATGTTAAGAGGCAATACACGTGGCACTAATTTTGTTGCGGTGATGATAATACATAAGTAATGTTATGTGTTCCAGAGCAGCAATTACCAATTGGTGACCCGTGAGAAATTTTGGATGGTCTGCAGAAAAATTCGGACATTATTTATACTCTTATGAAGATTCAATTTAAAAAGAGACGAACAACCAAACAGCATATTAAGAAACATGGATTATCCTTTACTAAAAACTTTTAGTTACCAAAATAACTAAACGACGGGGAAAAAAAGGAAAAGAAAATTTTGAGATTAGCGATTTTTTACCAATTTTTTCAGATTTTCCATAGAAATTTGAAAGTCCGCTTTTGTAACCATAGTAAATTGGTGGCAAAACACTTCAGTCTGTTGCTGTTATTGCTTTTCATGAAGTTTATTTTCAGGGGTACGGAAGATTAAATAAAGACGTAAATGTAGCTGGAGTGGTTCGCCATATAAAGGTCAATCCTATTAGTGGTGCGTAAATTATAAAGTTATGCATTAAATGGTTCATGAAAGGGTTGAAAGTTGGCAACTATTACTCTAAAGTAGACACAGCTGATAATTTATGTATCTGCACAAACAAAACACAAAATGTCCATCCATAAGCATTGTAAAATTAACCCTTTGACTTCAATAAAAGTCATTTTAAATTTATTTTCTAATTTGGCACCTTTCCTATGCAGATAATGTAAATAATTTTAGATTCATAAGATAAGGACAAAGAAACCATAATAACTTGGGAGAATTTTGTTAACAAATTACATTTGAAATCTGTTTAGAAAAGTTTTGCTTAAGTATATTTACACCTTTTTTTAATAAAAAAAAATCATACCTCAAGTGCAAGCAGTAAAAGATATCAGAAATGTGTGCTTTCTATTTTTTTTTCTTTTTAGCAGCTAGCTATAACAAACTTAATTGTTAAAAAGCTATCAAAAACAAAATAAAGTTCAATATTTTGAGGAAATCACCAAAAACAGTTCCAAACAAAGATACTTAGGTACTATTACAACTACACTGCTCAAAACAATTAGGGGAGCACATGATTTTAACAAAAGTAAGCAAAGATGTATACCAATAAGTAACATAAAATGAATCATCCATAATGTAAAGCCTACCAGGAAACGGAAGAAGAAAACTTTATATGCAAATCAAAGTTCATGACGTCAAAAACCAGAAAAAGGAGATAAGGGCAGAAATCGGGATGTTGCAAAAACGTCTGTTTTATTGCCGTAACTGTGAAATTCGATTGTACAATATTTTTTTTTGAGACAAGGTTACTTGAGAATGTCTCAACAACGTGATTTACCGGAATCCATGGCATGGCGTGTTATAGGCAGACTGGAATCCGGGCAAACACAACGTAGTGTCGCGGACGCTGTTGGAGTCGCCAGAAGTGTTGTTGCAAGGCTGTGGAATCGATTCCAAGAAACAGGAAATGTTAGACGTCGACCAGGGGCAGGTCTGCCACGCTCCACTACATCAACTGATGGCCGGTATATACAGTTAACAGCCCGTCGAAAGAGAACAGAGAATGCTACGCAGCTGCAAAGACAGTTGCTCTTGGCAACAAGACGAAGGGTGTTCAGCCAAACAGTACGTAATCGGCTTCATGAGGGAGGGCTCTATGCACGTAGGCCAATGGTCTGCATTCCGTTGACCCCACGCCACCGTGCGGCCCGAAGAAGATGGGCTGCTGAACATCGAGATTGGGAGCAACATGATTGGAGCCAAGTGCTGTTTACAGACGAGTCCCGATTCAGTCTAGAGTGTGACACCCGACGTGTTCTTGTATGGATGGACAGGGGCACTCGAAATAACCCCGCATTCGTTCGTGAAAGGTCACAATACAGAAGAGCTGGTTGGATGGTATGGGGTGGAATCAGCATAGACGGACGTATGGACATGCATATCATTCGGAATGGCACTTTGACGGGCCGAAGGTATGCAGACAAGATACTTCGACCTCATGTCATCCCTTACGCTGGAGCCATTGGAGATTCCTTTGTTTTCCAGGATGATAATGCCCGACCGCATAGATCTCGTCTGGTGGAGAACATGCTTGAAGCTGAAACAATACAGCGTATGGAATGGACAGCGTGCTCTCCTAACCTGAATCCAATCGAGCATGTTTGGGACATGCTCGGACGACGCATTGCTGCGTGACCAAGGCCGCATGCTACTGTCCGAGACTTGGAGATTGAACTTCTTGAGGAGTGGAACAGTATTCCCCAAAGTCTGATCGATAACCTCGTCGCATCCATGGCAAACAGGTGTGCAGCAGTCTTAGCTGTTCGAGGAGACCACACGCCCTATTAAAACTCATGCATCATGTCTAAACAGTACCTTTTTTATCGTTTACATGAAACCAAATTGTTGCCCTAAATCATCTTTTCATGTTTTTTCTATATTTTCAAAGAATTAAAGCTTAATTCCAAATTTTTTTACGCCTTTTTTCTGTATTGCGCATTGATACGCGTGTACTATGCATTGTATGCCAATACGTGGCTGTCTCACACGGTTTTCTTCACTTTTTTGCTTGCTCCCCTAATTGTTTTGAGCAGTGTATATCAACCCCGATTTTGTATGTGTCATACACGATGAGTGGGCAACCATGTGCAAATGTTGCCAATACGGTTGTGATAATACATAAAGACCAAAACAAACACAAAATATACATCAGAAAATCTTAATTTTCCCATTTGTATTTCACAGTAACACCAAATAAAATTTTGAAATCACACTAAGTAAATCATTTGTGAGTCAAATATTTTTTTCCCAACTTTTAGAAATTTCAACAACTATTTAGCGGAAAAATTCACTGCCGAGTGCAAAAAAATATTATTATTGTGTACAAACACAGGCATGGAATGGTTTTCTCTTATTGAATGCATATTGCAGCATTTAGCGATGTCTTTTGATTTTTCGTAAATGGACGACTAAAAAAAACTCATGTACCAAAAAATAAAAATTATATATTAATTAAGTTTAGAATCATTGGAGAAAGATGAAATATAGTTGGAATATTATAATCGGTACGCTACTCTTTCGTGGAGAGACTTTGATATCACGCCAAACAGATTCATAGCGTGCAGAATTTAAAAACCAAAAAAAAAATCATTCAATGGAAAAATACTTATTTAGGTAAATATAAAAAAAAGGGATGTGTGTGTGTGTATAAGCGTGATTAGTGCTTGAATTAATAAAGTGTTTCATACATTTACGTTGTAAATTTTTCATCCTCCTCCTTATGGAAAAAAATTGGTCATCGTACTTTCATGAAAAGAAACATGTTATGAGTGAAAACAATTGAAGAAGCAAAATGTGATGTAATCTGGAATGTAAAATCAACTCTAAAACACAACTGCAGGCTAAAACAAGATTATGTATATATATAATACATAATCATATATATATATATATACATAATATACATATATGTATATATATAATCATATATATATATACATAATGATATATATATATACATAATACACTGCTGGACAATTGCTAAGGACGGATAACACTATCATTCATAGCAACCACAAAATGAAAGGAAGCAAAATGTGGAAAATTAGAATAAGTGCGGGATATTAGTAAGAAGAAGTATGAGTATGCAAATTTTTTTCCCACGTCTGTTCATCACGTGATAGCGTTCATAAGAGCTTTAAAGGTTTTGACGCGTGTGGACAGTTGTTGTTTCAAGTCAAAGTTTTACAAGAAAGATTTAATAGACGAACTTAAAATTTTTGGCATGTCTTCCCGACATCACATAGATGATTTTATGCGTGGCCGAATTATTGGAAAGATCGAAGAAGGGCGAACAATAACAGATGTTGCCAGGGAGTTCGACATCGCTCACAGCGTTGTTTCACTGCTGTGGAAGTCATTTAAAACTACTGGAATGTGTAGTAGACGGCGCGGGGAAGGACGTGTTAGAAGTACGACGCCTGCAGAAGACAGATATATCGTCCTATCAGCAAAGAGGAACAGGCGCACCACAGCTCAGCAGGTGGTAAATCAGTTTCTTGTTGCCTCAGGAAAGCAGATCTCCCGAAAAACTGTTGCCAGACGTTTGAGGGGAGGAGGACTATACGCACGCAGACCTGTTGTGTGTGTCCCATTGACCAGACAGCACCGTACTTTCCGTTTGCAATGGTGTCGTGAGCATCACAATTGGACTGGGCATGCGTACTATTCTCAGATGAGAGTAGGTTCAGTCTGTCATCGGATTGTAGACGCCAACTGATCTGGCGCGAGAGTGGTACTGCTTATCGTCCAGAAAATATCCAGGAAAAGGACCGATATCCGACATGCAGTATCATGGTGTGGGCCGGCATCATGATCAATGGCCGCACGCGCCTACAAGTGGTTGCGAATGGGACTATGACGGGCCAACGATACATTGATGAAGTTCTACTTCCTCATGTTCGTCTTTTCCGTGGTGCTGTCGGTGATAAATTTGTTTTTATGGACGACAACGCAACATGTCATCGAACACTCGCTGTTCAGGATTGTCTAGACAGCGAGGGTATTCAACGTCTTGTATGGCCAGCGCGTTCTCCAGATCTAAACCCCATTGAAAATGTGTGGGATGCTTTTGGGAGGCAAGTTGCTGGTCGAAACTATCCTCCGACAAACAAGAACACCCTCATCCGTGCACTCACAGAGGAATGGGATAAATTGCCTCAACAGCTGCTGGATAATGTTGTGCAAAGTATGGTACAACGTGTGGAATGTTGCATCACACTCCACGGTGGACATATGCCGTACTGATACCTTTTTTTAAGGTGCCTGCTGACTTTTAGATGCATTGTTCCATTTCTCCGTACGCAGATCAAATGAAAATTTTTTTTTCTTTCAGATGTTTCACAGCTTTTGTACTTTCCAGAACAATAAATATTCTTTATTCTAATGTCTTAACAGTGTGGCAACTATATTTTATCCTACTAGGCCTCATGTCTCGCTTAATGTTATGCTACATAGCAATTTGTGATCCGTCCTTAGCAATTGTCCAGCAGTATATATATATATATATATATATATATCATAACTCTATGATATTTCTGGGGATTGATAAAACTAATTGTAAGCCGTGGCGAGAGTGGATGTTACTATTGTAGCGAACCAAAGGTAGGGCGTGGCCGGTGGTGTGTGCTTCCTGTATGTTGAGCATTTTCTTTGGAAAGATCGACGAGACAATCTGGTAGATGAGTAAATCCAATTTATTGAATATCTTGAAACATCTAGGCATATTAATTACGATAAACATGGGCAACACAAAACATAAAAAGAAGCGAACATCATGGCACAAACACAGACAAAGACACACACAGAACGGGCTGCAGCCGGCTACATGATTACAGAGAAACGAGCGAAGACATCGGCTTTTATACCTGACGCTGAAGACCACGTGACATTTTTGTAATAAGAGCTCTTATTGGTTACAAGGGGCAGGAAAGGGATTTATGATGTAATATTATTAGTCGATTACGTTTAAAATCAGGGTGTTAGTTTCGAACCAAATAATTAAAAGATTATTTGAATATTATTAAAAGAGTTAATTAAAAGGAGATGCTAGGGGGAATTATTACACACACACACACACACACACATATATATATATATATATATATATATATATATATATATATATATATATATATATATATATACATATATCGCCTTTTTTTTTCTTCCTTACATTACTTAAACTTCACTGATTTTGTTAGACAAATAGTACGTTGCCTTCCCATGTTTTATTTTTGGTATTTGTACCAATACTTTGTAATTATGGCAACCCTACACATCACCGAACTGCAGGAACACAAAAATTGTAAATCGCTAGAACGGAAAAAAAAGTGCGAGTTTTTATGACCACATGATAGAAGTGATAACTTGAAATTTTGTAATGTTATTTCAGGGGTTAGTTATGTGAATAAAAAACATGGAGTTGTGTTAGTATATATATATATTATTATTATTATTATTATAATTATTTATATAAAACTATTTATTCATATGTCTGTACTCTTAAAGTAATATATTTGTGCGAAATATAAATCATATTTGGGAATTAATTGTATTCTAAAAGGGAAACAATAGGTTAAGGTAGCTGAAATAGGTTATAAATCCTTTAGATCCAAAATTTACTTAAATATCTATAAAAAAACCTCCGTCAAGCGTTGTTCTGTGCTCTTCCTCGTTCTTCATTTGGATCATTTGACATAATTAAATTGAATTTTGATTTTAAAAAATCAATTAAATATTTTGATTTGTCTTTTCAAAACTTTACATTAATATTTCCAATAAAAATTATAGGTAATTTGTTCAGAAGACCCCCTCCGGTTTTGTAAATTTTGGTTGTAATTTAACAATATTGAATTGTATCCATGAATTAATTTAAGCAAAAGAATAGTGTGACTAGTAGTTGATTGGGAGGAGACTAATCTAGGTCAAAAGCTTTAAAAAAGGATTTAATCCGAAGATTTATATCACGTAATCTCTATCTTGTAAAAGCTCTTTTGGGGTTTTTTTTTGTGTATGGGAGTTTAGTACAAATATATCCGGTGCTGCTTCAAGGAAAGTCTTCTTATATATATAATTATATTTTGTTTTCTTGAATTTAAATTTTTAATGTAACTTTTTCTTAAAACTCCAACTGGACAGAACAGATTTTTCCGCCCTACTAGAGAGGCTTCGAAAATGGACTGCACGGATTTTTCTGCCTTCAAGTAACGTTTTCAAAAGCGGATTAGCCGCACTTTTTGAAATCCTTTCCCCTTTTAGGTTTAACATCTTGAAAGATAATGAGGGACGGAGGAAGCAACACAGCAGGAGTTTTATGGCTCACAGGGAACCCCGTGTTTTGACCCCCAATCGTAAAAAATCGGGGAGAAATTTCTTTACATCCCAAGAAGTGTTTGCTAGCTTGTATTTTAAGTTTCCAAAAGTCCCAACGCATAAGTAAAATATGTTACAATTCCATTTTGGTTTTATATTAAATATTAATTTCAAACTGTAACAAGTTGGGGCGTGTCAGGGCAATCTGCTATTTTATATAGTTAGACAAATTATATCTTTTTTAAGTATATTCTTTCGCTTCATTTTTCTTATTCAAAGCTTTCAGTTTTTGAAAAATGATTATTTTATTATAAGATACAGAAAAAAATAATAAAACATCAAACTCTTTAAAATTTGGAACCTTTTCAATTTTCCAACCACTAAAAATGAATAAATTTAAACTTCATCAAATCATTTTGAAACATTTTCTTACACTTTGATAAAAATACTAACGAAAAAAAAACTAATTAAGATTTATTAGTTGTTTTTTTTTTAGATTTCAAGGTAAGTTTAAGTACAGTGCCTGGTTATATATTGTTAAAATACACCGAATTATATTTGAATTTTAAGTGCTTGAACTTCAGTTTACATCAAAGACAACATGAATAAAGATTTTCACACATTTTTTTTATAACTGGAATGTTTGAATAAATGGTAATCAAAAATATACGGAAACATTTACAGTAGACATTTATATGCATATAAATAAACATAAAAATCAATTTTAAATTCGAGCTATTGAAAAACATTCGAATTATATATTGTTCAAAAATATTTATTTATGCAAAATACCTCAACATTTATCTTTTTTAAAGGCTAACTGAATCAGTAATTAAAATCTGGATATTTTTGAAATCTCGACCTTATAAAGCTAGAAATTTTATGTTAGAAATTCCATTTTGAAATTTAGAAAAAAAAAATGCATCGCGCAGTTAAAAATTATTTACCATAAGTATTAGCAATTGTTTGAGTATAATAAAAATTTCAAATTTTATTATATAGCTTCTTTGGTATCTTTTAATATATTTCGGCCGCGGTAGCCGAGTGGTATAGGTATCGGAACGTGGCTTGCTTTGTCACGAGTTCGAGCCCAGTACCACTAAAGACCCGCCGTGTAGGGCAGCGCTGCACGTTAAATCTGTCGAGAGCTGAAACGTCCTCCCGTTGGTGTGGTGGGGTAGTTAGGAGAGGTGGTGCCAGCTCAGGTGTCGTCCACGTCACTTGACCATGGTTCAAAATTACGTGGTCCGTCGCCAAAAGCCCTCGTGTAGCTGAACAGTGCGACGTTAATATTCAATCATTCATTTAATATATTTCGAAGATTTCATACAATTCGGTTGAAAACCGCATGCTAAGAGCAAAAATATACTAAAAAGCTTGATGAATATACAATTACAATAAATACTTACATAGAGAAGCAAAACTGAGAAGCTAAAGCGTAGGAATAAAAAAATTTGCGTATATCTGAAGTAGTTTTCGAAATATTTATTTTAAAGTTTAGAAAATTTGTGTGCGTTATGTTATACTTGATATCAATTAAATGGTTAAAATAATGTGTGTGTGTTAATATTAGTCATGTAATCGTTTGATGACACATTCATATACTAATAAAAATTTTATGGTCATTCATGCGAATGTCAAGAATTCTATGTAATTTTAAATTCAGACATTAAGATATTGATGTAGAAAATATAAAACGACCATCTAAAATACATGAAAAATGCAGTCTGCTATAAAATGATCTTGACAAACAAAATCCAGCATTTTCACTTACTATGGCAGAGCCGGCTTAGTCAGGGGCGATCTGGAAAAACAGAGAGAACCGCGGTTTTGATGGATGCCGCTCTAGCTTTTAAAGTTCCCAGGAAAAATTATATGTATATAAATTACAAATGGAAAAATAAATCTTGTAATTTTCCATACATTTTTATAACAACGAATTGTGGAATTGGCTTCCAAACATTGTAGTGTTTGACAATATCTAAGGTAACCAACCCTACTTTAGATAGATTTGTACTACTTTTTCGTAACCGTATTCTTTTAAAATTAATTCGTGCAGCCGAAATACACCTTTTGTACCCTTAAAAATTTATGTTAACTATAACGGTTAATTTTAATTTATGCAACTTGTGAAATGTTCATAATTAACCATTTCCGTCTAAACAGTTTACATGAAAAAAAAAAAAAAGTTTGGACTCCTTCATTCATTAGGGATTTATATAAGATTCTAACATTAAATTTTATTTTTCACCAAATAGGATTGAGTGAAAGTGTATAGTGCTTCCACATCACAGGTCTGGGGTTCTATTAACGGGCTGCGCAAGGTCGACTCTGCCTTTCATCCCCGCTACATTGGGTCGATAAATGAGTACCAAGCTTGCTTCGGGTCTTAAACACTGAAGGTCTCTCTTCAGACATACCACCAAATCGGGACATCTGTTCATGCACCTCAGCGTCCAATGGTCACGTGTATTATGATGGGCACAGTAGTTCCTGGCCCTCATGGATTGTTGTGCTTCTGAGTTTGAGTCTTAAGTTTGAGGATTACCTCACTTTGGGGATACCCCTTAGATAAACATGTATTTCCACTCATTTGCAATTAAACATTTTTCTTTCAATTACGTTTATTTCAGAAGGAAGTTTGATTTTTCAAATGTATTTGCTTAATAACATGTATATTTGTGTATTATATTAAAAATTTGATCAGTCCAAAATTACATGTTTTTAGCTCCTCTAAAAGCTTTTAGGATTTTACAACTGATCTTACAATCCATATACGTTTTATAGTAGTATATTTAAAAATGATAAGGACATTTTTACGACTGTGTGAGCTGTTATGCCTCGTTTATAAATATAAAAAATTGCATTCAGCTACAGTTTTTAAAATGTACAGAAATAAGTGGAGCAAGAGGATACTTACATATTATGAATATTTTTGACTTCAGTAAGATATATTTATATATTTCAGTTTCTTTACAATTTGAATAGAAGTTGTAAGCCATTTTGCGAATAGTTTGATATTGAGTATAAACCCATAGGCTGTTTAATATTGTAAAGTGTTTTACTTTGATACCAGCACACATTAAAATAAGGCTCATTTGCAGTTATATGATCAGCTTCAGTGATATTTAAATTTTCAAAAATAGTCTACACGTACGAAAACATTCTTTCACAACCGCACACCACATCTCATACTATATTTTCCCTACAGCAGGAAATATTTGTGTATACTGAAAAATTTAATACTGGATACATTTCCAAGTGTTAAATTTGTTTTTAAAATTTGGTATGAATACATTGTGGAACTGTCGGTTAACTTCACTGAACAAAATTGTTTTAAGTGTACTGTTTTGAAAGACAAGATTAATTAGGGAGAACTTTTCTCACAATAGAATTTGTAATGACTGAATTGTGTGAAAATGTAGTTATCGATGTGTGACATTTTTCCTTGTAATAAAAGAAACAGAAAGATAAGAAATTTAACTTGAGTAGAAAATGGTTAGAAGTACTGTCATGCGCATTTGAAGAAGTATATCCCCCATTAAAATTAAAAATTATTGACTGAATGTGTGTTATGTCCATCACAAATGCCGATGTAGAAAAGGAATTTTTATTTAATACAAGAAGTTCGAAAAAGAGAACACTAGGAAGGAAAATTTAAATTTTTTTCCGAAAAATATTCAGTTAACATAAAAAAATCTTTTATATGATTTTAATTAAAATAAATTAAAAGTTTTGAAATCCTTTTTTATGCTATTTTAAATTAAAAGTATAACTGAATAGAGAAAGATCGGTTTTATTTCATAAATATAATCATTGTATGTAATATTTATTGTGTTATTGTTTAAAAATGAGATAGGGCCTTTGCTCTGTTTACCTCATTACTTTTTTAAAAAACAGGAAAGTGAGAGCGTTTTCTTACTCTCATATTCAAAAATGAATACAGGATGCTTTTTTTCTGGTTCAAATCGCAATACCAAATATATATAAATATATATATATATATATATATATATATATATATATATATATTTTAATTTTTAAAAAATGACTGAAAAATAAATTTTCTTTAAAGAAAATATAATTATTTTTCAACTTCTAACATACTATTTATTTCATTTTTTCCTCTTTTTTTTACCTTTCATTTCGTTTTTAATTTTACTGTGACTGAACATATAGGAGAAATAAACACCGTATCTTTTTCAAAGAGGATTGATCAAGAGAGGATATCTACGCTTTCAAAGAAGATTGCCCAAGGCAACTTAACAGCTAGCTGTAAACGATTGATCTCTTGGTTCTTACTTTTCAAAGCGACCGAACTGGGTCGTAAAATTTTCCCCGTTCGACCTCCCAAGTTCTAAAAGGGGGGAAAGGAAAAAAGTCTGTTGCATTTTGAAGGGAATCGCAAAATAAGAGTTAAACGCTTTCGGAATAACTTTTCAGGAGGAAGGTGTCCAGTTAGAGGGTTAATACCTGTGTACTTAATTTTGTTATTTTAAAATTTTAATTGTTTTAATTTTCTTTTTAGACTCAAAGTATATTTAAGTAATGTGATTAATACAACTATTTGTTCATTGCTATTCTGATTCGCTTACAAAAATAGATTTTTATTCTTAAGATGACTGCAATAGTCCTAATGATAATAATACAATTTACTTAGTTATATAAAAATAAGTCCTTTTTGTACATTTTATGTTTTAGTTTAGTGTAGTATTTCTTTTTTTTCTCTCTAACCCTATTTTTTAAAAATATTACGTTTCATTTTTATGCTTCAACTAGGATTAGAAAAAACCTCGCATTCAATCCCCTAGAACAGGGGTGTTCAACCCGCGGGCCGCCTTGAATAGAATTGCGGCAAGCGAGATTCTTTACAACTTTACAACACTCGACTATTTTGTACAATATTTTTTGTTTAAAAAGTGGGGTTTTTTTTGCAAATATAAATCCCATAACTGTTATTATTTCATCACGTTGCTTCTGTTACTGCGAATCTCTCTTTTTTTCTAAATTGAAATTTATCAAGCATAAATCGTAATCAAACTTAACGCATGAAAATCTGCAACATCAATTACGATACGCAAATACACATGCATTGAGATCAACTTGTAAAAACTAAGTGAAAGAGTTGAGAAACAGGTATCTGACTAATTAATTAAATTAAACATTATTTGATCACTGCATTATTGTTATTATACTATCTATGTTTGTATACATGAAAAACAAGGAAAACAATAATAATACATCAGTCTGTTTTAAATTTTTGCTCCAACAAATGTTTGTAATGGATCCAAATCTAATATATAGATATATGTTTTTATATCCGTCCGAGGGATTGTAAAGTTTTTCCGAAGTGGCCCGCGAGGTCATTTGGGATAGCCACCCCTGCTCTAGAAAGAGGTGCCTGAGGGGAGCTTCACTTAGATTGAAGCTAGAAGCTTTACTTTTACGAAGTTTTGGTGGAGGGGGGAGGGAGGATAAACTACCCCGTTTTAGAGTGGCGGGGGGGAACATCCCTCCTTTCCTTTTTAGGGGTGCGTACGTCCGACAGAAAACGAAAAAAGCCGAATGAGCGTTACATTCCCGAGCGTGGCATTTATTCAAGTTCACTCTCCATCAAATCGTGCCCCCCAATAGAAGTAATCACTTCAAAAATTTAAAAATAGATTTTACTAAGCTGAACATTATTTTCACTGCCACCTTTGTAAAGGAAAGCATAAATAATAAACATATGTTTTGATTTTACCTTAATATGATAAAAATATTTGCACATTTTTTTAAGTCTTAAAGGAAAATACAAAATAAATCAAAAGTAAAATCATAATTACCGTTTTCAGTTTTAAAAAAATGAAAAACAATTGAAGAAATTGTATGTGTGTGTTTGTTGATTTGAAATTGCGTCAATTATCTCTTCGAAAATGAATATTTTCTGGAGGGTCATTTCAACCCTCTTTTAATTAGCCCTTGGGCAGGTCATAAAATAAAGAATGTATAGGGTTATCACACCTTTCTAGGTGTGATAACCCTAGCACCCCACATTTTGAGAAACGTTGCGGTAAAGATTTTATTTCGAGTTTTGAGAACAATTTAATAACCGTATTCAAGAAACAAAATATTATTTGGGAAGAAAAGCCAAGTGAGTTTTACAGAATAATTGGCCGATAGCGAAACTAAGATTTGATAATTTAGATATAAAAAATGAAAGAGAATAATTGGGTTTCATCAATGAACACTAGGCAGTTGTAAGCGTTCTTTGTAATTTTAATTTTTCCTCCCTCTAATCTTTTCAAACCCTAGGCGTGCACAAGAGGGCCTGCCTCTATCCATAAGTCTTAAATATTTTGCCCCTTCGACATTTTCTGAATCGAAATTGATTTTTTATTTGCAACAAATCTATATTTGTAATCGCAGCATTCGAATTTTATATTATAAACGCAATAACCCGCTATGTACTTAAAAACTTGATACTCTTCTATTGAGAAATATCCTCTGATTTATTTTTAAATTTCTTAGGGATTGTCTCTTTTGAAGTTTGCATCAACTGTTCCTCTTTTGGGAAACAAAAAACCGAAATGTGTGGTTGCCAAGTTTATTAGATGACCAAATGGGCACACAGCAATAAAGTTTTGTATTAGTATAAAATGTGCGTAGCCTTAGGTTAAGTAATTAATAATATTTTTAAGTTAATTAAGATTTGTGACATAAAACACAAGACACTGATTTCTCATATAAAACAAAATATCTTAAATCTATACATAATTAGGGATGTTGGCTTATAAATGAATCAATTTATTATATCGTGTCCTCAAAACTAAAAAGAAAGAAATTCAATAATGACACAAGAATAAAGGGGAGAAAAGGTAATAAAAACCCTGAGAGAACGTCCCTCTCTTTGAGTCACATGATTTCTTTTTAGGGGTGAGACAATCTCGTCGAAGTAAGTTTTCCGAATACAAGCGAAAAACGCCGAATAAGTGTTACATTCCCGAGCGTGACGTTCATTTTCTAGCAAATCGCGCCAATAGAAGTTTCACTTCAAAAAATATTTCCATTCATAAGAAAGTATTTTTTAACGTCACTAAAGCCCTCGTGTAGCTGAACAGTGCGAGGTTAATATTCACTCACCCATGTTTTCATATTTTATTTGGTACTTGTATCAATGCTTTGTAGTTATGGCAACCATTAGATCATAGAATTGCAGGAGTGGTTAACGCTACACAGCACAGGGCTTGTAAAATCACCAGTATAAAAAAATATTCCCTACAAAAGAAAGCATTTTCTTAAGGAACGGAACATCGTCAGTATGTAGTGGAAGGCTCGGCGTCAAATAGTCAAGAAGCCATGCACGGACATTGGATAAATAATAAGAAAGTATTTTCGAACGAATGTGTTTATTTCCTTTATTATTCTGTGCTTCTTTCTGGCTTTTGTATGAAAATTAATACTCAAAGACTCATTGAAGAAAACAAGTTTTGTCAGGGGGAAAAAAGTGCAAATTTTGTAAAGAAAATCGAATTAAGTTCATAAAGTTTTAAAAGACAGTTAGGCCGAGGGTACACATTGCTAGCAAATTCAATATGCTTTTTTTTGTGTATGTTTTCAAATTTCTATCTGTGTACAGACAATTAGTCGCAAATTCAGAACACAAATTACCACTAAAATTTCGCGGCCATTACAATTGCCATCGTTGTAGACGACGGTCTAAAAGCAATTGTCTACCACCTCTGACCTTACCTGTCTAAGAAAGGAACGTAATTTTAGAGATATTTATAGTTTTGGAATTAACAAGTATTTAAAAAAGTGGTAAAATATTTTATTCAATGAAAAGTATTGATTTATCGTTTTATGGACAAGTTCTACCTAGTAAACAGAATTTGTGCAGGAACAGAACGACAGTAAAATCCTAGGAGGACCCACTGGTGTTTTTGGTGCCAAAAATTTTTCGCCAAATTGAGAAACACAAGTTATTCAAAATGGCGTCAAAGACGAAACACTTGGAAACCGTATGTGTCAGAGGGGGGCGAAATGGGCATAGAGCAACGGTTGGTTTCTGAAAGTGGGGGGGGGGGAGTAAGAAAAGTTCAAAAATCATGAAATGAACGGAGTTTCTGGAATGGCGTCAGGGACGCCTGAAAACCATTGGTAGTAAATGTTTTACATTAAAAAAGGACGAAATGTGCTTTTTGCAAAGATAAAATTGGAAACATACATCCAATTAATCATTTTTAAAAGATAAATACGGAGAAACTAATGAAGTTCATTTTTAAAAAGCATTCAAAAACCAGTACATGATTTATTTTAAAAGAAGGACGAAATGAACGTTTCGCAAAGATGAAATCGAAGAAATACATTAAATTGATCATTTTAAAAAGATAAAAAACGGAGAAACCGATGAAATTTATTTTAAAAAAGAATTCTAAAACCAGTATGTAGTACATGATTCACATTTTTAAAAAAGGACGAAAGGAGCGTTTCGCAAAGATAAAATCGAAGAAATACATGAAATTCATTTTAAATTTTTAAAAGGCACTTACCTTAATTTTTAAAAGGCACTCTTACGGATCATACATACTTCACGACAAAACATATATCAGTCCGCGACAATATTCTTATTGACTTTCAAGTCATTCTCAACGAACGCATTAATGCTCTTGCCGAACCAATATCTGGTCAAAAACTCATATCTTTTCTACACTTTTGTACATTCATATCGTGAAGCAATTAAATTAGCGTTCATACACCATTCTGACGTATCTTCTTCCCCCTTGTGCCCAGGAGCACAAAGAAACCTGTCGTAGCCTCACTTTCAAGTAATTTCCTTTCACAAGCCATTCTTAACACAAACCGGTGCAGAGCAAACCTTGTCAAGTGAAGTCAGGAGTCAAAAAGACCGTTTTTTCGGAAAAGGCGAAATACGGTTCACCCTTTTTTAGGGTTGCCATTTTTTTTCGGTGATTTGAAAATCCAAATTTTAGGGATGAAATGGAAGGGTTACCATATTGTAACCTTTATCGCTCAAAATTTGGCAACAAAAAATTTGGCGACCAAAAGTGGGTTCTCCTAGGACTCAACCCATCGAGATTCAACTGAGTTTTTACAAACTTTTAAAGCAAGTTTTTGAACTGTATGGTATGAAGAAGACCTGTAGATTTCAGATTCAGGATTTTATATAACTTATTTTAGTATCTTTCCTAAAATCTTGTTAATTTTAGCTCAATGGAAATGTTACTATATCCGGGAAAAAAGGGCACTAAAGACTGCAACGCCCATTACAATTGCCATCGTTGTAGACGACGGTCTAAAAGCAATTGTCTACCACCTCTGACCTTACCTGTCTAAGAAAGGAACGTAATTTTAGAGATATTTATAGTTTTGGAATTAACAAGTATTTAAAAAAAAAGTGGTAAAATATTTTATTCAATGAAAAGTATTGATTTATCGTTTTATGGACAAGTTCTACCTAGTAAACAGAATTTGTGCAGGAACAGAACGACAGTAAAATCCTAGGAGGACCCACTGGTGTTTTTGGTGCCAAAAATTTTTCGCCAAATTGAGAAACACAAGTTATTCAAAATGGCGTCAAAGACGAAACACTTGGAAACCGTATGTGTCAGAGGGGGGCGAAATGGGCATAGAGCAACGGTTGGTTTCTGAAAGTGGGGGAGTAAGAAAAGTTCAATAATCATGAAATGAACGGAGTTTCTGGAATGGCGTCAGGGACGCCTGAAAACCATTGGTAGTAAATGTTTTACATTAAAAAAGGACGAAATGTGCTTTTTGCAAAGATAAAATTGGAAACATACATCCAATTAATCATTTTTAAAAGATAAATACGGAGAAACTAATGAAGTTCATTTTTAAAAAGCATTCAAAAACCAGTACATGATTTATTTTAAAAGAAGGACGAAATGAACGTTTCGAAAAGATGAAATCGAAGAAATACATTAAATTGATCATTTTAAAAAGATAAAAAACGGAGAAACCGATGAAATTTATTTTAAAAAAGAATTCTAAAACCAGTATGTAGTACATGATTCACATTTTTAAAAAAGGACGAAAGGAGCGTTTCGCAAAGATAAAATCGAAGAAATACATGAAATTCATTTTAAATTTTTAAAAGGCACTTACCTTAATTTTTAAAAGGCACTCTTACGGATCATACATACTTCACGACAAAACATATATCAGTCCGCGACAATATTCTTATTGACTTTCAAGTCATTCTCAACGAACGCATTAATGCTCTTGCCGAACCAATATCTGGTCAAAAACTCATATCTTTTCTACACTTTTGTACATTCATATCGTGAAGCAATTAAATTAGCGTTCATACACCATTCTGACGTATCTTCTTCCCCCTTGTGCCCAGGAGCACAAAGAAA
This sequence comes from Trichonephila clavipes, assembly GCA_019973935.1. Lineage (NCBI taxonomy): Eukaryota > Metazoa > Arthropoda > Arachnida > Araneae > Nephilidae > Trichonephila > Trichonephila clavipes. Next base: position 182,764 of record BMAU01001568.1, read on the forward strand.
CCTGTCGTAGCCTCACTTTCAAGTAATTTCCTTTCACAAGCCATTCTTAACACAAACCGGTGCAGAGCAAACCTTGTCAAGTGAAGTCAGGAGTCAAAAAGACCGTTTTTTCGGAAAAGGCGAAATACGGTTCACCCTTTTTTAGGGTTGCCATTTTTTTTCGGTGATTTGAAAATCCAAATTTTAGGGATGAAATGGAAGGGTTACCATATTGTAACCTTTATCGCTCAAAATTTGGCAACAAAAAATTTGGCGACCAAAAGTGGGTTCTCCTAGGACTCAACCCATCGAGATTCAACTGAGTTTTTACAAACTTTTAAAGCAAGTTTTTGAACTGTATGGTATGAAGAAGACCTGTAGATTTCAGATTCAGGATTTTATATAACTTATTTTAGTATCTTTCCTAAAATCTTGTTAATTTTAGCTCAATGGAAATGTTACTATATCCGGGAAAAAAAAGGGCACTAAAGACTGCAACGCCCCCCATAGTAAGCTTTTTATGGTGGAACTTGTCCATAAAGGCATTTTCAAATTTTTCAAATTTGGCGACCAAAAGTGGGTTCTCCTAGGACTCAACCCATCGAGATTCAACTGAGTTTTTACAAACTTTTAAAGCAAGTTTTTGAACTGTATGGTATGAAGAAGACCTGTAGATTTCAGATTCAGGATTTTATATAACTTATTTTAGTATCTTTCCTAAAATCTTGTTAATTTTAGCTCAATGGAAATGTTACTATATCCGGGAAAAAAAAGGGCACTAAAGACTGCAACGCCCCCCATAGTAAGCTTTTTATGGTGGAACTTGTCCATAAAGGCATTTTTCAAAAATTATAGTTTTAAAAAAAAACTAAAAAACATGCTTTACAGTGGATTGAAATATAAAGTAAAAACATAATCCTTAATATCAGAGAAAATTAAAAACATTGTGGTAAAAGCGTGGGGTGCTCTATATTAATTGTTTTTAATTTATTAGTAGTTCTATTCCGAAATGCTGAGTTAGTGTTAAAGTTTAGTACAAAGCACCCCACTCTTTCACCATGTGTCAGAGGGGGGCGAAATGGGCATAGAGCAACGGTTGGTTTCTGAAAGTGGGGGGGGAGTAAGAAAAGTTCAAAAATCATGAAATGAACGGAGTTTCTGGAATGGCGTCAGGGACGCCTGAAAACCATTGGTAGTAAATGTTTTACATTAAAAAGGACGAAATGTGCTTTTTGCAAAGATAAAATTGGAAACATACATCCAATTAATCATTTTTAAAAAGATAAATACGGAGAAACTAATGAAGTTCATTTTTAAAAGCATTCAAAAACCAGTACATGATTTATTTTAAAAGAAGGACGAAATGAACGTTTCGCAAAGATGAAATCGAAGAAATACATTAAATTGATCATTTTAAAAAGATAAAAAACGGAGAAACCGATGAAATTTATTTTAAAAGAATTCTAAAACCAGTATGTAGTACATGATTCACATTTTTAAAAAAGGACGAAAGGAGCGTTTCGCAAAGATAAAATCGAAGAAATACATGAAATTCATTTTAAATTTTTAAAAGGCACTTACCTTAATTTTTAAAAGGCACTCTTACGGATCATACATACTTCACGACAAAACATATATCAGTCCGCGACAATATTCTTATTGACTTTCAAGTCATTCTCAACGAACGCATTAATGCTCTTGCCGAACCAATATCTGGTCAAAAACTCATATCTTTTCTACACTTTTGTACATTCATATCGTGAAGCAATTAAATTAGCGTTCATACACCATTCTGACGTATCTTCTTCCCCCTTGTGCCCAGGAGCACAAAGAAACCTGTCGTAGCCTCACTTTCAAGTAATTTCCTTTCACAAGCCATTCTTAACACAAACCGGTGCAGAGCAAACCTTCTCAAGTGAAGTCAGGAGTCAAAAAGACCGTTTTTTCGGAAAAGGCGAAATACGGTTCACCCTTTTTTAGGGTTGCCATTTTTTTTCGGTGATTTGAAAATCCAAATTTTAGGGATGAAATGGAAGGGTTACCATATTGTAACCTTTATCGCTCAAAATTTGGCAAAAAAAATTTGGCGACCAAAAGTGGGTTCTCCTAGGACTCAACCCATCGAGATTCAACTGAGTTTTTACAAACTTTTAAAGCAAGTTTTTGAACTGTATGGTATGAAGAAGACCTGTAGATTTCAGATTCAGGATTTTATATAACTTATTTTAGTATCTTTCCTAAAATCTTGTTAATTTTAGCTCAATGGAAATGTTACTATATCCGGGAAAAAAAAAAAAGGGCACTAAAGACTGCAACGCCCCCCCCATAGTAAGCTTTTTATGGTGGAACTTGTCCATAAAGGCATTTTCAAATTTTCAAATTTGGCGACCAAAAGTGGGTTCTCCTAGGACTCAACCCATCGAGATTCAACTGAGTTTTTACAAACTTTTAAAGCAAGTTTTTGAACTGTATGGTATGAAGAAGACCTGTAGATTTCAGATTCAGGATTTTATATAACTTATTTTAGTATCTTTCCTAAAATCTTGTTAATTTTAGCTCAATGGAAATGTTACTATATCCGGGAAAAAAGGGCACTAAAGACTGCAACGCCCCCCCCATAGTAAGCTTTTTATGGTGGAACTTGTCCATAAAGGCATTTTCAAAAATTATAGTTTTAAAAAAAAACTAAAAACATTTTACAGTGGATTGAAATATAAAGTAAAAACATAATCCTTAATATCAGAGAAAATTAAAAACATTGTGGTAAAAGCGTGGGGTGCTCTATATTAATTGTTTTTAATTTATTAGTAGTTCTATTCCGAAATGCTGAGTTAGTGTTAAAGTTTAGTACAAAGCACCCCACTCTTTCACCATGTGTCAGAGGGGGGCGAAATGGGCATAGAGCAACGGTTGGTTTCTGAAAGTGGGGGGAGTAAGAAAAGTTCAAAAATCATGAAATGAACGGAGTTTCTGGAATGGCGTCAGGGACGCCTGAAAACCATTGGTAGTAAATGTTTTACATTAAAAAAGGACGAAATGTGCTTTTGCAAAGATAAAATTGAAACATACATCCAATTAATCATTTTTAAAAGATAAATACGGAGAAACTAATGAAGTTCATTTTTAAAAAGCATTCAAAAACCAGTACATGATTTATTTTAAAAGAAGGACGAAATGAACGTTTCGCAAAGATGAAATCGAAGAAATACATTAAATTGATCATTTTAAAAGATAAAAAACGGAGAAACCGATGAAATTTATTTTAAAAAGAATTCTAAAACCAGTATGTAGTACATGATTCACATTTTTAAAAAAGGACGAAAGGAGCGTTTCGCAAAGATAAAATCGAAGAAATACATGAAATTCATTTTAAATTTTTAAAAGGCACTTACCTTAATTTTTAAAAGGCACTCTTACGGATCATACATACTTCACGACAAAACATATATCAGTCCGCGACAATATTCTTATTGACTTTCAAGTCATTCACAACGAACGCATTAATGCTCTTGCCGAACCAATATCTGGTCAAAAACTCATATCTTTTCTACACTTTTGTACATTCATATCGTGAAGCAATTAAATTAGCGTTCATACACCATTCTGACGTATCTTCTTCCCCCTTGTGCCCAGGAGCACAAAGAAACCTGTCGTAGCCTCACTTTCAAGTAATTTCCTTTCACAAGCCATTCTTAACACAAACCGGTGCAGAGCAAACCTTCTCAAGTGAAGTCAGGAGTCAAAAAGACCGTTTTTCGGAAAAGGCGAAATACGGTTCACCCTTTTAGGGTTGCCATTTTTTCGGTGATTTGAAAATCCAAATTTTAGGGATGAAATGGAAGGGTTACCATATTGTAACCTTTATCGCTCAAAATTTGGCAACAAAAAATTTGGCGACCAAAAGTGGGTTCTCCTAGGACTCAACCCATCGAGATTCAACTGAGTTTTTACAAACTTTTAAAGCAAGTTTTGAACTGTATGGTATGAAGAAGACCTGTAGATTTCAGATTCAGGATTTTATATAACTTATTTTTAGTATCTTTCCTAAAATCTTGTTAATTTTAGCTCAATGGAAATGTTACTATATCCGGGAAAAAAAGGGCACTAAAGACTGCAACGCCCCCCATAGTAAGCTTTTTATGGTGGAACTTGTCCATAAAGGCATTTTTCAAAAATTATAGTTTTAAAAAAAACTAAAAAACATGCTTTTACAGTGGATTGAAATATAAAGTAAAAACATAATCCTTAATATCAGAGAAAATTAAAAACATTGTGGTAAAAGCGTGGGGTGCTCTATATTAATTGTTTTAATTTATTAGTAGTTCTATTCCGAAATGCTGAGTTAGTGTTAAAGTTTAGTACAAAGCACCCCACTCTTTCACCACAATGACATTAATTTTCTTGTAATTCATTTTATTCTGATATTAAGAATTATTTTTTTTACTTTTTAATTCAATTCACTATAAAAGCGGTTTTTAAAAAAAAAATTTTTTTTTAAACTAAATTTTTTTTTTCATTGTTTAGTTTGATCTACAATAAAAGGCTGTTTTTTTAGTTTTTTTATAAACTATCATTTATTACTTGTTGAATTTATCCTTTAGTTTTATATTTGGAGCCAGAATTATGTGGCTCCTGGAATTAGTCTTGCTTTTCAATGGATATTAATTAAAGGGTCTGAAGGGTATTTATTCTCTCCATTTGCGGCGCCTCGGATGAATCCCATATTGTTATATTTTAAAGATCCCATCTCTATAGATACAGGTCTAACTAATAAAGTGTGTTAAGAAGAAATGTTAAATGTCAATCGTACTATCACCTTTTAAACGTATTGCCATAATGTTAATTCGTATCATCACTTCTAAACATATTGCTATATCAAAATGAAAAAATATTTAGCAGTTAGAACATAAATTTATCACCTTTAGACGTATAATGTTAATTCGTATCATCACTTCTAAACGTATTGCTTCGTAAAAATAAAAAAATATTTATCAATTAGAACATAAATTATTTTTGTTCACACATGCACGAGTTTTTTTTTTTTTTCTTCCTTTTTCACATAAAGAACACTTTTTTGTTTGTTTTATTTGTATTAATAATAAGCGTTTTCGTTTTTAGGTTTGCACATTTTGGGAATTAGGGTGTCTTTCAGTGGCCATATCTGGAATTATTCGCCAAAACCCGAAATTGCTAAAATCGTTATTTTTGACGATCCTGATCAGGACATCGGAACAAAATTTTGAAATTATTGTATTGTTATCGGTCCTTGACAAATGTGCAAAATCTCGAATAAATTTGACCTTTTAAAGAGAGTAAAAGTTGAGTCCAAAGATTCCATTACGCACAAGGGAAACTTATAAAAGCTTTTTGAAAAAGAAGGGAGAACGTTTTTTTGAAGCGTAGCAAAAAAATTTATTTAACTTAGAATTTTTAAAATATGTTTAATTGTAATTTCTTTTAATATTTTCAATTGATCTTCAGTTGTTTTAGCAGTGATTGATGTGGTGTTAAACACAACTTGCCTTCAAAATATTTCTGGTTGTAGATCTTGTCCCTTTTCTAATAACAACAACTTTTCTTCGTAATTAAATATTAATAATTCGCATAAATTTAAAAAAATTAAATGTAACTGAGAAAATAGTTGATTGTTCATTTGCGTCGCAGTTATAAATATTAATTCTAAACTAAAACATTGGGATATAGTGTTAATGTGTTTGAAAATTACGAAATCTATGTAAATTAACTTTTTTAACGATTTACAAGCAACCAATAATTTCAATATGCAAAATTTATCTCAATATACCCCTAATGACAATATAAAAAGACCAAGAAGAATTCTTCTTGATTCCTACAACCCCCCTCCCCGTAATTCTTTATATTCGTGCAATAATTTTTATTGCACACCTTAAAAGCTAAAATTTTACTTTCTTTTATTTTTGTCAATATTTTTCTCTTGTTCTCCCCATTGGACTTGCGCCTCCCCATTTTCTAAATCCCAGCCCCCAGGGCAGCCAATTGGATTCAATGATCACGTTACCAAGCATCCAACCAGAGAGCAGCCTCTAAGCTCTCAGTCGTGCAGAAAATACGAAAATTTCCCATCCTGATGAAGCACGTTTGCCACGCCTCCCAGATTCCATCGTCCAACCAATCGTCGCCATGCCACTCAGCAGACAGAAAAAACCCACTTTCGCCAAGCCCCACATCAAAGTTCTATTAAGACATGGGATTGAGGACTGTTCTACAGTCCGGATGCCCAAAAGAAAACGCATATTCAACGCCTATTCAACCTATAATAATTCTGCCATGCACAAACACTGTTTACGTATCCTCATCCTAAAATTAAATATGCATACTCTTCAACGAAGTGGAGAAACCTGCTCCGCCCCCCATAATACAACATATACACTCTTTTCACACTCTTAGCAGTATTAGTTAGCTTCACTGCATCGCATCTTTCATTTAGGGCTCTGAGATGAATTGTCACCGAATTGATTTACTGCCTTCGGCCGTCCCGTCTTCCTTCCTGCTTTTCCTCTCCTCTCCCCACCGGCGCTCTGCTTCGATAGAACGCTCGTGTTTTGGGGTACGTCATCCCTCCCCATTTTTCGCGGTATTTTTCGGTATTTGCTTAAATTTCAATCATGGATTTTTCTTTTTCTCCCATCCTTCTGGGAATAGGCACCTACGGCGCCGGCGCCCGCGATTATCTAATTTTAGTTAATGCTGCTAATACAAATATTAAAATTCTAGATACTCTGAAAAATTCTCTATTACGTATGATTGTCAAAACCGCAAGATACATGCGTAATGACAACATACGTAACGCATTAAAAATTACTAGTTTTAAATCTCATATTCAGTGAATTGCAATTAACTTTTTCAACGCTCTACCTGCATAATTCTAATATGCATAATTTAATTCCTTACATTCCAAAAGATAACACTAAAAGACCACGAAGAATTCTTCTTGATTCTTATAATCGTCCTTAAACTTACTTTTTCATATAATAAATTTTTTATTGCACCATAGTTTTAGCTAAAATTTAACTTTTTTATAATTTTGTCAATGTTAATTCCTTTCTACCCCACTGGACAAGCGCCTCCCTATTTTCGAAATCTCAGTCACTAGGGCAGCCAATTGGAGTCACTGTTCACTGTACCCATCAACTAATCAGAGAGCAGTCTCTAAGCTCTCATCCAAGCCAAAAAACTCTGAACTTTTTCACCCAGATGAAGCACCATAGCCACGCCTCCCGGATCCCATCATTCGACGAATCACCGTCATGCCACTCAGCAGAATGTAAACCATCACTTTCTTCTTGCACAACATCAAAGACTTGCCACGATATGGGATTAAGGACTGTTTTACAGTCCAGATGCCCAAAGAAAAACGCCTATTCAATAAGTTTTGTGGAACGGCCTGGGACACGACAGCGTGAGGACGTGTATGACACACGCTCCCAACATACAATTTTCGTAGCTCAGGGACACTTTGATGCAATTTTTTGCCAACTGAAAAGTTTATTTTTCTGTTTGGCGCTGTTTATCCCATCTTGCCCCACTGTTTTCGGTCTGTCCTGAAAGACGAATCAAGCTAATTTACAACGAAAAGGACAAGAAACTTATACTTTTCCCAATCGAACTGATAACCTGGAAGGACTGCAACTCGCACATTTGGAATGTTATCAACCCAGATCCAATGAACCTGACTCGATACCAAAGGATACCTCTATGGATTTGTCTCTACCCTCCCCAACTTTTACACCCCGACCTGGATCTCCTGATGACCTCACGGACCGAGCAACTAGCGACTCCAACTGCTTGAAACTCCAGTCAATTGTATACTACATCCACAAGTATGAAGTCCACGTCTATCTGTCCCAGAATACCATCGACGCACTCATTAAAAATGTATTCAACGACATGAGCAACCCAGATGTGAAGCTGGATTACTACACAAAGTGGCATGAAAATGCGGTGAGTTTTCCTCTCTGCTCCCCCCTGCGATACCTCTGATTGTACTTATCATGCTACCCCAATCAACTCACCTATTAAAAATAACATTCAGAATTTTCCCCCACTCCCAAAACCATCAGTTAAAAGAAAAGAAACCGTTGGCGGATTTTCCTCCCCCTAGAAAGTTATCTAAAATCTCAGATCTAACTCTAACCCTGAACTTAGTTTTAAAATTGACCTAACGAATAAATTCAACTCTTCGAAACTTTAGCTCCCCAAACGCTACCGGTAGCAGGTACACACAGCCTCACACATAGTCCACCACACACACAATAAAAACACACAATTCAAACCCCACCACTGCAAATCTACCATCCCCAACTATGTTGAAAATAACTGATGATTTAAGATCACAAATGCAAACACTTACAACCAAAATGACCTACATTAGAAATAAAATGATTGGTCAATATATTAAACTTTACATCGACACACATTTGACCAGTATCACCTCAACAATTTACTTGATAACTTAAATGTTAATGTGTTAAAATACACACATTACACAAAAATTAAATGTGTTAAAATACACACATTACACAAAAATTAAATGTGTTAAAATACACACATTACACAATCACACCGAAAACCCAACGGCCAATAAAAGTAGTCATGAAAGGGCTACCTCGTGACACCAAAACATTTTTAACGACCTGATTGAGCTGGGTTTCACCGTCGATCGGGTGACGCAACTCCCAGGTAACATCACCAAACAATTTGTGACGGGCTCAAGCGTCTTTTCTTTAACATATCCTTTGGGTTCTTTGAGCCAGTATTAACGGCAACTCTTTTCCAACCAAATCCAAGAAGTAAATTGTGAATAAAAGATGCAAATTAAAAAACTTTTAAATATCGGAATTTAGAGTAAGCGAGATGGTAATGTATGGCAATTTGTGGCAGTTGATGGCAAGTAGAGGAATGCTAATAAAGTTCGTGGTTCAAGTTTGCATAAGTTTACGTGGCAGTGATTAGAAGTTATAAGTGATTGAATATATGGAATACAAGGTGCATACCAGTGCACACAACTAAAGACAAGATTGAGCATAGGACAATATTGATTGAATCTTCAGACTCTGCAATAAGGTAGGATTGACTATTTAATATTAGAATCAGTGGTTGTATTAGAATCGAGTTTAGGCGGTTCAGTTATTGATAGTGGTCCGAGTTAGATTAAGTCGTTATTATCTATATATATATTGTAAGTTGCGTATTTTTCCATCGTAGATTCTCTCACATTAATTATTATAATTTAATTTGTTAAAGGTTTAAGTTGAATATCTTAATAAAGTCATATTAAGATAATGATTCCTTCTAGTTCTTTCGTTAATATTACACCTCTAGCTCACGCCGACACTTCCGAGAGATATTCTCCCAAGGGTGGAGGAATATCACAAACTTCTATCCGTTTTCTCAGTTTCACTACCCAGGAAGCTCTCTAACGCAAAAATCTTCGACCTTAAAGCATAAGTTACTTATATATAATAGTGGAAGGCTATAAAAGCAAAGGGGTCACCCAATGCTTTAAATGCAATAAATTTAACCATACTGCTAGTAATTGACACCTTACCCCCAGATGCCTAAAAAGTGGCGAGGCCCGTCAGACGAGAGAGTGCCAGATCAAAAGGGTCGAAACACTCTTCTGCATAAACTGTCAAGTTTTCCGCCATATAGCAAATTATTCAAAATGCCCCCTCTTTCTCAAGCCCCGCAAAGGCACTAACAATAAAACCAATTACTCCAATGCCGTAAATAGTCTGGTCAGACCAAACATTTCATACGCACAAGTCACACATAATACATAAACATCTTCCAGCTCCACCGCTCCTCACCAGATGGAACCACATGTCAGACAAGTTCCTGCTATCAACCGCCCACAAACTCAGGCTTTCAGAACTCAAAATCCCCCCTCCCTCAATCACAACCAAAAAATAGTAAAAACGAATGCATTAACTTAATCACGCAGACCCAGACACAGACAATTCAAGCACTCTCTGTGTTCGTTCAATAGATAAATAACATGAACTTCTCAGATCCCACCCCAACCCACTGTTACCATTAAAAACGAATCCAGCAAAAAAACAAATTATCTCATTGTTTGAAATTTTCCTAGACGATGACAATGAGTAATTTAGCTACCTCTTCATTCATCCTGTGGTGAGAGGGATGACCTTCTCTCAATTTAAATTTTTATTTTTGCATACTCTAAATCCCTTATTTTTCCTCTGTAATTTCTCTTTTCATCACACCCCACCAGGCGAACGAAACGAAAATTAGATTCATCGAGCGCCATCGGAAATCGCTTATACCCAGTATCCCGGAGAAGGATGGAAAAGAAACAACCGATATCAGAGGAGGCCCCCACAGGGGTGCAGTGGAGAGGAAAGCAGACGGCCGAAACGAAACCAAAAGTAACGCCACGGGGGGCAATAAGGGAAGAACGCAGGAAAGAAAGCTGGATAAACAGCAACAACTCTGCAGACGCAGAAGGAGGGGGAGAACCAACGGTGCAGCAGCTTCTAACCACTGACCCAAGTTCCTATGAAAAGAAAAAAGGCATTTGAGCGTTGTGTGTTAAAATGTAGGAATTAAATATTTATGTAGTGTTGTTTACGGAGGCTTGAGGGACAAATTCCACTTTGCAGTCTTGTATGCTAAATTTAAATTAGAATGTGGATGCTTGAAAAGTGTTTGTGCTCTCTGATAATTCGATTGTCATGATTTTGAATAGAAGTAAAAATATTTCTAGCGCATGTAGTGGTGTAGTTATCTATCGGCTCCATGTGTAAATCGTGATGTATGACTCTATTTCTAACGTCCCAAGGTGCGTTAGTAATAATTCGTAAAATTTTATTTTGAATAACTTTGATGCGTTTCGCATGGATCGGAGTCGCTGCACCCCAAATGAGGGAAGAGTACATTATTACTGGGAGCAAAATTTGCTTGTAAAATATCACTTTATATTCTAAGGATAGCGGAGAGGTCCTCCAAATTAGGGAGACAGCTAACGCAATTCTACCCCAGAAATCGTCAGAAAGATAATCTATGTGTTTCTTGTAAGTTAATCGACTATCGAGGTGTAAACCCAGGTAACGTATGACCGAGACCCTCTGAATGTCGGTCTCAAAAACTGTTACTTCGATTTGGGGGTCAATGACGCCACATTTTCTGAAGACAAGGGCTTGTGTTTTTTCAACATTAATTGCTATTCTCCAATCTGTTAACCAAATCTCAAGTATGTCGAGGTATTTTGCATGTTTTTAATAATGTAGTTGAGATGGACACCTTAGGATATTGCTGCGGAGTCGTATGCAAATAAGCAAGTACTGACGGTGGAATGATCAGGAAAATCGTATTTGTGTAAATGTTGTACAAATAGGAGCTGAGGACCGAACCATGCGGTGCCCCATTTTGACAAAAGCCCACTCAAAGAAAGTGTTATTTACACGAACCCGGAAGGTTCTGTTGTGTAAATAATTGTAAATCATTTTAATTAAATATGAAGGGAATTTGAGTTTTATCATCTTGTAAGTGAGGCCATCATGCCACATCTTGTCAAATGCCCTTGTAACATCTAAAAAGACACTAAGAGTGGGAAATTTATTAGCGGAATCTTCAATAATTATATTCGTTACACGTATTAATTTGTGCAGTGTGGAATGGTCCTCCCAGAACCCGCATTGTTCCGGTAGAATACAATCTATGGCTTTGCAGTGAGATTTTATTTTATTTAAGATTATTCTTTTAAAAACCTTAGCAGTGCAATTTAATAGAGAAATTGGTCTAAAGCCTTGTGGGAATTTGTGATTTTGCCTTGGTTTGGGCAGGATGACTACAGTTGCTATTTTCCACTGTGTAGGAAAGTGACAATTAATAAAGGATCTATTGCAAGTTTTAGTTAGATGTATAGCATCAATAGGAAGGTATTTTAAAGCAATGTTTGGAATTTGGTCAGGGCCAGCTGACTTCCTATTAGATAATTTTTTTAACAATGCCTTGTACTTCTAAGGGAGATTTGAGGGGAGGAATGTAAGTGTTGAAAAAATTGTGATTCACTAAATTTTCGATTTCTTCAATTTTGTCGTTACTGTAAGGTTCTGCATTTTCCTGAAAAGTGACTTCCAATGTGTCCTTAAAAGCCTCCGTTTTTTCAAAATCTGAGAAAGTGGAGATCACTCGGACCGTGGAGAGGTGGTATGACTGTATATCTCTTAGTGATTCTCTTAAACCCACCAGGCCTGTTCCCAATCTTATATTTCCCCTTCTCTCCAAAATTCTCAGTACAGCCATTAGAGATGAAACTCACTCCACTGCTACACCCAATAGAATAGCTCCTTCTCACCATAACCCTGTGCAACATCAAAACTGAAGATGATTCCGTCATCCCTCATTTCACCATCTTGACAGCACCGAGTCCTCTTCGATCACCGTCCTGACAGCTGCATCCCTCAACCAATCAGGAGATACCTCTTAAACCCGCTACTCCTGCCAGACAATTACGTCATTCCCCTGCCTGCTCATCACCTCCATCCTTAGACGAACTCTTGTGTCTACCAATCAAGAGGCTCCTTCTCCTCACAGACATCCACATCTAAGGACTCTGATCCGGGAAGAGACGGAATTACTAATAAAATGATTAAAAACTACCCCTTCTAACAGTTTTTAAAATTACTAATATCATTAACAACATGTTCAAACTCAGATACTTTCCGAATGCATGGAAAACTGCAGTTGTAATTCCTATTCTGAAACCTGAGGAAAATCCCAAATTTCCAGAACCCCACAGGCCGATTTCCCTACTCCCAATTCTAAGTAAACTGGCAGAGAAAATTATCTCTACCAGACTCAATGATTACCTTGAGGGTGAAAACATCCTCATTCCGGAGCAACACGGGTTCCGTCCTCGTCTCTCCACCACACATCAACTACTCCGCGTTGTGGAGTATATAAAAGATGGAATTGACAGAAATCAATATACAGCTGCAGGGTTCCTTGATATTCAGAAAGCTTTCGACAGAGTTTGGCACACTGGCCTCCTCTTCAAATTATTTACTTATAAAATTCCACCCCCACTAATCCTTCTTCTAAAATCTTACATTAGCGACAAATAATTCACGGTAAAAATAATTAGAACTTTCTCCCAAATCAGATCTGCTAAAGCCGGCATAGCACAAGGATCTATTTTGGGGCCCGTCCTCTTTAATCTATATGTAAACGACATTATTAAAAGTACTAACACTATGATTTGTATGTATGCAGATGACACTGCCATTTTAAGCAGGCATTACAACCCCAACACACTGACAGAAAACATAAATGAACACCTGGCTCACCTTGAAATTTGGTTCTCCGTTTGGAAAATTGCCCTGAATACTTCGAAAACTGAAGCAGTATCCTTTTCCCCAAAAATCCCCCCTTCTGAAATCACGCTTCAAAATTAAAAAATACCCTGGTCTCAGCACACCAAATACCTTGGTGTTATAATTGATAAAAATCTCACTTTCTGACAACACAATACACACATTCGAAATAATTTCAATAATGCTACGCGTAAGCTTTATTCCCTTATTTGCCGAAAGTCTAAATTGAATGGACGTAATAAAATGCTTATCTACACTCTGATCTTAAAACCCCTTCTGACGTATGCATCCCCAATCTGGGCGCATGCAGCAAGAACCAACATCAATCTTATCGAAAGCTCCCAAAATATAATTCTAAGACAAATTCTCGATGCCCATTGGTACATGAGAAACGCTGACATTAGAGCAGCATGTAAATATCCCGACCATCAGACAAACGATACGTAAACTCGCAATTAACTTCTTTAGTAACGTAGATGGTTGACCAAGAGATATCTTGGCCAACCCCGATTTTAATTAATTTTATCTGTTTCTTAAGTTTATTCTAAATTTACTTTTTTCTTTTTCTCACTGGGAACCAAATCTGTTTTAATCGCAGATTCGCTCTGATTGGCTACCCATTTTCTTAAAGCTTTTATACCCCATTAACTGAACTCTTGGCTCGGCCAATAGAAATGCTCCCTTTCATCTTACAGTCCAAACACCCACCTCACGGAAATTTTTCCCGCACTTTCTGATCTTGGTTCTTTGCTGCAACCCAATTGGTCACTGTAATTCCACCCACTTCCGGGCGAATTGAAGTCTGATTTTCGAGCTCTTAAAAGAGCTTTTTATTCACTTTTTACATTATTTTTTAAATGTTTTACCCGTTAAATTCTTCAATATTATAGATTTTGTTATTTTAATTTCCTCCTTAATTTAATTCCTTTCTAAAATGGGCATTGATAAAATTCGTTATAGTTATCTTCATTCCAGGATAGGAGATTAGAGTCCGACATGGGACTATGTGCTCCAACACCCACCCCAACGAACGAAGGACTCTGATACATTTTTTATGATATGGGACGGAGGATTCTTAATTAATCCAGTTCCCAATAATCCTCAGCGTTTTTTTTACCGGAACTAGTTTTTTATTAGTTCTTCAGAATTCGTACAGTGGTTAATCTAAACCCAACACAGAGATTGTCGTCTTCGATGGTTACGTAAGATTTTTCTAGAAAGCTGCAAGTGAAACAATGAGTGGATTTTTTTTTTCTTTTTTTTTTAATGAAAAAGCTACGGAAAGAATGCTTGTTGGAGAAAAAGGAATGATTATATATTCTATTGTATTTTAGAAGCAATAGGTTTTTTTTCTGTTTTTTTCCTGAAGCAATTTTAGAAACCATGTTTTTCTTTTTAGACTCTCAAAGAATGGATATTTTTTCTTTTGAATGGAAGAAGTAAGAAAGAAATGACTGCTTTGTGTAGGAGTGAAAGAGATTGAAAATATTTTGGTGTGGATGTCTGAAATATGGAAAGAATATACGATTTTTGGAAGAAATGGAAATCGTTATTTCATCAGCCTAAAGAAGGGATGGCCAACCCACAGCACACTTGCCACAATATTGCAATGCGAAGTTATAACAGTAGCACGCAAAGATTTATTAAAAAATTTTAAAAAATTTAAAATTCAACAAAAAATATTTTTTACAATTAAATTGAAATCCGCTTATTTTAGACAAAAATAAATCGAGTAGACCCTCAAAAATTATTTTAAGTAAACTTGATTGAATTACAATAGAAAATTATCCAATAGAGAACATTCCATTGTATGCGCTGCTTTTCCAAAGGACACTCCCGAAATCTTGATATTTCAGTGAGTGTGTTTAAAGAAATCGGGCATAGTGATGATTTTAGCTCATTTCGGGCACTGGGCAAAGAAGATCTACATACTCCCTTGGTATTGGAGGATCTAAATTTATAGCCAGAAAATCTTGTTAATTCCAGCTTATCCGGTCCCCTATGCACACGCCCCAAGCACCCAATGCATAAACTGGCATTGATCTGGATGAAAAAAATGAACTGCCCTATAAATGCTTTTAAATATGTTTGTGTGTGTGTGTGTGAACAAATGTTTTCTATAATGAACACAATAAAAGAAAAGAAAAATACCGCTAAAAATTAACTTAACTGATATGCACCTAAAACAATCTAATTTTGTAAACATCAAGAACCATTCCTAATATAGATGGGGGGAAAAGTCACTTTAAACAGTACTTGCTGTTAAATAATTATTTAGAAATAAAAATGAAGTGTTACACTCATTTCTATTTTATTCCTAACTGAACTGATTGAACTTGTAAAAATTTTACTAACTATAAAACCTTAGTTTTTACTTTTGTTAATATATTGTATTGTTTTTAAATTTCCCCTAGACTTGTATAAAAAATTATCTATTTTCGTGAAAATCGTATAATAAGCCTATAACTGACATTTTTTTACCTTTTCCATATCTTCTTTGCTGGAAATTTGGAAGTGGCACGCCTAAGTATCAGGGCTGCTTTTCCACTTAAGCACTTGCCCATAGAGCTGAAAGTTTAGGGGCGGAAAAATTCGAGGACGGAAGGAGAAAAAGATTATAATTATAGCTTATACGTACCCCCACCTAACGAATCCTAAGAGAAACATTTCTGTCCTCAACGGTGGCTCTAGTGCCAGACCGCTACCCGGGACGGCAAATTTTAAGGGCGGCATTTGGATTTTTTTTTTTTTTTTTTAAAAAATTTTTTGTTATAAAAAATTTTATAAATTTTCTGAATTATTATTGGGAGTGAAAAATTTAGTATTTCATTCACCGTATCTTATTTTTTCATTTTATACTTCGTATATTTAATGACAGTTTTTTTATGTTGAAACTTGAAGGGTTGGGGGCGGAAGTATGTGTTAAAAGCATGAAGTTTAATATGTTTACACATCTTTCACTAGCAACTTTCTCCCCATCTTGAAATGAGGTCAAAATGGACATTCCTTTCCCTTTTACGATGTCCGGTTTCAGCTATCCAAAAGGGAACAAGGGCAATAAGAGGTTTTGGTTGATGGAGAGCCAAGGGAGATGTTTTATTTTAGTCTTGAGTGTAGTTACTATAAATTAAGACAAACGCTTGTGATCGCTTCTATTAGTATACTACTTTTTGCAGAAATTGGCCCGCTTAAATAGAAGATTCTTTCTCTTTCATTTCACTCGTTTGAAATAATAACAAGTGATTATTTCCTTAATTTCAAATTATTCTGAATTTTTTAAGCCTTAAAATAATATATATATATATATATATATATATACACATATATATATATATATATATTTTTATATATATATACGTAAGGATAATTAAATTAGATTAAAAATTAAATTCCCTGTCTAGCACTTGACTCATCTTTCTCAGTTCACATTTTCAAGTATCAATCTAATCACCCATTTATTTCTTCCGAATATATGGCCTAACCAATAAACATGTGTAATTCCAGATCATTAGATTTAATAGTCAACATATGTCAGCATTAACTTTCAAATACCCTCTTCAAATCCGCGATACTTACCACATGTTTTTCAAGTGTTATCCATTTCATACAAAAATTGTGGTGTGCTTTTTTACTTCCTACTCTTAGCGTCAGAACAGATGTAGAAATGATTGAATAAAGATCGTCTTTTCATTTTTCTAACTTTTAATCTGATTCTGTCTTCAAAATCATGATATATATATATATATATATATATATATATATATATATATATATATATACTAGCTGCAAAAAATTAAAATACTAACAAAATTTTCAAATCAACCAACATAGCTCAATTCTGATGCAATGGGAAACGTAATATTTCATTCCACTTGAACAAACCAGTCAAAAGAAGTCAATTTCCCTATGATTTCAAATGAAAATTAATTGAGAGAGCAGAAATCTCACCAATTGCACTGAGAAATAAGAAAAACAATTAAAAAACTAAATGAAGAACAGTGAAGTAATAAAATATGCTCACACAAAATTGACATTATCGTAAAAGACACAGCTCAATAGCAATGCGATGCATAACAAAAAAAATATAATTGTAAAATTAAACCTTTGCCCTCATGGACTCCAGAGTAGAGCCATTTCATCAAATTTGGATATATTTTATTTGCTTAAGAAAACTTTAATTCAAATTACTGTAGTAATTCTTTTTGCAGTAAAAGACTGCCTCTCAATATGTTTTTGATTATTTTATGAACTTTTTGATATACTTTGAAATTATTTTGGTGCTTGCGTATTATCGCAACCTATTGGTGACATATAAAATGAAGCACTTAGTTGCCGATTCAGCATGTACGACACATAAAAATCAATGGTGCCAACTTGGCGAGTTATTAATAGAGTTGGTGATTATTGCAATAAAACGTAAGTACCTTTTCTTTCATTTGTTTTAATTTTTGTGTATTATTTAGTAAGTCTCATTACATACTTTATTGAGCACCAGTCTTTTAAAGCTGACTGAGCCACAGCAACATTTAGCTGGGTATAGCTAGTTAAAACTTAAAATTAAATCTTAAAAAGATATCAAAAATAAAAGAAAGTTCAATATTTTGATTAAATCAATACAAACATTTTCGTACAAACACAACATATATATTGTAAAATATTTATTTTGCTATACACATTTCAGACAAACATCAAACGAAATTTTAAAAATTGTCAAAAACAAATAAAAAAAAACATATTTAAAGAAAATTCCACTGATTAATTTTGCCAAAGACATCGTAATGTGTAAAAAAATATTTGCAGTACTTAATTGCCAAAAAAATATGTAAATTCTAAAATATAAAAAAACAAAAGTTATATATTGAATTAATTAAGGATTAATGGAAAGATAGATAAACGGGTTAAGATAATACTCATAATATTGATTTCATATTGGTAGGCTACTCGTTTTTGGCATGATTTTGAAATCACGCCAAATTGATATGTTGTGGCCAGTCAATGTTATAGTAATGTACAGAATTAAAGGTATGTACATATTATCGCAACCTATTGGTGACATTATACAAAAGGAAGCACATGATTGCCAATTCAACGCATACAAAATTGGCATTGCCAAAATGGCGAGTTGCCTTCTGCAATAATAATTAAGCACTAAATAAAAAAATTACCCAAAGTATATATCCCGAGCAAAAAAATAAATTGAAAAATGAAGTACAATGCTAACATTAACTGACATAAAAAGAACTGAACTAACTCTATCAATGCAAAAGCATAATTTGAAAAAATAAGGTACTTACATGTAACCGCAACCTATTGGCGACATTATATGAAACGAAGCACATGATTCCCTATTCATCATATATATGGCATGCAAAATCAGAGTTGCCAACATGGCAAGTTATTTTGAGCGTTGGCGATTGTTAGGATAGTATATAAGTACCAAAAATAGTTAATCTTACGACCACTTGCTTCCTTAACAGGTATTTAAGCCATTTTTGTCTGTTTTGCTCATTCTCTGATGCCTTTTCCAGTTTGATATGTAATCACTACCAACACTGCTTTTGCTTGGACAGTATTATCCAAGTTTGATATTTTGCAAGACAATTTTATTCACTGAAGACAATAGTATACACTTGAAGGTTAAAATAAAGACACAGGAAATTGCAAAACAGCTCTGAGTGGGCCTTGAATCAAAACACTTTTAGGGGCTGATTTCAGATTTGAAACAGCTCTGAGTGGGCCACGTATCAAAACACTTTTAGGGGCTGATTTCAGATTTAAGCACCATATTTGTGACTGTAGTAATACATGTGGGGACCACTGTAGCTTGGGGGCTTTGTATCATTGGTACTGCTGATACAGTGGTAGCTATGTACCTGACAAAAGCAAACGGTACTTACATATTATGAAGCCTCTGGTTGCCATTTCAACACATAAGAAATCGGGTTGCCAACTTGAGGAGTTATAATAGAGTTGGTGATTGCTGCAATATGCAAGTACCCTTTATTATATTAGTTTCAATTTTTGAGTATTATTTACTTTTGTAACCCTTTTGGCGCACCAGTCTTTAACTTGACTGAGCCACAGCAGCATGTGGTACAGCTAGTTATAAAATATAAATCTTAAGATATCAAAAATAAAATAAGGCTGAATATTTTAATTAAATTAATATAAGCAGTTTCGTACAAACACAAAATATTTTTTGAAAATCTATTTTATATTGCAGAGGAACATAAAACATTTCAAAAACAAATAAAAAAAACGAATTTAAGAACAATCCCGTCGAGTAATTTCGATAAATTAAAACATCGCAAAGGGAAAGCAAAAAGAAAAAAAATGTAAGTACTGAAATATAAAAAAAAATAAAACTTATATATTGTGAATAAAAAAAGGATTACCGGAGAGAAAAATCGCTACTAATATTCATATTAATTTCATACTATCTAAAACAGATAACGAAAATGGAAATACTATACTAACTTTAATTGCAGTAATAAGAACTGAAATACCCTTATCAATAAGAAGTTTTGGTTTGTAAAAATTATAATCTTCGCATTCTAAAGAAATAAACAAATTCTCCGAGAAGATACTGAAAATGTAAGTTATAATTTGTAAGCAAAATCGCACAGATAAACATCCCGCGGTAATTATCCAAATATTGTCAAAACAACAACTTGTTAAAAGAATAATCATTAAAAAATGGTTTTTTCGAAAAATAATCCTAATTAAATATCAAACAGAAAAATTGGTTAAATATTCCAACCGATAAACATAGCTATAATAAAAATACGTAATAATCATGAAAAACTGCGTGTTCAGTACAAATTGTCCACTTAGTGAAAAAAGTGACATCATATGACGTTATAACACTGGAAAATCACGTAAAAATTAAATTTTAAAATATTTAGAAAGTATTACGAAGTAATAAATACGCCTGGATTCAAATGCAACATCATGTCAAAATTTCAGAGGAAATAGTCCAGTAGTTTCGGAAATTACCGGCTTTGAACAAACACACATTACATTATATATATATATATATATATATATATATATATATATATATGTGGGAGACAACAAGGGGTCCAATACGTTTCTCTTATGGTTTATTTAACATTAAACAAAAATTAATTAAAAGGTAGTTGTTTTTACAGATAAGTTTGACGATGATATTCAGAAGGTAACGCCTGCTCGCGCACCTCTCGCGTTCTCTTATCTCTCTCTAATTCCGCTCTAATGTCCAAGAGTTTTTGTTTCAGTTTCAATTCAATGCGCCTGCGCGCGAAGACTGCGTTGCTTTTGGCTGCATGCCATAACGGCCATTCTGACCGTACGCTGTCCGCAGCGGTACTTCCATGGAGACCAGAGGAGAATCTGAAACATACAAAAAAAAAACGGAACAGACAAGGACTATACGACAAATATATAGAGATTAAACATATCATAGTTTTGTTGAACTAGACAGTTTCTCCATCATGTGAAGGCACCTCTTCGACATCCGGAAGGTTCCACAGGAAAACATTGTTTTTCACAGGCATAAGAACGTATTTTTTAATGAGTTGATCTTCGGTTGAACGCATCGATATTTTCCTCTCTAGAGTTCTGGACGTCTGTTCAAAACGATTTCTCTTTTTCCTTCGTTTCCACTGCCAGGGCTGGAAGATCCTTCGGAGCAACACAAACCGATGATGTTTACTCTTCATAGGTAAAGGGTTAGGTGAGCGGGAGATAAATTCCACGGAACTCGTTTTCATGGCACCATTGGCTTTCTTACACAATACTATATCAGAACATTTTTCTCTTACAATACTCAATTTTAACTTAGTACTCTTAATTTTATTACATTTATAATCCTTAATTAGAGAACTCGAATCATTTCTAGTATTAAAGTTTTTAACATGTGACAAATCATAACTAGAGTTTTCTATCACATTTGAAACAGAAACATTTGGAAAAGAAACACAATAATCTGCACTCAAAGAGGATTCACTTTCACTTAATAAAACATCGCTCTTTGCGTGGCCTAGTTTCTTTATTTCAGAATATACACTGGGATGTATAATAAATTCTTCGGTCAAGGTCGGTGATATTGCCGTTCTCACACTTAAGCTAGGAGAGTGTTGATTAAGAGAAATATTTATGGGTTTAACTTCTACCATACGCTGTTCGCCAAAACATGAACTTAATGTTATTATTTCTTCGGAAGGTGTTTGCACTCTAATTAGTGAGGAATTTAAAACTGGGATCTGGCAACCTGAATCGATCAAGGCTGTTACGGGCTGATTTTCCACAAAAATGCTTACGTATTGAAGATTTGAGAATTCATCGCTATTTTGTTTTTCGCTCTCGACTTTCAAAGTATTCACGTTTATTCTATTATGGATGTGGTCATTAGATTCTTTAGGTTTAAAACGCTTCTCACAGTCTCTTGCGTAATGAGATGAATCACCGCATATAAAGCAATTTTTATTTTCTCTTTCAAGATATTGGGGATAGTTCTCTTTAATCTTTGGTTTAAAGTTTTGTGATCTATTTTTAAAGGGGTCTTGGGTATATCCATAAGTAATAGGAATTTCTTTATGTGATCCGCTTCTAGATGAAATATAAATATCACACTCTTTAGCTAAATCAATAGGCCTAAACCAATCTTCTGCTTCTCGAATGCCAATATGAGTTGCGGTTTCCTTATTTAAAGTTTTGAACTGTTTCTCTTCGACTTTAGCTGCAGGATTTAAACTTAATGCTTTATTTTTAACCCTTTGAAGTTCGACTTCTTTTTCTAATTTTGCTAACTGTAGTTTTGCGAGCTCAATTTTCTGTTTTCCTAAAGTTACCTCTCTTTCGTTTCGCGATACTCTCTCATCTATACAGTTTTGAATTAAAGTTTTAACGAAATCTGGATCACTTTCAAATGTACTACTGTTCTCAATTTTAGTCTTTAGTTTAACTATAGTGTCAGTACTCTCCACAGTACCGTCTAGATTCTCAACAACTCTTATGAAATCCTCTTTAAGAGCGTTTTTATACATTTTATAAAAATTTAGAAAGATCCTACCTTTTTTTTCTGGCTCCCTTGTTGCTCGCACGTACGATGTATCCAATAAAAACGTTGATTCCACTGATTTCACCTCTTCGCAGGTAATATCTTGAAATTGTAGTTCCGGCCTCTACACAGGCGGATTATTCACACTGAGTTAGTTCCAACCTCTACACAGGCGGGATTTTGAGGGTTCGTTGAAAAATACACCTCTACACAGGTTATTTTGTTATTTGTTCCGACCTCTACACAGGCGGAATGAAGTTGAAAAATTCAACCTCTACACAGGTTGAACGAAGTTTCGAAAAATGGCGGCGCGTCTCCTCCACGGACGGCTTTTTTTTTTCACGTTCAAATTTTGATCAAAATCGAAATTTTTTCAAACCCGGCCTCTACACAGGCGGAATTTTCATGCTGAGTTCAAACCTCTACTCAGGTTGAACGAAGTTTCCGAAAAATGGCGGAGCGTCTCCTTCACGGACGCTGTTGTTCATTGTCCAGACTTTGGTTCAAAATCGAAATTTTATCGATCGCGGCTGAGCTCCCATAATTTGTGGGAGACAACAAGGGGTCCAATACGTTTCTCTTATGGTTTATTTAACATTAAACAAAAATTAATTAAAAAGGTAGTTGTTTTTACAGATAAGTTTGACGATGATATTCAGAAGGTAACGCCTGCTCGCGCACCTCTCGCGTTCTCTTATCTCTCTCTAATTCCGCTCTAATGTCCAAGAGTTTTTGTTTCAGTTTCAATTCAATGCGCCTGCGCGCGAAGACTGCGTTGCTTTTGGCTGCATGCCATATATATATATATAATATATATAGAGAGAGAGAGAGAGAGAGTCGAATTCTCTACAAACAAGAGATAAACATTCATCAATCACATTAAAAAAAATCACATAGACAGTAGAAAGATCATACAATGAAGAACACATGAGCAGCCGAGATTAAAGCTATAAAATGGACGCTGCAGTATTATAAACATTGCTGACTTAGGACAGCTAATATATAAAATAATTAATATAAAAGTGGGGTTGAACATGTTTTTTGGCCAGCCAACCTTCCCCCTTTATGTAAATAATACTGAGCAAAAACCTATTGAAAGTAATGGATAGGAATATCTAAATCCATTACAAGATAGAAGTAACTTACCTAAAATTTGCACTTGAAGATGCAGAGCCCGCGCTAAATCTGAGAGCAATAAATAAGTTATTGCCAGATTCTTGACCCTAATGCAGATTCAAAGCATGTGAATGGCTGAAATGTAGCACTTAACAAGAGTATAAAATAAGAGAAACAAAAATTAATAGGAGATTTACAAATTACCATAACTTTAGTGACACTAGAGTATATATGAATTAAATAATAATAAGTAATTTTAACTAATATTAGAATATGGAAGTAACTATAAATATGAAATATGTAAATTTATAGTTTTAAACTATTATAATCTTAATCCTTACAAATTTGAATATATATATATATAGAGAGAGAGAGGGGGGGATTTGAATTTTAATGGCGCAAGGACCAACTTCGGCCAAGCTGCACCAAACACTCGTACACACACACACACACACACACATATATATATATATATATATATATATATATATATGAGAGAGAGAGAGAGAAATGGCGGCATTTCCCATTTTTGTACGGGGTGGCAAAACTGCTAGAGCCGGCCCTGTTGTCTTTTAGAGTGTAAAGACTGAAATGAGATCTACGGTGGAAAATTAAAAGCTTAACTGTTTGATGTTATGAAAATTGATATTGCAATAGAAATTGATTAAAATGATGTTATAAATGATTCTGCAATGATAAAAGCTTGAAGAAAACCTCTGTTGTACAAGTACAATGATAGTGATTCAACAAAGAATAGAGATGTCTAAGAGAGTAAAAGGTAGTAAAGCAATGGGCGATTATAAAGATGATAATTAACAAGTTGAAAACAATTGACACGCACACATATAATATATATATATATATATACAATAATACGTACTATACTGTAATTACGAACGTTTTCATTATATATAATTT
The DNA here is from genome assembly GCA_019973935.1 of Trichonephila clavipes. NCBI lineage: Eukaryota > Metazoa > Arthropoda > Arachnida > Araneae > Nephilidae > Trichonephila > Trichonephila clavipes. The sequence goes on from BMAU01001568.1 coordinate 207,193, forward strand.
ACTGTACTGATTTACATACAGATGAGTCAGTGAGTAATTCCCACTTCGACAACAGTGGTAATACATCATTTTGTCTCAATTTTAATGTATCAATTTTCATGCTGTCGAAATATTTTGACACACACACATGGTCTCCCCTCCCCCTCTTCTTTCTATGTAACAAATTCTATAGTGTTAATTAAAAGTCGGAATTTCATTCATAAACATTTTTTTTATACTTCCCAAACTTTTAAGTGCGTGCCTTTCCTGTTCCTAAATATAACATTTAATCTTTTTCCGGACCTTTTGCTACTGGTCAAAGTAATGGACTCGAAGAAGGCATGTCATGAGTTCGAGCCTGGCGGCGCTGAGGACCCGCCATGTAGGGAAGCTATGCATGTTAAATCTGTTGATAGTTCAAACGTCCTCTTGTTGGTGTGGTGTGGTAGTCAGTAGAGGGGATGCCAGCTCAAGTGTCGTCCTCGTCTCTTGACCATGATTCAAAATTACGAGGTCTGTCGCCAAAGATCTCGTGCAGCTGAACAGTGCTGCGTTAATAATCACTTACTTACGGACTTTTCTGCATCCAGATTGGCTATGCTTGTTCCTTCTTTGAGTTCATTTTTTAACTATTTTTCTCTGTTTTTCAATTTCAGTGCAGAAATTTTAGGAGCGATTTCCTCACAATTTGAAAAAGTATTTTTTAATTACAACCAATTTTACTCTGGGTCGCAACGAAGTTTTGTCCATCCCCAATGTGGAGGGAAGAATGCGTGATCACGCCGTCATTTTTAAAAGATCAGAAGAAATTTCTAAAAAAAATGTATACTGATTTCAACCGATCTATCAGGCCTTTCACTAAGGCGACCAATTGTCCTCCTTTAGAGAGGACAATCCTTCTTTTATAGGTTCTGTTCTTCCTCAAAAAGTGTCCTATTTGTCATCTTTTTCAATATTTTAAAACTATTATGTTGATTTCTGTATTCAGAGATTCCAGGGCAAACAGTTAAACGACATGAGTATTTACAGAAGGAATTATTAGAAATATTAATGCATTTTGTAGATAATAAGGCATCTATATACACTCAGGATTCATTGATTGAATATTAACGTCGCACTGTTCAGCTACACGAGGGCTTTTTGGCGACGGACCACATAATTTTGAACCATGGTCAAGTGACGTGGACGACACCTGAGCTGGCACCCCCTCTCCTAACTACCACACCACACCAACGGGAGGACGTTTCAGCTCTCGACAGATTTAACGTGCATAGCTGCCCTACACGGCGGGTCTTTAGTGGTACTGGGCTCAAACTCGTGACAAAGCAAGCCACGATCCGATTCCTATACCACTCGGCTACCGCGGCCACATATACACTCAGGAACATTAAAAATAGCGACCCAAGAAGAAAGCATCGGATTGAAATGAAATTTAATACACATAATGACACAGATGAGAGATTCAATTGATTTAAAAAACAAGACAATTAAACGAATACAGGGTGGGCAACGACACAAATACTGGGCAACTTCAATAGCGAGGTGGCGGCATTGAGTTGATTAGACACCTTATGTTGTCCTGAGGCAGATGGGCCCACAAATCTTGAACAGCCAACTCTAAATCATGTATAGAGTGACACGATGGCATCTGCCGTTTTAGTTGATCCCACACGTACTCTACAGGGGATAAATCAGAGGAGCTGGTCGGCCATGGAAGAGTCTAAAAATTACGTAGGAAGTCTTGAGCAACTCTTGCTGTATGCGGACGAGCATTATCTTGCTGGAAAATTGCCCCTGAGAGACCATTTAGGAAAGGTCCTACATGGGGTCGAAGAATATGATCAACGTAACGTTGGCCCGTTAAGTTTCCACGCATCACAATTAAAGTGTGACCGGCTATCATAGGCTATCGCCCCCCAGACCATTACGCCAGCTTTGCGGGGGAATTGTACCGCTCACCAGGGGGCCTCCACACCCGTACACGGTTATCATAAGCCCCCAAAACAAACCGGGATTCATCACTAAACACAACCTTTTACCAATCTGTGATATTCCACATTGATCTGGCTTGGCACCACTGTAAACGCAGTTGCCGATATTCCGGTGTTAAAGGGAGTGCACGGAAAGGGCACTTGGATTTAAGATTTGCTTCTGCAAGGTGTCTGGAAATCGTTTGTGGAACAATTGCTACGCCTACGTCTGCTCGTATCGTTGAACGAGTCACTGTGGGGTCCACAAGTGCTTGCCTCACGATCCTTCGATCCTCTCTCCTCATAGTATTCCTGGTCGCTCCAGACCCAGTTTTCCGCACGTGGGTACCTTCTCGTGTCCACTTCTCCCAACAATTTCTAACGGCACATTCCGAACGATCCACCTGGCCAGCAACACGGCGCATCGACTGCCTGCAGTTTTCATCCTGATGATCAGGCCTCACTCAAATTCGCTTAACTGTGAGAAATGTCTTCTAACACGTTTACCTGGCATGTTTCGCTTACCAAAGTCTTCCTGCACCCGGCGGGTAATCGTCACGTTTATGAATCTTCGAATTTGCGCTGGCTTATACAGCACCCTCTTCCTGATTGTAGCGCCTCCTCGGCGTGTATGAGCATGCGTATTGGAACAAAACTTGGATCATTTGCATATCACATTACGCTGTTCTTATTTGCAAAGATTCGCGATTGTACTTAGCATCCTTCTTGGGTCGCAATTTCCAATGTTCGTGAGTGTATATTCCAAAAAAGTTTCAAAAAATTGATAGTGAACATATTTAAGCTACAGAAATTAGTCTTATTTTGTTAATTAATCTAATTTTCTTAATAAAAATTAATATTTGAAAATAAAATTATTTAAATTAAAAAAAGAGAATTGTCAAATTAGACCATAACGGAAGAGTTTACCAAATAAATGTAGAATTTTTACCAAACAAGTTTCCAATTTGTCGAAGAATGGTCTGAAACAAATATCACAGGAAATAACAGTTTTCAAAAAGGTGTTTTTTTCATTTCATTGCAAGTAAATTTGGTAGATTTAGAAAACTGTGTTGAGTTTTTTTTTTTTTTTTTGTGAAAGAAAAACCTGATATTAAAATCGATGACAATTTCTGTTTGAAGAGATTAGAAGAGTGAATGTGTATATTTAAATTCTTATAAATTAGATCAATGGGAGAAATCATCATTTGTGAAATTGATTAAAGGTGACTGGAAATATTTAACCATTTCTGAAAAGAACACATTCCATAAGAATATTAAGTTATTCTTCGCCAAATTTTGAGCGATTGTTACAATATGGTAACCCTTCCATTTCATCCCTAAAATTTGTGTGTGTGGATTTTCAAATCACCGAAAAAATGGCGACCCTAAAAAGGGTGAAACGTATTTCGCCTTTTTCGAAAAAACGGTCTTTTGACCCCTGACTTCGCTTGAGAAGGTTTGCTCTGCACCGGTTTGTGTTAAGAATGGCTTGTGAAAGGAAATTACTTGAAAGTGAGGCTACGACAGGATTATTTGTGCTCCTGGGCACAAAGGGGAACAAAGATACGTTAGAATGGTGTATGAAAGCTAATTTAATTGCTTCACGATATGAATGTCCGAAGTGTAGAAAAGATATGAGTTTTTGACCAGATATTGGTTCGGCAAGAGTATTAATGCGTTCGTTGTGAATGACTTGAAAGTCAATAAGAATACTGTCGTGGACTGGTATATGTTTTGTCGTGAAGTATGTATGACCCGTAAGAGTGCCTTTTAAAAATTAAGGTAAGTGCCCTTTAAAAATTTAAAATGAATTTCATGTATTTCTTCGATTTCATCTTTGCGAAACGCTCATTTCGTCCTTTTTTTTAAATAAATCATGTAGTGGTTTTTGAGTACTTTTTTAAAATGCATTTCATCGGTTTCTCCGTTTTTATCTTTTTAAAATGATTAATTTAATGTATTTCTTCGATTTCATCTTTGCGAAACGCTCATTTCGTCCTTTTTTTAAAATAAATCATGTACTGGTTTTTGAGTGCTTTTTTAAATGAATTTCATTAGTTTCTCCGTATTTATCTTTTTAAAATGATTAATTGGATGTATTTTTCCAATTTTATCTTTGCAAAAAGCACATTTCGTCCTTTTTTAATGTAAAACATTTACTACCAACGGTTTTCAGGCGTCCCTGACGCCATTCCAGAAACTCCGTTCATTTCATGATTTTTGAACTTTTCTTACTCCCCCCCCACTTTCAGAAACCAACCGTTGCTCTATGCCCATTTCGCCCCCCCTCTGACACATACGGTTTCCAGGACTTTTTCGTCTTTGACGCCATTTTGAAAAACTTGTGTTTCTCAATTTGGCGCTATTTGGCGAAAAATTTTTGGCGCCAAAAACACCAGTGGATCGTTCTAGGATTTTACCCAAAATTGAATGGCGATACCTTACCTGTAGCACTTACCGTAAAAAGTTCAATATGAAGGATATTTCTTGCTCCGAAATTTCCGATTTATTAGAAAATGATATATATATATATATATATATATATATATATACAGTCAGGTCTCATTTTATGCGGTAGATACGTTCTACCGAAAAACGCATATAAAAAAAATCGCATTAAAAAAGACATTACTTGAATGGAAAAAGTAGGGATACGTTCCTTAGTTTGCAAAAATCGCATAAAACCAAAACAACTAGTTAAAATTAACTTAAAACCACATAAAAAAATTGCAGAAATGAAAAGAAATAGGCTGCATGATAAATTACTTCGAATGTCTGAAAGAAATTCATACAAAAGCTAAAAAAAAGTTTTATTCAAACCTTAATTCATTTTATTTTATGGAAAAGTAATACACATAGTTTTACATTTTTAATCATTATCGCTATCTGATAATGGTTTGCACCGTTTGCGAAGTGGTTCCAAATCACCTTCATCATCAGAAGAGGCTGTCTCTGCAATAGATATTTGCGGTAAAGACCACGGATTTTCACAAACTTCATTCTCGTTCTGTGTAGCTCTTCCTTTTCTGACAATGTAATCAGTAATTAAACTTTGCGACGAGGATTATTTTATTTTTTTATATAGTTCACGATATCAAGACATGCAGTTCTGCAGCTCACTTTGTAATTTAGAGGCTCGTTCAGAATTGGGGTTATTAATAAGGAAATGATTTTCTAATTTACTGCGAAGTTGAAGACCTTCTTGAATTAATTTTCCAGTGAGGGGAGTTGATTTTTCTTCCTCATCATTATCACCTTCTAGACCTACGATGCCGTCTACAGTTAAGTCTAAAGTTAAATCAATAATATCATTGTCACTTAATGCATCATCCACAAACAATTCATCTATATCATCGTGGCTGAAGGTTGTGAAGGTCTCCTTGGACCTCATTTTGAGAACGAGAATAAATAGGAGTCATGTAAGAACCAGAAGCCATTTCTATAAACAACTTTCTTTATTTGGTTATCTTATCCAAATAGAATCAAAGACTTATTAACAAATTTGTTTAACTAGTATTATGAGGTTTTAAAGATAATATCCTTTAAATTAACTTAATTAATGATCAAATTAATTAACAATTAAATAACGATCACGCAGAGATTACCACGAAAAGAGATCCCAGAATTATATTTAATAATTTTCCTATTGAACATTTATCTTTAATCTCACTCTTAAAACTTTAATGAGACTTTAATTATAAATCAATAATTACCAACGGAATCTCAATTCCTCTTGAGAGTAAATTATCTCCAACAAGAAATCTTCAATTTAACTTCACTATATCTTTCTGCTTCAATCTCTATCTCCTACTGCTCTAACTTTACCATTCCGTTTGACTTAAATACTTTATCTAATCTGCATATAACAAGGAATCCTGTCCGCTTTTTGGAGTTGATTGGAAATAGGTAGGGAATTAAATTTCTCTAAAAAGGTCGACTCAGAAGGTTAGTGATAAAGTTCCGTATAGATTTGTCACAAGGTATTAAAACCATCTCCTCCAATTTCATGTGCCAAATTAATTATTTCTTCTGATAGTGTCGATGTTTGAGTGGTTATATTGTCTGTCACACATGCTGGCCAAATCTTTTTCCAACAGGCATTTAAAGTTCTAGGTCTTATTTGAGCGGTAGCAGATGCGACATGAATTAAACAATCAAAAATAGAAAATTGTTTCCACACATCTTTTACTGTTAAGGACTCATTTTCTAGTTTATTCATGATGAATTTGTACGTTGTCTTAATATAATATTTTTTAAAAGTTGCAATTATGCCTTGATCTTATGGCTGAATAAGGCTTGTTGTATTGGGTGGAAGAAATACTAGTTGAACATTTGGTTGTTCTAATTATGGATGACTTGCTGCATTGTCAACAATTAATAAAACTTTAAAATCGAGAGATTTTTCCTTCATATAGGCTTCCACTTTTGGTACGAAACAATTATTGAACCATTCTGTAAAAATAGCTGTTGTCATCCAGGATTTCGGGTTAGCCATCCAATGCACAGGCAGTTGTTTTAAATCTTTACCTTTAAGGGCGCGTGGTCTAAGAGATTTATTTATTAAGAGAGGTTTCAACATTCGATCTCCTGATGCATTGCTACAAAGTAACAAGGTGACTCGATCTTTATTTGCTTTATGTTCATTTGCAGCTTTTTCATCCTTTGCGATGAAAGTACGGTTAGGCAATTTTTTCCAATAAAGTACTGTTTCATCAGAGTTAAATACTTGATCGGCAGAATAGTCCCCATCTTCAATAATTTTCGCTAACTCCTCTGGAAATATTTTTGCTGCTTCTTCATCTGCTGTTGCGCTCTCCCCTGTGATCTTAATAATATGAAGTGCATTTCTTTTTAAGAACCCGGTTAGGTATCCTTTGCTAGCTGAAAGTTCTTTTCCAGCTTGGGAAGTGGAAGTTGATGGTTCTGACTGTTTCATTGACTTATAAAACTGAAGACCTTTTTCTTGGATTAAATAACTACTTACAGGAATCTTCTTTGAACTTGTTCTTCAATCCACACAAATTGCGATGGCACTTTCCGTTCTTTCTAATAATACATCCCTTGTGTATGATGCAAATTTGGTGCATAATTTTGTCTCAAAAATGACCGATTTTCTTATTGCAGCTTCATTCTTTTTAATTGCTCTGACAGTAGATTCGCCTAAATTAAAATGTTTTCCAATAGTCGTAGATCCTTCTCCTTTTCCTAAGCGATCTAAAATTGCAATTTTCGTTTCCAACGAAATTGACTGTCTTTGATGTTTTTTTTCCTCCATTGGGCCAAATAAAATCTTAGAAAAGAAATTTTAAAAAATTACACTTACGATGTATTTTTTTCATAAATTTTTCATCCTCCTTTTCGTTATAAAAAAATTGGTCATCTTAATTTCACTAAAAGAAACATGTTATGAGTAAAACACAATCGAAGAAGAGAAATGATGTAATCTGGAATGTAAAATCAACTTTAAAATACGACTGCAGTCTAAGACAGGATTATATATATATATAATCTTTCGCCTTTTTTTTCTTCTTCGTTACATTACTTAAACTTCACTGATTTTTTTGTCAAATAGTACATTGCCTTCCCATGTTTTCATATTTTTTTTTGGTACTCGTGTCAATGTTTTGTAATTATGGCAACCCTCAGGTCATGGAATCGCAGGAGTGGTTAACGGTATACAGCACATGGATTGTAAAATCACCAGTATGGAAAAAAAAATATTTCCAATCATATATATATATAAGAAAATAATTTCTTATGATTGGAAAATCGTCAGTTGGTACTGGAAGGCTCGGCGTCAAATGGTCAAGAAGCTCCGCACGGGCGTTGGATAAATTAATAAATTATAATTAAGAAAGTATTTTTTTAACGAATGTGTTTATTTCCTTTATTATTCCGTGCTACGTTCTGGCTTTTGTATGAAAATTAATATACAAAGACACATTTAAGAAAACAAGTTTCTAAAGCCCCGTTTACATGGAAGCCGGCAAAATACCGGCAATTTCGAAATGCGGATGAAAGTCGGGATTATTCCGTTATTTTTTTTTGGGGGGGAAGGTGCAAATTTTGTGTATTAACGAAATCAAATTCAGTTCACCAGATCTTAAAAGACAGTAAGGCTGAGCGCACACATTGCTAGCAAATTCTCATTTCGCTTTTTTTTTTTTTCTGTATATTTCCAGATTTTTATCTTTTAAGACATTAACAAACACAGATTACCATTAAGATTAACGGACATAATCATTGCCATCGGTATAGACGACGGTCTTTAATCGTTTGTGTATCATCTCTGACCTTACCTGTCTACACTGCCAATGTGAATTTTAAATTATTTATAGGCTTCATATTAAAAAGTATTTAAAAAGTGGTACAGTATTTGATTGAATGAAAAGTATTGAAATATTTATCTTCTTATGGAGAATTTCTACTTTCTAAGCAACAACATTCAGCCGAAACGGAATGACTTCCAATCCTAATACTAGTGTAATGTTAAGCTACGGGAAAGCATCGAAATTCACCTGAGTTTTTACAAACTTTTAAAGCAAGTTTTTGAGTTTAGCCTTTGAGTTTAACACCCTTGGCTCGTGTATTTATTTCATCAATTATTCTTTGCCACTTTCTAGTTTGTATATAAAAAAAATTACGTCCAAATAAAATATACAAATTTTTTTTTTTTGTAAATATGATACGCTCTTACTGCGCAACCCGCGACGGGCAAAGCATACGTAGCACTACACAGCCTGAGTTTGGATTTGAAATTTATGTCCGAAAACGAATGACATTCAACAAATTCCTAAAAGACAGTTTAGGCAGAATGAACACACGTTGTAAGTTTAGTAATTTTTTTTTTCGGGTTTCACGTTCAGTAATTGGAATATACTCCGGTCGATACACGCAGGGGACAAATGCCCAATTACCACTAATGTAAAACAGTGGTCTTAGCCAATTGCCATCATACAGACGGTCTAAAAACACGCGTGTATCATTTCTCACCTTCACCGTCTGGCAATTCTCTTAAATTTTAACAATATTTATAACTAGGAAATTAACAAGTTTTCAAAAAGTGGTAACATGCGAAATGCAGTGCACCTACATTTCTGTGTATTTCATTTTTAATTTCTATCACTTTATGGATTTTATATACTTGCAGTAGATTTAGAACTTGCAACAATCGATTTATAAACCCATTGAAGGAATGAAAAGTTGAGTCGACCTTGCCCAGCCCGGGATTTGAATCCCGGATCTGAAGAGATGCACTACCACTTGGCTTATCTAACATAACTAGGTAGTAAATACTGATACTAAGAAGCATCCGCAGCGTCATCTTTGTCTCAAAGTATTTGATAGAAAGTTTTTAAACTGAATTATGTTTTTGAATTTTTACAAATTTAGTTTTACGTATCTAATCGTTTAATAAATGGTGTTAAAATAAAATTATATTTAAATAGGAATGAATATTTTATGTGAAAATAAAATATTATTTCATTTTAATCTGTAATTAACTGCTTAAAAGTAGAAAATATTTCAGATTTTTAAGACGAAAAATAATCTTCTTAAAAAAGAATTATTCCCAACTCCGGCTGTCATTCTCAGAATTCTGAGCTTCTCTCTGTAGGAATTCTAATTTTTTTCAACTACGGAAATATTTTAAATATTTAATGTCACACAACTTAGGTAGTACAACCAGCGACCTCTATCTATCTTCTCGAATTTTATTTACGGCTAAAATGAAACAACGAGCGACCTCTCTCTATCTTCTTAAATTTTATTTATGGCTAAAATGAAAGTAATCGTTATTGCAAAAGTATTTATGTGCTGATATTATAAATTTAAAAAAAAAGAAAACAAATCTGTAAGATGAGCAAAAATATACCTCACAACAATTTCCAAATTTAATTTTTGGAAGGCATATTATTTCGGCATGAGGTATGGTGTAGAAATACATCGCATTTCTTAACCAAGAAAATATGCTTAGGAAAAAAGTAAAGCGTTTAAATTTTAAAAAATCTTCATGTAATGTAAATTTAAATTTCTTAAACTAAAAAAAATTTGAGTCACAAATCTACCACTTTTATTTAAACGTAACAAGTGGCCCATTTTAAAATGCTTTGTTCATAGCGTGCTGCCTTTCAATAATGCATTCTGACCATTTAGTGACTTTTGTTAAATCGAGAACAGTTAGATTTGGAAACTGAGTCTGTGAGTTATACCTGTTTTGAAATAACACCAAATACCGGAAGAACATTAAATTATTTCTATTTTATTTACTGTGGTGTATTTTTCACGGTTTTATGCACTACTTTGTGTAGACATAAGCAATCAACATTCTCCCTCAGTGGGCCGTGGTCAAATGACCAAGCGTTGACCGGTCTGCGGTGAAAAAACGGCTGTGGAAAACTTATGTAAGGGAAATGAAATGAATTAATAGTGAAATAAATCTAAAGGCTAAACGCGAAATAAACATTTCATTTGAAAGTGTGTTTTTTATTTTACTTACCAAAGTTTTAAAAAGAAAAATCTTTATATATGTATTGAAACTACCGCATTCTTCTTTTATAAATATGACCCTTCATCTTAAATCATAGCATTGGCACACAAAATAGAAGGAGATGGTTTTGTGGATATACAAAATGAGCATAATTTGATTGATTTAATGAAACTACCACAATATATAGCAATAAGATTGAGATAGAAATGTAGCAATTAATTTCTTTAATTTCAGAGAGCCTTAAAATTTAAAGAATTATCATAAAGATATTTTGATAAAAATATCTCAATGATATGTAAAAATTTGTTCCTTCTTTGAGTACTAAGTATTATATATATATATATATATATATATATATATATATATATATATATATATATATATATATATATATATATTGTTACGTAGATCCGAGGGTTCGAGAATTTTATGCAAAACAATCACAAATGAAATAAGCAGTTCTTTAAGAGCGATGTGAATTTATTATCGAAAATCTCCAATCCTTTCAATACAGGATTCAGCAGCAATATCCACAGGTTAATTATCCGAAGGTCTTCACACCTTCAACAGCAATCAAACACAATAAACAGTGTTTAAAAATACACGCAAGTAAAGATTAGACAGCCGAGCTAATCACTAGTCAAGTGAATGAGTTGAGTGAGTTAATATTAACGTCGCACTGTTCAGCTACACGAGGGCTTTTGGCGACGGACCACGTAATTTTGAACCATGGTCAAGTGACGTGGACGACACCTGAGCTGGCACCCCCCTCTCCTAACTACCACACCACACCAATGGGAGGACGTTTCAGCTCTCGACAGATTTAACGTGCATCGCTGCCCTACACGGCGGGTCTTTAGTGGTACTGGGATCGAACTCATGACATGCCTGCCATGGTTGGATACCTTAACCACTGGGCTACCGCAGCCCCCTAATCGCTAGTCAAACAATCCTCACTACTCGCTGGCTTAATCCAGATTCCTCGCCGTACCGGCGAGCATCATTTTTATATGCGCGACCGAAACTTCTAGAAATATAACCGCTCGTGTCATTGAACGTGACACTAGTGGAGAGATCTGCTACTTTCTAGAAGATTCCAGAGGGTTCCGAACTCGCCAACAAGGTCACCAAATTGACCGCCAACAAGGTCGCCAAAAATGATGCCAACTTGGCTCTACCGCCAAGATTTCGCCAAGTTCTCATTCAATCGCCATCATAACGAAAGGAGCGGCACTGCTTGTGAATAGTACAATTTTAACATGAAATAAATATAACATAGAGTAATATAAATGCATTAAACACTCAAATACAAATTATTTACACAAAATTCGTAACACTCCTCCCCCCTCCTCAAAGACTGCGCGTCCCGGGCAGTACAATCCTTGAGTAAGAGGCATATATTTACAGGCAAACTACTCACATAATAATCACATATAAAGTAACAAATGTGTTCCACAACATATACAATACAAATAAATTCAAAGCACATGAAGAGATGTAAACATAAATTCCAATATTAAAATAAAACTAAGGAATTAGAAAAGAGAAATAATTTACATTATTTACAAAATAATTAATGACCATGGTCTGAACTTAAGGATCTTATTCGTCTTGGCCAAGATAAGGGGCTAGCCTATTATAATGTATTACCTTCGGTTTTGAGTGTGGTGATTTCTGTATCCGCACCACAACGTCATTCAGTCTTTTTAGGACTGTGTAAGGACATTCCCAGTTGGTCCGCAGCTTCGGAGAAAGTCCTTTGCGACGTTTCGGATTCCATAACCACACTTTTCGTATTCGTGGAAGTCGTGTCCTTTTACTCTTGTGTCGTATCAGCTCTTCATCTTCTCGGAAGCTATGCCGATTCCTTCCCAAACCAGATGATGCATTTCCTCCATCCGTGCCTGGAGTTTTTCGATATACTCCTCATGCACCAAGGGTGCATCTGGTGGCCGGCTGAACAGAAGATCTGCAGGCAGACGAAGATCACGTCCGAAGAGCATCTGGGATGGGGAATAGCCAGTGGTCTCGTGAACGGCACTGCTGTAGGCAAGCAGGAAAAAGGGCAATTTCTCGTCCCTGTCCTGATAATTACTGGATACCAAGAGAGAGGCTGTTCAGGATGGTCCGATTGAACCTCTCTACCATGCCGTCAGACTGAGGATGCAAAGCTGTTGTCCTGGTTTTGTCAATAGAGAGTATTTCACACAGTCTCTAGCAAACTGCAGAATCGAATCGACCTTGATCGGAGTGCAGTAGTAGAGGGACCCTGAATCGTGAGATCCAGTTTTGAACTAGAACCTCTGCCACAGTTGAGGCCTCTTGGTGGGGAATAGGATAGACTTCAGGCCACTTAGTGAAGCAGTCCTTGAGAACAGGATGTTGTTTTTGCCATCTGACAATCTCGGAAGTGGACCTAGGATGTCAAAAGCTATTCGTTTGAAAGGCGCTCCCACATTATACAGCTGCAGTCTTCCTCTAGTGCGTTTTCTGGGACCTTTACGTGCAGCACAAGGATCATATGTGTGACAACACTTTTCCACGTCCCTCCGCACATTGTTCCAGTAGAAGCGCTCACGAACGTTTTGTAAGGTCTTCATAACACCAAAATGACCTGCAGTTGGGTTGCTATAGAGTTCCTTAAGGACTGTTGAAACACTTGTCTTCGGGAGTATTAATTGCCACCTGAATGTTTTTCCATCGTCAGACTCCCATTTTCGATATAAAACACCATTTCTCAGATGGAGAGAGTTCCAAAGAGCCCAGTAACGCTTCGTTGTAGGATGGAAAGGGGCAATGTCTTGCCAGTTGGGCTTTTCGTCAGACGACTGTTTGAATTCTATGATTGGTTTTATTTCAGGATCAGCCAGTTGATCTTTTCGAACACTCTCATCCCTCCTCGGGTCCAATGCCGATGTTGATGGCGTCGTGACTTGGCGGACTACTGGGTCTATCACGCCAAATTTCTTTTCGACTCTCAAGCTGTTTGAGAGATTCTTGCTGCTCTCCAAACAGAGTCTTTTCGAACGGACGTCTCCATTTTAATCTGCTGATCCTTTTCGGTTGCTACACACTTTTTTTGATTCTGTTACACTTGTACGACAAGTATCTTCTTGATTTACTCGAGGGCAGTTACTTCTTACATGCCCGGTTCTACCGCACCCCCAGCACTTGATGATGTGATCTTTATTTATTCGAGGGAAGCTACTTCTCAAATGCCCTGCTCCACCGCAACCCGAACACGTGATTCTACGTCTCCTCAGGTTCCGACGTTGAGCCATTAAATGTTAAATTTCCTCTCTGTTTCTAAATCTCCTTTATCCATGGATATTCACAGGATGCATCTGCAGTCACTCTAGCTCCTCGGATGGAATGGTGGTCTGCAACTGGCTTCATTGACGGCCACCAATTTCATGGCAGATTTAAGATCTTGGACATATGCAGGGGTGTTTGTGGGACCCCAAAAAATCCCCTGAAACTTTTACGGACTTACTACCGACATTTTGGACTTTCGAGAAGGGAGGGGGGAGAAATGAAAAATTACAATTATGAAGTATTGAATGACCTAATTATAAAAGTTCGATGAATTACTTTTTTTGCAAAATTAATAACCATAAATTTTCAAACATATAAACTACTACATTTTTTGTAAATATTTTAAATTACCTGAATTAATTCTTTAAAAAAAATTATCTAATTTCTGCTGCTTTTTTTATTTTCTGATGTTTGTGGGCTTGTCTTTCTTTTGTGGTAAACTTCATAATTGCAGGAAGGTTGACTTTTATTTTCCTCATTTACAGTTGAAAAAATTTCCTCGAGAACTGCACATGCAGAGGTAGAAGCAGTTTGCTTTTCTGCTAATGTAGAAGGTTTTTCAGAGACTTTTATAGGTGATTCATCTGAAATACATGTTTTTAAGTCCTCTTGATATGTTTTCCAATTTCTGTTCATATTCAGTAAGAGATCTTCGTCAATTGGATCAGTCATTGGATTTTTTGAGCCATATTTTTCACATGAGGTTTCTTTAGAAGCCATTAAATCATATTTAATAGTCTGCACTGCATCTAGGGAATCCATCTTAAGAGAGGTTCTATAGTCAGTGACAAGTGTATCCATTAAGTTGAATGCACTTTCCACTAATGGGCCATGGAAACAGCTAAGGCAGGCTTTGACCAATTTAGCCAATGTAGGATACTTATAATCATTTGTGAAATCATCTTTTAAGTTAAAAACTATAGACCAATATTTATCAATTGTACACTTGACTTGATTTCCACTTTCATCAGATGTGTAAAGCATTTCTTTGGTGATATCAATATCACTCTGGTATAACCTTATTTCAGCTTCTACTTTTGACTTTTCATTATCACTAAAAATATGGGACATAAAAGATAATAATTTTTCAAAAGCTAATATTGTACTGGTTTTACCTCTTAGCTCTGGATCTAATGCTGTAAAACTAATTAGTTATGAATTTTTAAGGGGTAATTTCTGTTTCATATATGATGTGCTGTATTAGTATAAGCTTTTATCAGAGAAATTTGGAATTATTTTGCTATTGGATGATTTTTTTTGATAATTTCTTCAGGAGAGTGGAAGCTTTTGCACCAGTAAATATTACTTTGCTAGGTAGATGGAATTCTGGATTTGTGACATCAACCTTTAATAAATGATTATAAGATGTGCACTCTAAATTTTCTGGCTTCATAAAAAAAGAGAAAAATTTTGCCATCAATTTATAAATACTGGAATGTATTAAATCAGTGTTTCTCAAAGTGTGGGGCGCCCCCGCGGTAGGCGATGACCCTACAGGGGGGCGCGAGCATATCGAAAATTTAGAATTTTTAAAAAAATAACCGGAAAGAGAAGTAAAACAAAATGCTTTCTTCCATAATAAAAAAAAAAAATACACACACAACAACACTGACATAATTTATGTTTATTATCTGGCTTTTTTCCGTCATCAAATAGCTATCTTTGATCCCAAAACCAAATTAAAGAAAAAAAAACCATTTTGTTTTATTTGCTGTATATCCTCAATGAGAGATTTTTTTATTACGTTTTAACATAAAATATTACTCGTTAAAAGAAAAAACGAAACCCAGGCCCTGAGAAAAATTCTAAGAATATAAACAATTCATCACTGTAATTATTGAAATACTGTACATTAGTTGTAGAAAAAGAAAAGGAAGACATGATTCACTTTTCAGCCAGGCTGCATAGTACGTTTGCTAATCATTTGATTGACCTTCAACCTTATGTGGTATGGTTATTCAATATTAGTTCCGTCCCATCTTTTATACGTTTGCTATTCGTTTAGGGAAATTGTAAATAATAGAGTTTTGCGATATTTGGAAAAGAATTGATTGGTTTAACATTTCTGTAGGATAATTGAAAAGTGTCTGATTTGCGTCCTTTATTATGGTCTTGTACTTTTGAATCATTTTAGTTCAGTTTTATTGGATTTTTTCTCAAATCATCAAAGAATTGAATAGTCCTTGAAAGAAGGTAAGTATATACTTTCTATAAATTAAAATATTCACTAGAATTCCGATTTGTATCGTGTACAGTAAAAATAATTATAAACAAATGAGTGGGGTGACTGAGTCCCCCCGCAGCGTTAGTATCGAGTACGCGCCTGCTCCCGGGTTAAAACATTTTCAAGTCTTCTCGCTTTAAATGTTAAAAAGTAACACAATTATTCTTCATCGGAATTTTATATTCTTTTTCATTATTTAACATTAATTCTAAATGCTAATTCTGTGAGGTTTAAAATTACAGTTCTTTTAAACAGTTATTTACAATTATAGCATTTATCTATAAAAAAAATCATTTTACATTTTTGTATACAATGTCGTGCACGCAGTTTTACTCTCCTTACAGTTTAGCTATTATATCAAGAATAATGTTTTTTTTAAAAAAATGAACTCGTGTGAAGAGTCGGTGTTTCAGCCAGTATACGTTTAATGTATCAGTACTGAAGAAAGTATTTTATAAATAGTTGCTTATTACTAAATTTGGCCGCGGTAGCCGAGTGGTATAGGTATCGGATTGTGGCTTACCTTGTCACGAGTTCGAGCCCAGTACCACTAAAGACCCGCCGTGTAGGGTAGCGATGCACGTTAAATCTTGTCGAATGCTGAAACGTTCTCCCGTTGGTGTGGTGTGGTAGTTAGGAGAGAGGGGTGCCAGCTCAGGTGTCGGTCCACGTCACTTGACCATGGTTCAAAATTACGTGGTCCGTCGTCAAAAGCCCTCGTGCAGCTGAACAGTGCGACGTTAATATTCAATTAATCAATCTTATTACTAAATTAAGAACAAGTTTAATAATTATTAGGGACTTCCACGGGCTTGTCTTGCAGAGGAAAGTTTTTCAAAGAAAGATTTATAATATCAGAAATTGACACTTAAAGAGTTATTTTTCTATTTTTAGCTGAGATCTATATTTTGTCTTCAAAGCATCCACCGCAGAAAGTCCGGTTTAACAAAGGTAGGATGTTGAAAATGGTAATAGTATACGAAGTGCTTTTGTTTTCAGTACAGATAATTCCTCATCCACTTCTACTTAAACTTCAAAGAGCAATTTATTACAAAATTACCTTTTAATTTTTCCCTGGATGTGAAATCTATGAAGATTTCTTCTTCGGAAGTTGAGAGCCTTTCTGGAGTATCTTGAAATAGATCCCTAATCCACTCGTAACTTGCTACCAAGCTGTCCTCATCGAGAAAATACTTTTTAAAATTCTTTGCCAACATAGCTAAATGATTTTACATGTTTTAAAAACCACTTTCACATGTTGTTCTACAGATTTGTAAGTTTTAACACATATCGAGCTGGGGCTTTTTTTCCACATCATTTACTTCAGTAGTGGTAAATCCAAAATTTAAGTATTTTTGAGAATATCGCCTTGATTTAATTTTCGGAACCATGCTCGTTCGTCTGTGTACTTGTTGATTCTTTATTATCATCGAATGTTTGCTTACGACTTAAAAATGTATGTATGACTTTATTTTAATCTAATGCCGTAAATACTTAATTACTGTGAATTACAATTAGCGTGTAAATTAAAAAATGTACATTCAAACTATATTCGGTAGCTATAGAAGTATCGAGTGGACCAAAACTGACTGGAATTGTACGAGGAAAAGCATTTTTATATGTTTTGCGCAGACATCCCATAGGTTGCCCAGACTCACGCAAACGTACCCGATAATGCCAAATGTAATGGATATGATAGAGAGCAACATAGACTAGACTATTTTTCTAATGACATTTATACTTTGAGAAAAGGATGCTGAAGAGGATATATATCTTTAATTAACTATATCATTTTGCGATCTGTTCCAATTTAAAAACTAGAGAAAGAAAAATAACATAATAATAAGTAAGTAATATATATATTTTAAGTAACTTCTTAAAATATATATATTACTTAAAAGTTACATATACACAAAATTTAATATACTTATCGCATTAATTTGTACGGTTTATAATTAAGATCGAATTGTAACTTTAGCGTCTCTCTCTCAAAGTGCATATTTATTGCAGTAAATACATTATTGTTGTACAGGGGGGGGCGACAAAAATTATGATTGAAAATTGGGTCGCCAGTATTGAAAGTTTGAGAAACACTGTATTAAATGAAGCATTGGTTTTTTGTTTCAAATAATTTAATATATGTGTTGAACTCTGGTAATACAGTTGAATATAATGCCATATGCAATAAAGTTTTGTTTTGCATAACAAACAACCCATTTAGTATTCTTTTTTTCCGAGCTAAAGCATTCTTTGTGAGTTGTTGGGAACGCAAGCAAGAATACACCCCTTCAACAACTTTTTTCTGAGCTGCAGAAATATTTCTTTCCTTGTATACAGTTTCAACATAAGAAAAATAATTTTCTTTATCAGTTTTATCCAAGTAGTGAAAATAAAATGCAATAAGAGCATCCCACAGATCTTTGATTCTTTCTAAAACACATAAAATGTACACCCACTTATGGTCTGGTCTCTTCAAGGGCTTAAGTTTTTTAATGGCAAGGGATTCACAGATTTTGAAAAAATTTTCTCTTTTACTGCAGCTTTTCATATCAAAATAGATGTCATCAAACAAATCTTCTAAATATCTATCGCACACACACACAAAACATGAAGCAAATTTTTTTGCACAGCTATTAGCTGTGTGACATGTGTCACCATCAATATCTAATAAGTGGGGTGCTTTGTTTGATCGTAGTCTGGTTTCAACACCCTTTTTTTCCACGCATGGTGTTACATGAGTCCATTAATACACTAATTAAGTTTGCCCATGGAATATTATTATCTTCAATAGTATTAACAACTGCTTTAGAAACAGCTTCTGAATTGCAAGATTCCATCTTAAGAGTTGCAAAATGATGAACTACAACTTCATTTTGATTGTTGTCATAAAACTGCACCAATATTGCCAGTACTCTTTCTTGAGCATTGCTAGTACTTTCATCCAAATTTAGAGAAAATGGAGTCAGTCTCCTTTAAAGTTTTAATGATATTTTCCTTAATAGTTTTTGCGAGCCCATATTTTATCTTATAACATGCAGTAGTCCTGGACATTTCCAACGAGTTTAGTGCCGTCTGAGATCGCGGCTCAACTGTTTGTAGAGTTCAATTAAATTGGGAGCTACATTGAAAGAAAGAAAATTCTCAGCGATACACGAAGTTATTAATACCTCTTGGCGTGCTTTTCTTGTCACTATATCCAATGGCTGAGCATCAATCTCCAGTAAGTCATCAGTATTTTTTGAATTAGCATAATTACTTAAAGTCATTGAATGTCTAATGCACTTTGAATATTTTATGTGCGTCACAGTTTTAGAATGATTTGTGAAAGCCTTGAATCCTTCCCCACCATACTTCAGCAGTGAGTTGCAAAAAACACAATATGCTTGTCCAGCAATATTTATTTTCTTGCACCATGTGCCGATGGTATCCCCATTACCATCTCTCCGTTCAATTCAATTCCTCCTAAATGCATTCCGGACACCTTCTTCTAATTGTATAATATCACTATTTATATCGAGAAATTTCATAGTTAAATTCTCTTGCGTACATAAATAAAAAAAAATTTCAAAAAACGAAACGAAAAATTTACACGTGCATCAATAAATGAAACGAAAATTTTACACGGCGGACAAAAAAAAGTTGCGAAGCGATCAATGGCAAATAGCTAATACGGCGAAAAATCCTCCTTCTCTACTTATTGGGGCCACGCGAGGAGAGATAAGACCTTTGAACCCAGAGTCACGTGATCGCACATCTGGTCGAACGAAGTCTCTCCCTTTTTTTTTTCTGCCGCGCCTACTTGTTGAAAAGAATCCAGAAGAGAATGTCTGAGAACCGGGGGAATGAGTCATAACTCGCAATAAGGAAAGAACAAAAAAGAAGTTTTCCCTCCCTTTTCACGCATTATCACTGCCTTTGGAGAAAGAAAGGAAAAGTTTTCACCACACACACTGACCTTGCGTTTTCTGCTTTCAAAGCAAACAAAATTACTCAGATCAAAATAAATAATTCATTGTTATTCCTACTTCCTTTTGAAGGACGATCCCCGGAATTTCCGGGTATCGAAGTTCAAAATCCCCGGAATTCCGGGGTTTCCCCGGAGCACAAACACCCCTGCATATGCCATTCTCACAGCCTTCTGAATTTCTCCCTCCTTCAGGCCGTCTACGAAATACTTCAAAGAGATTACTTCTCGCACAGTTGCTGGGTGGTCGGAGAAAGCCAAGTTGGCGAGCCTTTCTACTTCAGAGGCATACTCCTGCAAGCATTCTCCGGTTTTCTGGAGTCTTGTTTTCATTTGCAGGCGTGCGTAGTCCTTGGAGTATTTCTGGCCGAACCGAAGATCCAGAGCTTTATATAGGGAGTTCAAATCCAGTTGCTCTGTGTCGGGAAGTTTGCAGTACTTCAGCAGCTTCTCCTCTAAGGGATGCTGCTAGCTGACATGCTTTAGCCCCTTCAGTTTATCCATTGGCTTCAGAAATTATGGAAAACTGTGTCTTGTATACTTCCCAATTCATCTTTCCGACATAGGTTGACAGTTTCACTGGCCCTGTAAAAGCCGTCGCGGGCACTGGGGAAGCAAGCACAGGTTCTGGAAAGGCAGACACAGACATACTCTTGTTTTTGCTCTAATTTCCGCCAGCTAGAAGTTTCTTCTCAAGATTTTCCATTCGCTGGATATAAGGGTAAAATTTTCAGCCAACCTTCAATTTTTTCCTCAACTTGTTCTGTAATCTTTTCTATTTCTTCCCCTACTTTCTTTTCTATGTTCTCTTCAACTACTACAATCTTTTCTTCAACTACAGCAATCTTTTCTTCAATTTTCAATGCTATTTTCTCTTCCACACTATTGATTTTCTCTTCAGCATTGTCGATTTTATTTTCTAAAGAATTCTTCAGATCTTCCTGACATTTCTGTACATTTTCCAAGCCTTTCTCCATTCCTTATTGGCCTTTCAGCATTTCTTGCTTAATCTCCTCCAGACCATTCAGCACATTTCTTGCCTAGTCTCTTCTTGGCCGTCTTTCAAGGCATTGATGCTTTCCAACAGAGCCTTCAGTTGCTCATCCATCGCTCTTGTTATTTGCATAAAATCCCACTTCTGACACCAAACTGTTACGTAGGTCCGAGGATTTTATGCAAAAACAATTACAAAGAAAAAATAATCAGTTCTTTAAGAGCGATGTGAATTTATTATCGAAAATCCAATCCTTTCAATACAGGATTCAGTAGCAATACTCACAGGTTAATTATCCGAAGGTCTTCACACTTTCGACAGCAATCAAACACAGTAAACAGTGCTTAAAAATATAAGTAAAGATTATTCACAAACACAGCCGAGTTAATCGCTAGTCAAACAATCCACACTATTCGCTGGCTTAATCCAGACTCCTCGCCGTGACTACGGTGAGAATTCTGGGCATATGGCTCGCGAAGCAAGCCTCCATTCCATATCCGGAATATAGATGTGGAACGACTGTAAGTTGTGTCATGCTAGCGTGTAGCAAGCAGCTGATTGGACGAGCCAATCGTTGTTGTAATTTCCTGGGTCATTCGGATTTCTGAGGTCTTGGCAGAGAGCTGAAATGGTGCTCTCTTATTGGTGCATGGCGGGTGAGGAAATTGACTCTCATTGGCTGCTCAAATCTCTCAGAAAGAAATTTAAGACTAAGGGGGAGGGGCAAGCCCAGATGGTGGGAATACGACAAAAATATTTAAAAGTTATATATAAAAATAAAGGAATAAAATTTTAGCATAGGTTGTGCAATAAAATTGCACTAAATAATAATTTTAAGGTGGGTTGTAAGAGTCGAGAAGAATTCTTCTCGGTCTTTTAGTTGAATCTTGAGGATTATAGCTATTTAAGTTTATCATATTACTATTATTAGTGAATTGCAGAGGGTTAAAGAAGTTTTTTGCAATTTTCTGAATGTAGGATTTAAAACAATTGATTTTAATGGCTTTCCGAATGTCGTCATTTCTCATGTACCTGGAGGCTTTAACGATCATTCGGATTGTTGAATTTTGAAGAGTATCTAGGATATTAATATTAGTTTTAGCGGCGTATCCTCACACTGGGCACCCATATGATAAAATTGGACGCATAACGGCTGTGAATAAAAGCACTTTATTATTTCTAGATAGTTCAGAATTCCGGCCAATTAGGGGGAATAGTTTAAACATTATTTTCCGGAATTTTTGACGCGTGTGTTGAATGTGTTTTCCAAGTGAGATTTTTATCAAACGTAATACCGAGGTATTTAGTACTTTGAGACCATGGGATTGCGGTGTTGTACATTGTAGGTGGTGGTGGAATTTTGCGTTTTTTAGTAAATAATACGGCGGCAGATTTTTCAACATTAATGTTGATTTTCCACCGGTCGTAATATTTTTCCAGTAATTTTAGGTGTTTGTTTAGTGCAAATGTGACTCTCTTGAAAGTGGTGTGCACAGCTGTATCGTCTGCATACATGTTTAGTTTAGTGAGTGTGTATTCTGGTATGTCGTTGATGTATAGATTAAAAAGCAGGGGTCCAAGTAGACTGCCCTGCGCCACTCCACAGTTAATAAATTTAGTAGTTGACAACGTATCCTTGACACGAACCTGATAGGAACGATTAGAATTGTAGGAGTGAAGTAGAAAAACGAGAGGTGGGGGAATATTATAATTAATACGTTTATAGGTAAGTCCAGTAAGCCACACACGGTCGAAGGCTTTCTGGATATCCAGAAATACTGCGCCGGTGCTGTTTTTACTTTGAAAGCCCTCTGAGATTGCTTCCGTTAGGTTTAATAGCGGGTGTAGAGTAGAGAGTTTATTGGTGAAACCATATTGATTAGGGTTAATAATATTGTTTATATAGAGAAAGTCTTTAAGTCTAGTCAGAATAATAGATTCGGCTATTTTACTTAAGGTAGAAAGCAAAGAAATTGGTCTGTAACTGGAAGGAATATTTTTGTTTTTACCTGGCTTAAGAATTGGAAAAATGATGGCTTCTTTCGAAGCTTTTGGAAAGTAATTAAGGGTTAAAATTTTATTAATAAGAATTGTTAGTATGAGGATAGCTTTGAGGGTGAAATTTTTGGTCATTCGATTACTGATGCCGTCTTTACCTGGCACTTTTTTAGAATTAGATTTTTTAATGTAGGATATAATCTCAGAGGGATATGCAGTTTCAGTAGTAGTGGGAGGGGAAGGGAGATGAAGGAGTTAACCGTATTATTAATTAACTCGTCGTCATCATCAAAGTCATTATTAGGTCTAGAATTATCAGTGAAATTATCAAGAATAGATTCGGCAAGGATATTTGCTTTTTAAGTATCTGTAACAGCTGTGCCGGTAGAACAGTTTAAAGGTGGAATGTCGGAACGCTTATTTTTGAGGAATTTTTGCACCGCCCATAGACTATTGTCTTGTGCGTTGAGAGCTTGCAATCTGGCTGTCCAGTTATCGTTGTTGTAATTACGTAGTTCTTTCTTGACATTTTTTTGTGCTCTATTGTAAAGTGTTTTGTAGTGCGGATCGATTCTGTGATACAAATTTCTGTATTGGTTTTTCTGTTTAATGAGATTGTGTATGTGTGGCGGTGTGTAGCTTTTGGGGAGCGTTTCTATTGGTCGGGAGCCGTGGCTATGGGCGACGCGGACCGTTTCGGTGAACTCTGAAATTTTTTGGTCCATATCGGTGCCTGAATTAATAGAATTTGGATGATAATTAATTAGAGAAAGCTTGGTATTAAGTTGCTTAGAGAAGAGAGGCCAGTTTGTGTGAACGGCTCTAGGGTTAGAAGCATCTTTTTTGAGTTTGAGAGTAAAATTGAGAAGAACGGGGTTATGGTCGGAAGATACATCAAGAAGGGAGTTTATGGTATATATGGATAGTAAAAGTTTCTAACAGCGATGTCGAGGGTATTAGCAGAGTTAAACCCGAATCTCGTTGGAGAATCTGGGTAAGCAATATTTAAATTAGTCAGGTTAGCAAAGTCAAGGAGGCGTACGCCTCTAGAAGAGTTAGTGTTACAGTTCCAAGCAGTATGTGGGGCATTGAAGTCGCCGAATAAAACACAGTTACTGCTGGTTTGAATAAGATTTTCAATATCGATAGTGAATGTATACTCGTCCGACCTCGGCGGTGTATAAACACTGACAATCGAGATGGGATCATGATCGATAGGGGTTAGTATTACAGTAGTAGCTTCGATAGTTTGCAAGGATGGCGTGGGAAGCGAATAGTGCTTTATAGAGTTTTTAATGAGAATTAGAGTTCCACCGAAGGCCCTGTAGTTTTCAGTTGATGTTGGTCTGTCATTTCTGTAGCAAATGTAGTTAGCTATGTTAATGTTGTGTGAAGGTCTCAAATGTGTCTCTTGAATTAAAATTAGATCAGGGGAGTGCTTTTCTATGAAAATTTTAAGTTCAGTTATTTTTCCAAGTAAGCCGTTTGCGTTCCAGGAGCACAAACTGAGACCGATTGGGGACTTACTGATCATTATCAACGTTACAGGATGCCTCTATTAGGCCGTACATTTGATTTGCATCCGCTTGTGCGGAGTTAACTTTATCGAAATTATTTGCAATTGCTGGGGCTGTATTCATAGCGTTTAGGAGTTGGATTAAACATTGCACTGTAGTTGAGAGTAGTGCTTTGATATCGCTATTATTAGCGTTTGGAATGTTAAGGTTTAGATTGGGAGCTTGAGTAGTGCTAATTTGTGGATTTACATTAAGATTTTGGATGGGTGGGGTTTGATTTACGGTCTCAGTTTGGCGAGAAGTCTCAGGTCTTCGTGGCGCAATCTGTTGCTTATTTTTGTTTTTAATTGCTGGTTTCTCGGAAGTAGCTTGAGCATAGGAGAAGTTAGGTCTTATAAAACTATTCTATAAGTTTGTATAGCTATTTCTATTAACTTTAGCGGTGCCCTTAGGGGGTTTTGGGAAGCAGGGACAGCCGTACCAATTGGCCATGTGACCGTACACCTGGCAGTTAATGCAGAATTTGGTTTCTAATCTTTGTTTTATTGGGCAGTCTTTTGTAATGTGTTGCTCTCCGCATTTAAGACAGCGGGGTTTGAGATAGCAATTGTATGCGTTATGGTGAAAATTATTGCAAGAGAAGCACTGTGTGACTCCTCTGCCGTTGTAGCCGTCAACAGTAATGTTTAAGTGCGCTAGAGTTTTAAGGTCGAAGATTTTAAGGTTTTCAATAGTGCGGGGGAGTGTTACCTGAAAAATAGGTAGCTTTTGTTTCGATCGGCGTCCTATGAGTTGTGTCACCCTTTCAGGTTCAAATCCTTCGTTTTCGAGGTCTTTTTTTGATATCTTCTGGGTCTGCTTTTTTAGGGTATCCTTTGATGACAATTTTAATTGGGCGTTCGTTTTTAGGGGGGATGACATATAAATGGTATTCTAGTTTTTTGAGTGTTTGGTGGAGGGAATTCAAAATCGTCCTCATCTTTTCTTTTTTGTTGATTATTTCTCCTAGTGGGAGAAGGTGGGGGTGTATTTTTAGGGGTGCTTTTAGGTGAGACATGATGAGAGCAGCCTGTGTTGGTACATGGGGGGGGAGAGTCAAAGTCACTCACCGCTTGCTGCAAAGAGCTTTGGACGTCCTGGTACTCGTTCCAGGCCAGTTGGTAAAGGGAGTCACCTTCGTCGTGTACTTTGTCCTGCCTCAAGAGTGAGACCGTCCTTTCCTTTTCATTGCAGATAATTTGTAACCTCCGAATGTATATTTTCATCGAGGTGAGCTCTTAGCAGAAATTGAAAACTAAGACACACACAATAAATTTCTTTTTTAAATTTAAAATTATTTCCTGTATATGTTCAAATAAATTACACAAATATTTCAAGTTATTTTTCAATTAAATAGTTTCCAGTTAAAAATTTTGATACTATTTTCACTATAAACTTATAAAGAAATGGAGGGGGGGGGGAGGGAGTTCAAGACAGTTATGGAAGCAGCAGCTAAAAAGAAACAAACCAGTTAGTAGTTAATACATATAAAAATAAACCATGCTATTTTTTAGTTAAGCTAGTTTAATTATATTTTTTTGCTCATTTTCAATCTTTTGTTCAATTTAAAGATCATATCATGCAGATAAGAAAAAATTTACACGAATTTACACTGCTTGAAGAAGCCGTTTAAAAGCTGTTATTTTACAGATTATTATCTAATTTCTAAAGTCATAATTATATCTATTATCTAAAGATTTTTAAGCTGAAGAAAATTTAAATATGAAAATCAACAAAAACATTATTTTTACACAATATAACAGTTGCCTGTTATTAGCTTTAAAAAAAAATAATTAATTAATGTTCTGTTTATAAAGTACATGAAATAAAAGTTATATACATTTCAGTTTTTTTGTTTAACAGTGTAGCAAAAAATAATTATTATTATTATATTATCTTTAGCAAGAGTAAACAATTAAATGTACAACTAATTAGACTGAATTTTTCTCTCATTTGTGTACATAATAAGTTAAAACTATTCGTATATAAAGCCATCCTAGTATAAAGTTTAATATATAAATGAGCAAAAGTTAATACATCTTATATGAACTTAATAAAAATAAAAACACTAAATGTATTAATATATCTATAAATTATGTATTCAAATTAAATATTGTTGATTTTCTTAATAATGTTTGTAATAAAAATTATTTACTTTTCTTGACACTTAAAAGATAAAACTCATGCAAAATTAAAGGAGGCTACATGTTTGAATTAGTGATTGTGATTTTTCTATACAAGTAACAAATTTGAAAATGCTGTGCTAAACAAACTATATATGTAAACTAGACTTCAATGAAAGACAGAAAGAAAATGACAAATACTAGTTAACAAGGAGAGGGTAAAAAGAATAAGAATATTCCAATAGGGATTTTATACAATTAAAAAAAGGATAAAACCCAGGGGAAAATATCTCTGGGGAACATTAAGGTTCTAAATTTTCAACTTATTGACAAAATAATCCTTGATCAGTGTAATAAATAATTTAATTTTACCTGGTAAAAATGACTACCTGTTTGTTCCTTTTTTTTACCTATCAGATTTACTTTGCACAACAGAAAGGTGTGTCGATGAAAGACTGAAATTTAGAACTAGAGACAAGGGTAATGTCTTAGCCAGGAGCTTATTTTCTAGTTTCTTGTTTACAGAGTTTTAGAGTGAGATAAAGAAAAATTACAGAATTATAAAAAAGAATTTCACATAAAATAATTTTAAACAAAAAATTAATGTCAATAGATAAATTTAAGCTGAATAAAATTCCTTCACAACTTTTTAAAGTAAATAAATTAAAATAAAGGAATTATTGGTCTCAACTAACAATAATGTGGATATTTTTTAGTCATTTAAAAAATCCATAAGAAAAATTATTATATTACTGCAAATTAACACATTCTAACTAGCATAATATTTCCCGAATGAATTTTTAATAATGTTGTCAATTTAAAACACTATCAACATTTCTAGGAGATACAAATAAATAAAACAAGGTACTTTTACTTCATATTATATACAATTTATTTTGAAGAAAAATTACGATTACAAAAAAATGGATAAAATACAACTTATACATTCATAAACATAAAAATATATATCCATGATATATTTTTATCCCTTCCAGTACACTTTTGAAAACAAAAAAGTGCAACCAAAAACCACTGGTGATAAAAAAAAATCATGTCCTTTAAAAATATTTAAAAAAATTTGCAGATTTAAATAACAATACCAGAAATTTTCTTCTCAATAACAGTTTTCTAGACTGTGATATCCACTTTTCTTATGTTTGGGGCCATAGTGGAAATCTCAGCAATGATAGAGCGGATCAGTTAGCCAAAGAGGCAACTTGCCAAGATATGAACCATTTAATGTATGTGCCATGGTCCCACTGGAAGAATGTAGCTTGGGAAAGAACTGTTTCCTCCTGGAACACCGAATTCTTGGCTCTGCCTAAAGCTTTGTGGACTAAAAGGTTTTTTCCGACCATTTATCAACGGCTTAAATGTAGGAAATTTGTTACTGATTTCAAGTTATCCCAGATTTTACAAGACATGGAAATTTTAAGAGCTATTTATCTAGATTTAATTTAATTGGTAGTGATATTTGTTCCTGTGGTCAGGATGCTGAAACTATGGAACATGTGTTGTTGTATTGTAAACTATATTTCTGTAAAGGAGAGAATTTTAAAAAGAAGTTGAAACGTTTAGGTATTTCCTGGCCACCTGTTTTGTCTTTGTTGGTCAATTGTACTGAAAGCCTAAATGTCTTAAGAAAATTTGTTTACTGTATAGATTTTTAAAGTTTGATTGGTACCTCCCCTTGTTTATATTTGTGTATTTCCACTCTTCCTTTTTATTTTATGTTTTTGTCTTAAATGTTTTTTTTTCAAATTTGTTTTAAATAATATAATTGTGTTACCACTTATGTCTGTAAGCAAATGTGGAGCATGAGGAGTTTTGCAAATAAATTAATTTAAAAAAAATAAAAAATAACAGTTTTCTGATAATTAGAAAAACAATAGAGAGCACAATGACAATTAAGACTTGTAAACTTATACAAGAAAACAATAGAAACATAAATGTTTTTGATAAAATTATACAGAAAATGAGTAAATATATAATTGAAAATATACTTTTAAGGGAAAACATTCAATATTTATATTTATGAACTAAAAAATTCTTCATAATGTGTTATATTTGAAAGACATAATTTATCAAAATTTATCACTGAATTTAAAAGTGAAAGAAATAAATCTATGCAATTAAGTGTAGATGCTTACAAAGATTTCACAGCAAAATTATTTTTAATTTAACATGTTTTTTAGAATAGTGAGAGACTAAATAACTTGATCTTTTGAATTCATATTTATTATTTTATAAATATTGTGCAGCACATATTTATATACTTACACTAGCGAAAGAATAAAATACAGAGAGCATTATGATTTGATTTTTTTCCCTTTGAAAGTTTGTGTGGGTCATTT
Source organism: Trichonephila clavipes (assembly GCA_019973935.1). Taxonomy (NCBI): domain Eukaryota; kingdom Metazoa; phylum Arthropoda; class Arachnida; order Araneae; family Nephilidae; genus Trichonephila; species Trichonephila clavipes. Next base: position 236,158 of record BMAU01001568.1, read on the forward strand.
GTTGATCGTCCCTTTAATTTTTAACCTTGTAGAAATGTCATGGACACCTGAGCTCTGGCACCCTCCTCCTCAAATTTCTACACATACGAATAAAAGAGCTTTAAACATTGACACACATCATAAGTCAATTCAAAATAATAGGATTTACAGAAAAACATTAAATTTTTTTAGATTTAATTCTGACTAAAAATTTTTTAGATGTAATCTTTCCAAAGTACATTTAATGAAGAATTTTCAACTAGAAGAAGACAATAGCAAGAAGTTAGAAATAAGCTAATTTATAAAAGTTCAGTATACATAATTTGGGATATTACAGTGTATATAAAATTGGTTTGAGCCAACAATTGGTAAATAAATTTATGATTTTATACCAAAGAAAATATTATTCCAATTTTGAAAGTCTATAAAAAAATTCAATAGCTTTGAAATTTTTAACTTTGGAAGCTAAAGATCTAGATTGTAAAGAGAATTTATCTAATAATATATTTCAAAAGCAATATTTTTCTTACGCGCTGCTTAAAAAAATTAAACTAAAATAAAAATGTTTTGTTCATTTAAATTATCAAACAGAGCAAAATGCATGATTTAATCTTTTTGTAAAAAGTTACAGACAAAAACCCAGGCATAATAGAATTTTCTATGTCATAAGTTTCATTAAAGACAAAAATACAAAGTAAAAGTGAGTATGATGAACTTCAAAATGCTGAATTAATAAAAAAATATATATATTATTTGTTTTGTTTATAATGAAATGTGATTTGAACAATAACTATTACATATTTAAGATATAAAAATAAGTTTAAAATTATAACATCAATATAAAAAATTCAAAATGTATGTGAAATAATCTTAAAAATATATCAGCAATGCTTTTTTTAAAAAATCAAATTTATTTTATAATTTGCCCAATAAAAAATCTAAAAAATAAAAATAGTATTACAAATTAACATACAGTTTCTTACCTATGTAAGAAAAATGAATATGTAGAGTAAAACCCATTGAGAATATTTGAGAAGACCAGTTACTCATAAAATTAAGTTTTTGCTGGATTTACTACAAAGTAATGGATTACAAATTTTAATAATTTCTGATCAAAACAAATTAAATTTAGTAAAATTAACGTTTCACAATCTTAATTTATAATAAAAAAAATGACACATTAAAAATATTACCAAAGCAATCAACAGAAAAATTTGTTTCTCATTTTTTCTCCAAAAATTTCAGATATGTTCTATGTTTAATGAGCATAATATAACTAAATTCCCTCTTTCAAGTTTAAAATAAAAACTACTCTTGCATAAAGAGTTAAATACATTAATATACAAGCTTCATAAACTTTCAAAATCAGTTTCAACAGATTCAATAAAACATTAATGCAGTAAAATATACCTAGAAAAAGTATATATTTACAGTAAAATTTAAGTATATTAATTAAATAAAATCCTTCCCTAATAAAATCACTCTTTAGTTTTGATTTAAAAAAAGTATATAATCCTCAACCAGCAATAAGCTTTCATTCAGATTATTGTATATTTCGACATATTACATGCACATTTTTCTTTGTAAGATGATATACTTCCAGAAGTAAAACCCTTAAGTGCAAGAAAAGTAGGGTTAGAAGGTATGTGAATGTTAGAATGTAAAATAAAAACTATTACAAAACAGCTAAATGCATCCTGCTAAGCATGGAATTAAATCTCAGATAATTCAATAATCATTTAAAAAAATGTAATGTATTTTAAATAATCTAGAAGGAACAGAAAGTGATTATTTGCTTATGGATCAGAGTAGTAGTGATCACAAAATAAGGAATTGGATAGATGGGCTGAATATATGTAACTGGAAAAAAATATGATAAACTTTTTATATACCTATAAAAAGGGAAAAAAGTTCTCTCTCTCAAAAAGTATGTCATTTTCAGTATTTGGATATATGTAGAAGTCAAATTTTTCCATATTCATTGTTCCCTTTTAAAGCTATAATTTTTTTATATCTGGAATAAAACGCACACCTGTAAATTTCGATCCTATTTTTTGTGTTAAATGTGTGTGTCATCTATCGGAATAAACGTTACTTAAGTTCTTGTGAAAGGGAAGGGAGGAATATTAACACAGCTAAAACTTTTTAGTTCAAAGCAATTATTAGATCACTATACAATATTATTACAATGAAAATGTTAGTGTTTTTATTGTACCTTATTTTTTAGATTCTTACTAATTATTACATTAATTGTACATTTTTTAAAAAATATTTAAATTTTTCGCCATGTATAAGTTAGAAATAATGTACTAAAATCAGAAGTAGTTTATAAAGTTGTTGGAGGCACTAAGCTGTAAAAGGTTTGAGGCCTGTAGGCTCAAGAGTAAAAAAACTAAAATAACAAAAATATTTGTTGAACTTAAATTCTGAAAATAAAATGTATTGCTAATAATAAAACTCAATGGCTAAAGAAAAACCTTAACTGTATTTAAAAGAACTAAAAACCTTACTGAAGAGCTCACAATTTTACTATTAACTTTACTTGAATTCTCTTTGGCAAACTCTTCAATTATATTTGTTGTATCTATTTCGTCCAAAACATCTTTTTCTATTTATAATGCAGCTATTTTGTAAATATGTCTTTTCTCCCATAGTACTTCTTAAATAATTTGTGACCCGCTTTAGAACTGAAAAAGTATCTCCCACCTGATGCATTCGATATCAGTATTGTTAAAAATATCTACATTAGGATAAGTATTTCCCCATTAGCATTTCTCTTGATACATTTCTATAGTGAAGCCTTCATTGTATCTTATTTTTTTAAAAAAAATAGTAAAAGCTTATCTAATTCATATCGTCAAAATTAAAAGGTTCAGTATAGTCTTTGTAAGTTTAATTTTTAGCTGTTGTGTAGCTTTCTTCTTAATTTCTGGTAAAAATCTCTCGTCAAAAAATACAGAAAAGTGTTTTAAACGGTTTCATAAATCTCAGTTGTTTGGGATAGTTCTGCTTAAGCTGTATCACATGACAAAATGAATTCACTAAGAAAATTTCCCCTCCTTTCAAAAATTCCTAACAGACTTATTTACTTTCATTTAAAAATAGTTTTCTCTTTTGCTGCCTGTGAGCTTATCCAGCTTCCTCTTCAAATGAGAGCCCTCATAAATCAGTTGCTCCTTCAGTGTGCTCCATTTTTCAAAAATTTTAGAAAAAATAATTCTCTAGATTTTACTTTACTAAATCCTTTTAACAATTCCCACTCAACTTAATGCAATTATTTGCAAAAAGCATTTATTCTCAGGGATATGATATTCCCAATCATGGTCATTAGGGAAGTTTCATATTTGTCAAACTGTTCCAAAAGGGAAGTTGCCTCCAGTATTGTGGTCTTTTTTTCCGTTGTATCATGGATTTGAGTTAGGCCTAGTTTATTAATCTTTATCTTGCTACTAAGCACTAAATTCAACAAGTTTGAAATAGTTTGCTTTGAGCTAGACATATTTTTTATCACATAACTTAATATTGTGTAGGGGTGGGAGGGGTTAAAAGTTATGACAATACAGGAAGGGCTGTACATTGGTTAGAAGGCCGGTCAGCTTCTGCGAATAACCTTTCTACGGCCTAGACACACTGGACCTGCACCTAAAGTTATAGTCTGGTGCAAATAATTTTCTTTTATTACACGAGCACTCTCAAGATTAATTAAAATATAAAAACTGCAAACTTGTACACAAGTCTGGTGATTCAAACACTCTGTTGCACTACCATTTATAAACATCATTCAAGGGTTGTTTTCCAACTGGATAATGTGATATCTCTTACCTTATTGCCACCCATTTAAAGACACTGATGTCAAAACATCTTGTGTTTATTCTGTTCAAATGCAATTCAGAAAGCTTTTTGTCTGCAAGTGTGACATATACCAAGGGTGAAAAGTTAGTGTGTGCTTATTATAATGAATTAAAGAGTATGGCACTGGGAATATTACAAATTATATTTTTTTGTTCGCAAAATATTTCCTTGCTATCGATTACTGGAGAGGAGACTATTTTTTGCTGTAACATTTACAAAGAAACAAGATATCTATTTATTCTAAATTTCCTTCGTCAAATGACCAAAGATCATGTTTTGGTTTCAAAAGTACAAAAACCTTGCCATACATGTTTAAAAATCAGTTTGATTCATAATTTAAAAATTTCACAACAAAAAAAGAAAAAAAATGCTTGCATAATTTTGGCCTATAATCAAACTAAAATGGGAAAAGATGTGACAGATAAAATAGCTGCTACTTGTGCATTCAAAGAAATAAGAAGAATATTGCCTGTGTATTTATATTTCAACAATATTGATCTGTGAAATTTTCGAATTGGCCACTGGTTCGCCAAATTTTGAAAAATTGCCAATTTGGCACATTTTTGCGTGTTGTGTTTTGGAGTAGCAACTCTACGATTTGATGATTTTGACCTTTTATTGATTTGGTGAGAAAAATCTTGGTAGTATAAGTGGACGAAATGACAATCCAAACTATTAGTCTAGCTCTACAATTAATGCTTATTTCTGTTTTTATGCATGTTGGTTGATCCTTCAACAAACACAATCTCCAAAATGTATCTGTTTTTCTAAGATCAAGGAAAGCAGAAACATATGTAGAATTGTTAGAAGAAAAACGAACATTTCAGTTACGATTGGCAAGAAGTGTTTAGATACTAAAGGTTAAATCTCAGATTACAAAACACCTGAATGAAGATATGCAGTTTTAAAAACATTTTTTTCTGCCAAGAAAAACCATTTATTGTAAACCTTGTTTATCATAAACAATATTGTCAATAATAAAGTACTTTAAATGTGTAAATAAAAACTGTAGAAAAACTCTTAAGAATAATTTCATTTGTTCTTATGTGATGAAAGTCTCTTGTGGAATCGAGAGACAAGTATGAAGGAAAGAGTTAGAAAAAGAAATGATAATATGGATCTGACACATATTTGTTAAAATAACAATTACTAATAAATAAAATAGACTATTTAGAAAACAGTCTTTTATGAACAAGCTCAATTACACCCATATAGGTAAAAAGTGATGCATTTTGAATTGCTTAGAAATGTTAATAAGTAAAAGTTAGATGCTTATTAAAATATTTTCAAAGAAAATGTGTTATATATAGATATATAACACATTTTCTTTGAAAATATTATTATATAGTAATTTATCCTGTGTTACATATAGTTATATATAATACAAGAGTGTGTGTGTGTGATATATAAATATTCCGTATTTTTAACTTAGAAAGAAACTTTCTTACACATATTGAATAATTTCATTTGTTCTTATGTGATAAAAATCTTATATGGAATCAAGAAAGAAAGTCCAAGAGAAGGAAAAGAGAAATTATAGCATGAAGGAGCTGAAATGTATTTGTAAAAATAACAATTTCTAATAATAAATTACATGGACTATTTAGAAAATAATATTTCTCTGTCTTCTTTTATGAACTAGCTCAATTATACCCACATAAAGAAAAATCGTAATGCATTTTCAATTGCTTAGAAATGTTAATAAATAAAAGTTAGGTGCTTATAAAAAAAAAGTTTTCAAAAAAATTTATTATATATATATATAAATCTATATATAACACATTAATAATATGTGTTTTTGAATTTTCATTTACGTGTTCTAACATCATTTGCATTACATTTTTACATTATCTCTGATAATCTTAACATAAATACATTTAATATTTCATACAGAAGGTTTTGGTAAGTGAAATTTTGAATATTACCTCGTTGAAGGAAATATTCTATATTTTTAAATTAGAAAAAAACTTTCCTACACATATTGAATAAGTAGCTAAAAATAGTGTTTTTCTATAGGAAATAATTGCCATGCTTGAAATATATTCATTATTCGATGAAGTTTTCTTAATAGTTGGAAATAAAGAACTATCTGAACAACTTCAAACTAGAAACCCTACTGGAAGATGATTGGCATACCTTTTACTAGATTCTGTACATTTTCGTGCAATAAGCTTCGATTAAATATAAATAATGTTCCTAACCACTCCTTGAATTGGGTAAATTCACAAAAAAAAATGGCTCTTTGGCTAATACTTATGTTTTATTATGTTACACAACCTTGAAATGCTGCTTTTCGTCTGAATCTCAATGGAATACAATCTAAAACAAAAACAGATTTTTTCATTATAAAACAAAATATGCTGATATTAGATATATTCATTATAATAAATAACTCATTCTTCTTCAAACATCTATATTAAGTTTACATAAATTTTATTTAACTTTCAATGTCAATATTAATTTTAACGTTAATTTACATTTACACAAATGAAAGAGAATTTACTACTTAAACATAATTCAGTTAAAATACAAGAAACAGCAACATTATAATTTCTTCCAGAATAACTTGAATATCAGAAAGCTGAATAACAAATTATGAGCAAAATATTCCAATATGTCTTTCTGAATCAAATGGTTGCAAAACAATATATGCTTAAATATCAATCAAAGTTCTACAATAATAATAATAAAAATACAAGAAATGCTCTTTCCAGAAAAACAACAAAATTAATTTTTATTGGTTAAAATTAATACATTAACTCCATAAGAAGAAGCCTCATATAACACATAATACAAAATTAAAGTAAAATGGTATGATCAAGAATTACCACTGTCCACTATGCTTATATATATAAACAAATTGTGAAATATTAATTGATTCAAAATTATAATAACACAATTGATTATTTCACACACCTGCTTTTCATTTGAAAATGAACTACATTTAAAAAAGGGCTACACAAGAAACAATCTTAATATATACACAAAGTCCTAGTTTCTAAATTTTTTCAAGTTGTAAAGCTTTATTTAATAAAAATGTTGCACTTAAAAACAAATGGTGCAAATATTGGAAACTTAAATATTTTGTATGTCATGTGTATTAAAATGTTTTTCAAATTACTACTTAAGAGAGAATGCTTTGTTACATATTTCTCAAACATGAGAGGCTTTTCCTTGGTATAGATAAGCAAATGTTTTTTTAAGGTACTATTGCAAGAAAAAGCTTTGTTGCAATCTTCACAAACATGAAACTTTTTTTTGGTATGAATAAGCAAGTGGGAACTTTAAATTAGCTTTTTGAGAGAAGGCTTAGTTGCATAATCCAGAAACATGAGGCTTTTCCTTAGTATGAATGCGCAAATGTAGTGTTAAAGTACTACTTCGTGAGAAAGCTTTGTTGCATACTTCACAAACATGAGGCTTTTCCTTGGTATGGATAAGCAAATGTTGTTTTAAGGTACTTTTGCAAGAAAAAGCTTTGTTGCATACTTCACAAACAAGAAACTTTTTTTTGGTATGAATAAGCAAATGGTAACTTAAATGAACTTTTTGAGAGAAGGCTTTGTTGCATAATTCACAAACGTAAGGCCTTTCCTTAGTATGAATGCGCAAATGTTGTTTTAAGAAAATATTTTGCGAGAAAGCTTTATTACATACTTCACAAACATAAGACTTTTCCTCAGTATGAATGCGCAAATGTAGTGTTAACGAACTACGTTGTGAGAAAGCTTTGCTGCATACTTCACAAACATAAGGCTTTTCCTTCGTATGGATTCGTAAATGTTGTTTTAAGGAACTACTGTGAGAAAATGTTTTGCTGCAAATTTCACAAACATAAGGTTTTTCATTAGTATGAATACGCAAATGTATTTTTAAATAAGCACTATGAGAGAAAGCTTTATTGCATACTTCACAAACATGAGTCTTTTCGTTGGTATGAATACGCAAATGGGAATTTAAATTACTCTTTCGAGAAAAAGTCCTGTTGCATACTTCACAAACATGAAGCTTCTCCTTTGTATGAATAAGCAAATGGGAACTTAAATGACCTATTTGAGAAAAAGTCTTGTTGCATACTTCACAAATGTGAGGCCTTTCTTTTTTATGAATAAGTAAATGTCTTTCTAAAGAGCTCTTTTTGGAGAAAGATGACATGCATATTTCGCAAACACAAGACAGTTTGTTAAGACGAATTTTCAAATTCTCATTTCTATACTGAGTCCACATGCTAAATTGACAAGTGGAAGTCTTTTAACAGTCTTGAAAAAGTATATCTTTATTTCATAACCGGCAAATATAAAAGTTCACATTGCAATTTTGTTGGAAATTACGTTTTATATTTATATACGTCTGTATAATAATAGATTGATTTCATTAATTCACAACTGAAATTGGAATTGAAACGTATTTTTGTACTTGAAAGGGTATGCAAAAAAAAATTAAGCACGACTTCAAATCAACTTCTTTTATTGAGATCCAAATATGGAAGTTTTTCCTTTTCCGGTCGCTTAAGAAATCGGTTTGCATAAAAATAATATTTGAGTAAAATAAATCAAAAATATACAATGTGTAGTGAATAGTTATAAATTGTATTTAATAAGCAGCAGAAGGAAAGGTAAAAAACCTTCTTATGATAGATTTACCATGTTTTTTGCAGGATAATTCAATAGGATTCTGGACCTTGATATGTTGCATCAAACAACAAGTTTTAAGAAAATGAGAGAAGTACAGTGCTAAGTCGAATTCAAAATGCTCAAAGTTAGGCTTAAATTAAGTGTCACTGAAAAATAACACCGCCATTAGCTAAATAATCATTGATTAGTACTCTGTGGGTGAAGCATCACATTACACGCTATTTTTTCTTGAAATGGGTAATTAAAATTTCATAAGGCCTTAAAATTCGAAATATTCCGTACGAATGAAAGTTAGAACTAATTTCTCCTTTCTACATGACAATTTATTGTAAACATTATTTTCAATTCACTTCAATACAGTGATATCACTGTAAATCTGTAGACTTGACTCTCGCCTTATGCTCTGACAGAAAATAATGAATACTAGCTGCATGGCCCGGCGTTGAACGGGCTATCTCTACTTTTGTAAATTTTCCCTTTCTATCACAAAATCAGAACTTCTAATACTCATTTTCAAAATGACTTCCCCCTCTACCGCTTAGCCCGGCGTTGCTCGGGCGCGCTTTCTCTTTTCCTCATGACACCAGCATTTCTGTGTGTGTTTGTACGCGCACAATGTGAGTGATTTCTAAAATTTGGTCAAAAAATTTCCCTTTTTCGAAATTTGTTTCATTCCACTCTTATTTTTGATTTAAGACAGGTTTTTTTCCGCTCTCTATAGCCCGAACACATTTTTTTAGAGTAAAGTTATTGTTCTATCTTCCTCTCCTTCTCACAGATAAGATATATCTTCAAATTTCGATGTATGACTTATAAAAAAAATATTGCGTTTGAATTTTAAAAAATTATTAATGTGAAGCAATAAGAAGAAAACGATTCTGATTCTAAGAGTAAAATAAAAAACGCTCATCATTTTTTAATAAAGTTAGTTTCTAAGAATCTAAAATAATAAAATAGATTTCAGATTTTCATGAATCTCAATCCATCGTTACATATAGTTAGCTTAAAAATGTCTCTAAAATGTATTTTGATCCAAAATAATAGACGATGTACTTTTTAATTAACAAAGAATTAATTTCGTAATAAAATAATAGAAAATTCTTTTAAAAACATATATATATATATATATATATATATATTAAAATCAAATTTCTATAAGTAATAAATGAAAGAAAAATTAATAGATAGCTATTGAAATGATTGCTTTTTTTCTGAACGTTTGATTAAACATATAAATATATGTTAGAAATTATGTATTAACATGATTCCTTTCTTGAACTAAGAGTATTTTCTTTTTTGATCTTTGAAGACAGTCATTTCTAAAAGAAATTTCAAACCTTCATAAATGATAATTATTAATTAAAGTCAGACAATCAAATCTGGCAAATGTTATTTCATTACAGAGTCATCGTATATTTCAAAAAATCTTACTATGTCTTGGGAATTTTTATAGAACAGTTGTGTTTCAAAAAAATTAGTATACAATAACACAATGTTTAAACTTTATATATCCATATTAAATCAAATAAAGTTTGAAACTGACACAAAAAAACCTTCTTTTGTCATAGATCTTAGAAAAATACTCTTCATGAGTACACAATGAAGGGATGTCACTGATAGTCTTTCAACAGAATATGATAAAAACATTTTATAAATTACCTACTACAATGAATTTCTTAGTTAAAAATAAAATTTTCATATGTTTCACTTGTATTATAATCATGTAATATTAAAATTAAATGTTGATTAATAATGCATTTTAAATAAATTTTAATTACTAATTTAAACTAGCTATCTAACAAAAATTTTCTCGAAAATAACTTGGGATGTTTCCCTATAGTGTAATAGTTTGTTTCAAACAATTCCTAAAAATAATCCCATATCTTAGTATGATTCATTTCTATTTCTTTTTTCCAACTAAGGAGACAATGATTTATAAAAAATAATTTTCACACATTTATAGGTGATAATTACTAACACTATCAAAGCGCCAAATATTATTTTATAACATATCTTTAAAGGCTTCACACTGTATTGGCACAAATCATACTATTTTAAGGCTACAGCTTAGGTTTTGGTTTCAGTTTCATTTTAAATCAATTTTCCACTCTTAAATTGAATGAAAAATATTTTTCAGCACAATTGACTCTTGCAGTGTGAAATGATTAATTATTTCGTTAACATTACTAAAAGCATTTCTGCTCGATTATGTTTTAAATTCTCATAGTTATTTAATTAAGATTGATTTCAAGGCCAATTTCTGTTTTAAAAATTGTTTATATAACTTAGAAGCTTTATCATTAATATTTTCTTGTTGAGAAACAATATTTCAAAGAGATGGAACACTATTGAAAATGATGCATCTAAAAATCACCCTCAGCTGATAATGCAATTAGACTTTGAATTCAAGAATTGCAGATAAAACTGAATATTTTCATGATGTACCAAACTACATATTATATTTTAGTACTTTAAAATTAAAAAGTACACTTAAAAAAATTCTGTTATTACTGTGTTTCATGATCCTAATTCTCGATAAATATACAATTGCTCCAAGTTCTCTTCTTGAGTCAATACTTTAACTAACTCAATGCAACAAATTCATTCAGGACTTATAAGCAGGATAATATCAATATACATGAGTCTTTTTTCAGACTTTTATATTTATGCAAAAATAAATCTAATCTATAGTGATAAATTTTCAAATTGTGCAAAAACCAATAAATGCATATTTGTTATATATAGTAAAAAAATTTCTACATTTGTTTGATAGGTTTATACCACATTCAAACTCTGAAAAACACAAATGTTGTGTTCATAAATACCACACAAATATGTTGCAATTTTAATTTTTTGTAAGATGATTAGATTCAAAAATGGCTTTTTTTATTTTGATCATGTATATAAGGATGTACAGGACTTCTATACCTTATATATGGACACAAATTTATGTTTTACTATACACACATTTTAATCTGAAAATTTTAATGCCTGAATTTATTACCATATTTGGAATTCAATTATCGATTAATTAGTTTCAATGTTTGTATATATACATAGAATAAGTATATAGTTAAAGTGAAACATTATATTAAGAGCTTTCTTGTGTTACATTTGTCAGTGTCATGAAAATAACACAACAAACATGGTATAATAAATAAACTGTCAACATTGTGTAAACTTTCATATAGAAGAGCACCATCAAAATATTTATATTGTTTGATTCTTGAAACAGCTCTTTCCACAGTAACTCGCTTGTCAGACAATTTGCAGTTACTAACAATTTCAGAATCATAAAGTTGAATTTTATCTTTGAAAAAAAAGGGGGCTTTTTAATTTACAACCAATTTTGTCTAACTCTTCTTCAATTAAGAACCCTTTATCAGCCATAAAAACATCATTTAGTTCATTCATTTTTTTTTACTTTAAAGAAAAAGTTCCTTGTCTGAACTTCTGCCACAATGTAAATGTGATACAAAGGAGATAGCCCCTGAAGACATAATACCTATTATACCATTTGAAGTATTACAATTTTTGTAATGACTAAATGTTCTTTGTTGCTGTAAAGGACGGTTAGGTTTTTTAATTGGAAATTCTGTATAGTCAATTATCACTCTATAACCTTTATTCTCAAACAAAAAAAATTTTTGGCATTGTTTCCAAAACAGTTTTCTTTGTAAGGAAAAAAAAAAAGTGTCTAATAATTTAAATGTTTCTTGAAAAACTATTGTAACCAAATTAAAAATTTGAAATACTGTTACGATGAAAATTTCAAATAAAATTTTTAGTAATCTATTGTGTACATGTGTGTAGACATACCAATCCTTAATTTTACCAAAAACATATCAATGGGTTGACATAATTAGCATTGATATAATTAGAATATTTCTAAACAATGGAACTTCAACATAGAAATGTGATATCATAATGCAAACTACATCTTGGCTACAAAGTAAGAATTAATGTTCTATTCAAATAATTGCAAATAAAAACTTTATGCAGATCAACACTAAGCTATTTAAATTGTTATAATAAGCACTGCTTGAAGTAACCACATATTAACTTTGTGCAATTCAAAGAATTGTATAATTGAAATAAATAAAAATAAACAGTGGAGCACACACACTACTTTCATGGGAGAAGTTATATTTCTAAACAAATGTTGAGGAAAGCATCTAGGTGTGATATTTGTGCTAAAAATTAAAAAAAAATGTTTGGTTCTATGGGAGAGATTTGAACTCCTAAACCCTACCTTTGTGTTAGTCACTGAAAATAAGCAGTGTGTAATTCAAATAATTACAAGTAAACAGTACGTAATTCAAACAATTACAAATAGAAAACATGTAGTTTAAATAGTAAATAAACACTGATTAGTTCAAAACAATGGCAAGTAAGCAATTTTTAAAATTTCCAATGGTCAAGATTGCAGAAGTCTACTCACCACAAAAAGGGAAGGTACACTGTTAAGTGGATATTCAAACTTGACAAATTATCACTTTATACTTCAAATACTTACAAATAAAAAACATATTATTCCAATTTATGCAAATAATGTCATTGTATTGTTCAAAATGGTCATAAATTAATATTATATAACCTTAATTTATTGTAATTAACAGTGTATTTATCTTTGTTTTATTTATGAAGATGACCAAATAAAATTTAAAAATGTTTTTATTTCATTTTATGTCTAGAAATCTATTTTTATGTACATATAAACTTTCTAAGCAGTTTGTAAAAATCTTTTATAAAAAAATCTGTCATTGACAGAATTCCATGACTAAGGCCAGCATTACAAAACTAATGAATTTAATTACATGCAACTAATATTCTTTAAAAGTACAAGAGAGCAGGTTCATTGACACTATTAAGTCTGTGCTTCTCCTCATAATCACTACCTAAACTTGCTACTTTGCAGTGATTTCCTCTCTTAGCAGCCCCTCGTGAGGGAATTTTGACTGTACAAAATAATACACATATTTAAATTACAATATACAGGAATGAATTTAATTTTTGAAGCCTACTTTCCTACTCAATGCATCTAAACTTTTTTTAATTCCTCTTTTTCCCCTACTGGTATATGTACATTCTTTTTCCACAAAGTGCATATAAACGTCTCCAAAAGTGATTGAAAACAACAGCGTTTTATTATATACATGTTTTGATGTCTGTGAACAAATGGATCGGAAAGTTTGTTCCCATTGCATGTTGATTTTTCATCATATCTGGCCTTTGATATTGTTTCCAATTCCTTATAATCACTCGACATTATCTACAAATAATATAAATTAAGATATTAATATGCATATAGTTATTTTTCTAAACATGATATAATTTATAAAATACAATACATATTATAGATTTAGAATACTGATTAAATAACTATTAAAAATTATTGCTAATCTTAATTAGCATAATTAATCTTTATTTGCATAAAATTAAACAAAATTGAAATGAAAATTTTTCAAACATTAGTTTTTTAAGTACAAGAAAGAATTTGGATTTGATGTGGATGAGACAGTTCTCTCTCAGCAATTAAATACACTAACTAATTCAACAGTAAAGTAAGAATAAAGAAGGTACTTAAATGCATTTTCTAAGTATTTATCAATATTTTTCACTATAAAAAAGTTATTAAGGTGAAATATGTGCATGCAATTCAGAAATTAAACACACTGATTAATCTTAAACCAGCCAAAAATTAACAAAATGAAAATAAGTACTTTTCACATATTTATAGCTATTTTTCTTTAGTTAAATAGGGGGAAAAATGTAATACATATCTATAATGAAGTTTTATATGTAAAAATAAGTACATGCAGTGTATCTAATTATATTCTAAATAATATGAAACAAAAAAGTTTACAAGGTATTTTTGCAAAGATACTGAACATTACACCGGAAGTATTGTTGGGCTCCAGGTCAATGTTGTTGTTTACAAAGTAGAACTTCTCCATAGTTATTATTGAAAATATTCTTAAAATGACAAAAAAAAAACAATGGTGATCAACTGCATACTTACTCACCAGTTACAGAGCAGCCAGAATAGATAACAGAAGTGGTACCCTAATCTGTGTGTTTCTTTACGTTTGCAAAATTAAAATTCTTCGAATTCGAAATGCTCAGAAAATATATCACTTTTTGAAACTTGAAATATCGACGGCGTATTTGATAAAAACAAAAAATATTGAAAATGAAATAATTAAAAAGTAATCACACATTTCAGTCGAAATGTCTTTTGGAATATCTTTTAATTTCTGTGACATTGAAGATTTATTCCTTCTCTGCAAAATTTGATTAGATGGTGGCTCGAAAAAACAGAATTTTGTGGGCACTGAATTCGGTTTCAATTGCCTTCTGTTAGTGAAAGTCTGGTACAAAAAGCATGCTTCTTCAAAATGTTCGGAACATACTGAGGAATACTTAGTCGTTTTGAAATTTTTTCTGCCCAAGTTTTGCAACCACTTTTTTAATAAACATGGATCCTTTAGCGGAAACGAAAAAAAGGTTTTTGACCTACAGTCAGACTTTCCTTTTGCATTACGACAATTTAATGCACTGCAGTATCTCATTTTGCTGCTCGATAGAAGATGTGCAAATCCGAAAATTGCGGCTAAATACTCAATCGAAGGAAGCACATGGCTATTTGTTGATATCCGCACTGGGCGATGACATGTGACTATGACGTCACATGCAGACAACGCCACGTGCCTAATAAAATACTGATTATGCGTTTTAAAGCGTTTAAGGTTTTTAATAAATATCTTTTTAACTAATTGGAATATCGGAATATAAATGGTCAAAACGGATTCCTGGAATCATTCCCGAAATTTTGGTACCTTCGGCTTGTTTATGCGTCTTGTGGTTAGTGAGAAAATTGGGCGATATCCCTTTCTATATTCCTTCATATCCACATAGATACGCTTGTTTACCTACGAATTTTAATACTGTAGACTAGCCTTATGGCCCTGCGTTGCACGGGTTTTCTCTACTTTTATAAATTTTCACTTTCCTTCTCAAAATCAGCACTTCTAATACTCTTTTTCAAAATGACTCCCTCCCCCCAAGCTCCTCCGCTTAGCCCGGCGTTATTCGGGAAACGAAAAACTTAAAAAAAAAATTATGCTTAAATATTTCTTGAAAAAAGGGGAAAAAACGATAAACACAATTTCTTTTTTCAAAAACCGTAATATTTAGGATATTTTATCCATCTTTGTACAGATTGCTTATAATATCGTTCTACACACGGAAAAAAAGTTTTTTGGGAAGTCTTCAATAATCGGGGGTTTTCCGACACTTCAAAATGTGCCAAACTGCCAAACAGAGCGAGTATCATTCAAATGGGGCTGTCGTCTATTAGATCTTACTTCTGGCTACGTCACAGAGTTAGAGCAACACTTAATTTAAAGTTAGAAATAGGTAGTGGAGTGTGTGGTTCTCCCGCAACATAATATAGTCCGAAATATAAGTACATTTTTTAAAAAGATTACATAAAAAAGAAATTTTTAATGTCTGTTTTGGGCTTATTTTGAATGCTAACAAATTTTCAAACAGACTTAGAATAATATTTTTGGTGTAAATTAAAAGATTAAAATAGAAAAAATGAGGGTGTACAAACGTTCATAAAACAGTTCCTTTATATTTATTCTTTTTATGAATAAAATTTGAATTTTCTTTCGAACAGTTGATGTATTTTTTTTAAAAATTTAGGAATTCTCATTACGTAAATATGAAACTGAAAATTATAGAAATTTGAGAAAATAGTATTAAATATGAAAAAGTTTAATTTTTAAAAGTTTTTCTCTATTATCTTCTTTGTTTAATAAACATACTGTATATTTTACATATTTTTATATATTATTATTTTTATATAATATTTTTCCAATAAAAATATTTTTGAATTATATAATAATTTTTAAGGTAAAAATCAATATTTGATTTGTACAAATATGCAAATAAAATACCAATGTATATATATATATATATATATATATATATATATATATATATATATAATAGCTGTTACCCACCCGCTTCACTGGGTATTTCACGATGTTGTATATATGTATACTGTTAACATATATATTAATTATTGATATCTAGCATTAAGAATTCGATTTTATTCAAAAATATATTTATAGCTGTTACACTCTCGCCCCTTGATATAAAAAAGAACATAAATTATAATATCTAATTTCTATTTATATCTAAAATAGAAGTAGAAAGATTTTTTTCGCTCACTTAACCTAATAATCAAGTGGATTTCCACCAAAGCAACTTTCAGTGGATCTCTACTCCATAAAATAAACATGCGTGCTGAATTTCAAGTCTAAATCTAACAGAGCAAAAACGGAATTTTTATCATCAATACCTCGTTGACAGCATTCTTAGTGGATTCTAATTCAACAAAAAAGAGACATGCAATCCAAATTTTATTATTATAGTTTTAGGAGTTCAAAAACGGGCATTTTGTCTATCAATACGCCCCAATAACTTTCCCCAATTCCCCCTGGAGTTGATTTCCGTAAAATCCATTCTTAGTGGAACTCTATTCAACTAAAGAAAAGTGCTCAACAAATTTCAAGTAAGTGAGTTAAATTCAAAAACAGGAATTTTTCTATAACATACCTTAATCCCTCGAAAACCCACTCCTTTGGGGGTCCGTTTTCGCAAAAATCTTTGTAAGAGGCACTTTATTCTACGAACGGAACATACCTTCTAATTTTAAAGCAGGTGGTTCTATTAGTTGAAACGCAGAAATATTTATCTATTACGCCCCTTAATTCCCCTCAATGGCCCTTGGGGATCAATTTCCCCCAAAATTCTTTTGTAGCGGACCTCTACACCATGAAAGGAACCCGCTTATCAAATTTCAAGACTGTACGTATAATACTTTAAAAATGAAAATAATTATCTATAACGTCCCTTAACACTCCGCAATGCCACTTAGGAAACGATATTCACAAAACCCATCTTATGGCAGATCTCTACTCAGTGAATGAAATCTGCTTACTCAATTTCAAGATTTTACGTCTAATAATTTAAAAAAGGAGTTAATTGCCTATAACGCCCCTTTATTCTCCACAACGCCTCTTAGAGGGTCAATTTTCACAAAACCCATTCTATAGGGGATCTGTACTCTATGAAAGTTATCCGCTTATCAAATTTTTTTCAAGACAGTACGTCTAAAAGTTTAAAAATAAAAATAATTATCTATAACGCCCCTTAAGCCCCCGCAACGCCACTTAGGAAATGATTATCATACAACCCATCTTATAGCGGATCTCTACTTAATGAATGGAATCAGCTTACTAAATTTCGAGATTCTAGTCTAATAGTTTAAAAAAGGAGTAATTACCTATATAACGCCACTTAATTCTCTACAACGCCACTTGGGAGTCGATTTTGACAAAACCAATTTTGCAGCGGATCTGTACTCTTTGAAAGGAATCCGCTTAACAAATTTCAAGACTGTACGTCTAATAGTTCAAAAATGGAAATAATTATGTATAACGCCCCTTATGCCCTCGCAACGCCACTTAGGAAACGATTTTCACAAAGCCCATTTTATGACAGATCTCTACTCAGTGAATGGAATCTGCTGACTCAAATTCAAGATTTTACGTCTAATAGTTTAAAAAAGGAGTTAATTGCCTATAACGCCACTTTATTCTCCACAACGCCTCTTAGAGGGTCAATTTTCACAAAACCCATTCTATAGGGGATCTGTACTCTATGAAAGTTATCCGCTTATCAAATTTTTTTCAAGACAGTACGTCTAAAAGTTTAAAAATAAAAATAATTATCTATAACGCCCCTTAAGCCCCCGCAACGCCACTTAGGAAATGATTATCATACAACCCATCTTATAGCGGATCTCTACTTAATGAATGGAATCAGCTTACTAAATTTCGAGATTCTAGTCTAATAGTTTAAAAAAGGAGTAATTACCTATATAACGCCACTTAATTCTCTACAACGCCACTTGGGAGTCGATTTTGACAAAACCAATTTTGCAGCGGATCTGTACTCTTTGAAAGGAATCCGCTTAACAAATTTCAAGACTGTACGTCTAATAGTTCAAAAATGGAAATAATTATGTATAACGCCCCTTATGCCCTCGCAACGCCACTTAGGAAACGATTTTCACAAAGCCCATTTTATGACAGATCTCTACTCAGTGAATGGAATCTGCTGACTCAAATTCAAGATTTTACGTCTAATAGTTTAAAAAAGGAGTTAATTGCCTATAACGCCACTTAATTCTCTACAACGCCACTTGGGAGTCGATTTTTACAAAACCCATTCTGTAGGGAATCTGTACTCTATGAAAGGAATCCGCTTACCAAATTTCAAGACTGTACATATAATAGTTTTAAAATGGAAATAATTATGTATAACGCCCCTTAAGCGCCCTCAACGCCCCTTGGAGGTCAATTTTTGTAAAAATCATTATGTAGGGAATCTCTACTTTATGAAAGAAATCTGTGTACCAAGTTTTTCACGACTTTACATCTAATAGTTTAGTAAAGGAAATAATTATCTATAACGCCCTTTAAACCCCCGTAACGCCCCTTGGGGTTCGAACTTTGCAAAATCCGTTCTTAGCTGACGTCTACACCATGAAGGGAACCTACCTACCAAATTTCAAGTTTGTAGGTTTAATAGTTCTGGAGATATCGTGATTAGTCAGTCAGTGAGTCAGTCAGTGAGTGAGTGAGTAGCTTTTCTCCTTTATATATATAGATTAACTGAAAATTTTATTTCAGTGGAAAAGTTTATAAACTTTTCTTCATTTTTTTTTCAATTTGAGGGCTTTTTTTGTGAAAGGTTAATATAATTTTTTACCTTCGTAGTTTGTTTTTCTTCAATAATTCACTTGAATTGAATTATACATGGATAATCAATTTTAATAAGCAGGTTTGATAATTTTGAAGACATGTTTTATAAAAAAAAGGAATATTTTTTATCACTGACACTCAATTTTTCCTTTAATATCAAAGAATGCAAATTTTTATAGGAATACTTGATCATCTAATTTATAATTGCAATCCTGAAATTAACTGCTTTCTTGAAAAATTTTATTTACATTTTTCAGACTTGTTTCAAATTAAAAATATGTTAGTCTATATTTAATGACTGGAAATGTTACCTCAGTAAATTGTTTTAAAGGGATGTGACGATAACGATGATGGTATAGAATTCTTCTACCACACCACATTCACTGTAGGGAGAAAAGAATCAAATTTTCATTGCATTTTTCAATATTTATTTCTTCAAATACTAACATAGTTTTAATGTTATTCTTAAAAATGCAGCTATCTTTCTAATTAAAATTTTGGAAATATTTCTAAAAAATTCTATGGCTCTCTCTCTGTCTTTCTTTTTTTCCCCCTCAAAAACTACCACAAAAAGTACAATTAGTGTGCTATATAATTTCTAAAATTTTATTATTAAAATTAATACAATTGTACACTTTTTCAATTATTTAAATATATAAAAAATAGTTTATTTCATCAATAGTTTATTTTTAATTAATATTTGATGATTCAAAATGTTATCTCTGTACATTGTTTTATATGGAAGACAAGATAACGAAGATAGTATATAATTCTTCTAACTGCCACACTACACCACCTGTACATTGTTTTATATGGAAGACAAGATAACGAAGATAGTATATAATTCTTCTAACTGCCACACTACACCACATTCAATATAGAGAGAAAAGAGTCAAATTCAAATGTAATAATCTTTTGCTTTTCGTTTTCAAAATTTATTTTCACAAATACAAACGCAGTTTTAATGTTATTCTTAAAAATGCAAATATCTTTCCAATTGAAATTTTGTAAATACTTCTAAAAATTTCTATGCCTTTTTTTTCAAAAAATGCACATTAGTGTGTTGTATAATTTCTAAAATGTTATTATTAAAATTAATACTCTCTCTCTATTGTACTTTTTAATTAATTAAATGTATTTAAAAAAGTTTGTTTCATTTTTTTGTTAATAAATTACAGTAAGACCCCGCTTAACGCGGGATATACGTTCCATCGAAGTTGAGCGTAATATGAAACAGCGTTAAACGAGGTTATCTTATCATGTAAATAATGGGGTTAGGGGAAGATGGGTAGAAAATTGGTCAGGCACTTTACCATTAGATTTTTTAATTATGTTTTTTATAACAATGAAACAAAAATTTATTTCTTACAAATATAGAAACATGATTAACGAATATACACATAAAAATAAATAAAATTCTAAGTCAGTATGTTTACATTTCAAATCATTCAGTCTCTCTCTCTTCTGTATTTCCAATTTTCTGTCATTTTATCAAGAAGGTAGATTGGCTTAATGGCATATTGCGTTCCATTTCGTCGTCAATCCATATAGAAAGTCGTTTTTCCATTTCCTCTATTGTATTATTTCTAGAACGGGCAATTCTAGTTGCAGAGCTTGTCGTAGTTGAAATTGCCAATGACAATATTTTTTCTTTATTGTTAAGAATTGTCCTTATTGTTGAAATTACCAAATTCAATGCAGCACCAATTTGAGAGGGACGTTCACCCGTATCTGATCTTCTAATCACTTGCATTCTAGTTTCTAGGGAAATGCTTTCTCTTGTTGCTTTATTTTAGTGGTTTTTTATTATCAGTCATGATAAAACTAAAAATCATAATATTTGTCACCATAGAAATCGTTATAATTATATAAATTTATACTTACAATAACGTCAATAAATGTTTGAAACGATGAAAATACGTTCGTATAACACCGCAAGAAAGAAGAAACACAGATAAACTGCTTCGGATATTGGGAAGCCTAACGCGTCGTGCAATTTTGGGGAATACCACAATTCAAAATAAAAGAGCGTTAAACCGAAAGAGCGTTAAGCGGGGTCTTACTGAATGTATAATTTGAGAATAATTCGATTTTTTAAATGTTGTGAAAACTGCATAAAAATTCAAATTTGCAATAATTTTGGGCAATTTTCATATTAATTAAAACTGTCAAATTTATTTCATTCTTAAATTTTTTATTTATGGATAATTTGTGCTTCGCAATGAGGAAAATTCACTATCAGAGATTGCTAGAAAAAAGAAGGAAAACTTTTACTATCACTTATTTTAGAGCACTAATTAACAAGAAAACGGAAAAAATGTTATTGAATTCCATTGTTTCAATACTTACCAATGAAAAAAAAAGTTTTTTAAATATGTAAATTAAGATAGACATCTTAATTTTATGACTTCGGACAAGACTTTTATTTTAATCTAGATAGTAAAGAATATTTTAATGAAATTGCAATAAGACTCATTCAATAGTTTGTTTTTCTGTAGAGATCAAATATAAATCCATCTTTTTTGTTAAATAGACTTACAATATATTTATAACATTTTTTTGTGCATATAAATCCAACATACTGGGACTCTCCGTTGACTTCGAATACAAGAGATTGAATTCATTACATTTAATTCTTAAGCTTAGACTGAAATATAAAATAGTTTTAAAGGTATTGTTTACTTTTTTTTCAACCCCATATAAATTCAGAAAGAATTATAATTACTAAACTCCATTCATTAGAAAAAATATTAAATTTTCACGTAGAGGAAATCAGATAAATTTCTTTTGGAATTTAAGTATTTTAATCGTGCCACTTGTGTCACTCGCTGCAATATGCTTTACAACTTTCTACTTTTGACGTATTTCGTATAATTTTATACTTCGTCCCCACTCCTTACTGTCTTGGTTTTCTTTTCATGTTTTTCTTTTTTTTATTCTGAATTTCTCATGAAGTTATCATGACCTTATTCAAAGTTATAAACCCTACATTATCTAAGATAAAGATTTGATTGTTGTCGATGGAAAGCCGATGGACAGGAATTTAACATTTAACTGATTCTGTTTATATTTGTTTCCCATTCAAAAGGAAAACCTTCTCCCTTGATTTATGGTCACTACCAGCAAACGTTTTACGACCTTTTCTGAAAGTGATTCCTGCATAGGGAGTATTGACCATCATATTGTTCAAACACTCAAAACTTGCCACTTGTGCTCGTTATAGAATGACCTCGCCCCTTTTTTCGTATTCCAAACCAACAGATAATCTTTTATAGATCGTTTCATTCCATGCATTCATTATTTGCGTCGTTTCCCATGTTGCTATCAAAGGAAAATGAGAAAACTTCTGAAAACGATGGAATGAGTCAGTTTCTTTTTTCTTTCCCACCCAAAGAAAGGCTATCTTGATTCAAGATGGCGGTGTATTTTCCTTTCAGATGACTTAGATGAGAAATAAGCTGATCTTATAGCCAGGACTAAATGTGTTTGAGAGAAATTTTACTGTATTTCAATAAATAAACCAATTTCTAAAATTAAAATTAACATATTTTGAATATCGATGTAAAATTTAAGTACCCTTTGAAAAATCCAACTTGGAGGTCCAAAACCTAACTTTGTGGGGGGTGGAAAAATGCGTTCTTCGTTACGCCACTGCACAATATCAAATACCATATCACAATCGATTCTGTCATTTAAAGTCAAGGAACTTAAATAGCGTTAAGTTTTATGAATAGGGTACAAAAATGAAAAAAAAAACTGATAAAAGAGAGTAGGTATACTTAACTTTGAAACAATCATAAATTTCTCTTAATATTTAAAAATTGAAAATTTGCTGATATTTATTACAATTAAAATGAAATAGTATAATTTACACACTAGTCAGAAAAAGTATGTGAAATTCCTCTTCCTTTCTTTTTGTTTCATGTAATAATTAGCACTTGCTCAATTTCACATGATGAACCTTTGATGAAATGAAGATTTGAGCCTCGACTCGGCTAATAATCAGAATACTTTTCTGAATATTCCCTTTAAAAAATAAAAGCTATAAAAATATTTTTAATATAAAATAGAAATTAATGTACTAATTAAGTAGAATTATTCCTCATAATGCAGATTTTTATATCTACGATTATATTACAGAAACCTATCATGAAATGTAGCTTTCTAAATATAAAAGGAAGTTGAAAAATGCAAATGCCTATTTTTAAGGTATTAGATAATTAAGTATTACGAAAAGGAATAGATTTCGTTTGAATGGATGTCCTGATTTGAAAATACTAAATTATGTTAAAATTTAATTGCAGGACTTTTTACAAATTTTTTTATTTTATATTTGTTTTTTCACTAAACGCTTTTAATGCAACGCTTTTTATTTTAATTCTTATGTTTGTACTAGAATTGATATTTGGGTTAATGAAATCTAGTGATCTGATCACAAACAGTGGGCTTCCAATCGCGCCACGGTTTTGAGTTTTGATTTCATGGAAGATCCTTCATGTCAAATATGTGAAGTATACTCGTATATATATATATATATACGAGCTCTGGTATCATCCATGTTACTAAACTGCAGTTCAGAATTATATGATCCATCACCCATCCATATAAAAATTCATATTTGGGAGTGATTTTGAACCAGTAGCTTATTTCTTATGGTAATATCACATTTAATAAACAGGTATTGCATGCAGAAAACGATAATTCAAAGAATAAAATTTTGAAAATCGCTTCTATTGAATAAATACTATGGTAAGTTAAGGGATCGTCCAATTCTGTTTTATAAATTTTTACAGAGCATATTATACAGAAGTTATCAATTCAGCTGAGTGGTGGTGGCTGAGTGGTAGCACATCGTGCTTTCCCGCCACAGGTGCGGGGGTTCAACCCCTGGGCTGGACAAAGTCGACTCGGCCTTTCATACCTTCAGTGGGTTGATAAATGAGTATCAATCTTGCTTGGGAACTTAACACTGGGGGTTTCACGTCAGACTGACCACCTGACCGGAATATCTACTCATGCACCTCAGTGCCAAAGGTCAGGAAAATTGAGATGGGCACAGTAGGCCTTTCCCTTCATGGGCTGTTGCGCCTTTGATTTGAGTTATCAATACAAACCATTATTATGCAGACTATTGCTAACAAATCCAGTTGCTTTATGTTATGCAATCAATTATATTGAAAAAAATTTCAATGAAAAAATTTCCCACATCATGAAGAACATGAATATTTTTTAAAAAATGCATTTAATGCATCTTGAAATGATAAATCCACTTTAATTTGTTCTCATTCATTTAATTGATAATCATAACATTTCAAGCGGCAATTGATGCGAGCTCTAAATTATTTCACCCCATCTTTTGCAATAAAACGTGAAATTATGATTCAATGAATTGATTCCATTTATTTTAAACCTAAATCCCACAATGAGGTGTTCCTTAATTATTTAAAAATTTTCAAGAGGTACTGAGAAAAATTTTAAGATTACTCTCTCTTATCTTCATCTAGCTCTCTCTGTAACCCCATTACCTGTACTTTTTCACTCCTGAAGACGAGTTTATAACAAATTAGGTTTAAAATAATTGCGATATTTAAAATACATTTCGGCAACGAGTGGAAAAAGAACAAATGAGAAAGAGAATGTCTATACCAGCATTTATATCACATTAACTAATAAATGTTTCTTTCAAATAGGTATTTTTTTTGAAAAAAAGTTCTTATTCTTTTATCATTGCATATTGTCTATTTTTTTTTCTTTATTGATCAAAGAAACATATTTATTTCATTATTCTGGACTTTTGTTTCTCTTCAGTCCTTCAATAGTCATCCCATTTTCAGCGAAACTATACATTCCTTAATTTAAAGGTGTCATTTTTATATTAAACATTAAATAATTATAACATTAAAGAATAGAAATGCCTAAAAGTTTCCATTGTACAAAACTATTTAGTTAAAAAACACAAGATTGAATTATGTATTATTAGTACTTATTTAATACGACAAGAGAGTTCAGAGATAAGGTCTCTCTCTCTCTCTCTCTACATGCATTGTGTATACATCTTGGAGACAAAATTTGTATTTCGACTGCATCATTTTCGTATTTAATATTAATAAATTGTTTCAGGCTTAATTTAAGTATTGGTTTAGTTAAATTATAGTTATATACTGAAAAACATTCCATTTATTATTTGGTTTGTAACTGTTATATTTTAAAAAAGGCAAATTTCTAACCGTTTGTTCAGTGGAATAATTATATAAAATCAAATTATTGGTTAGTTTTATGAAATTCATTCGAATTTTAAAAAATTTAATACAATTTGGTATGTTCAAATCAGTTAATTTATTCATGTCAAAGAAAGCTGCCCATTTTATCAAGTTCAGTTTTTTAAAAAAATATGTTTTAAAATCTGTCCTTATAGGTTAAAAGAAAATACAATTCTCATAAAAGATTTCTACAATACAGACCAGTTTGTGGTAAAACAAAAACTATGAATATACAACTAATACTGAGTGGAATTTTGGAGGAAAATTCTACATTGTAGTTAGTCCTCACGTTAATTTTTACTTCGTATATTTATACATATGTAGCTTAATGCTTTTTTATAATGGGCCACAGTCTAGTAAATTAGTCACGGGTTCGAATCCTGTTTTTGCTAAGAATCCATTTTTTGAAATTTTGCAAGTATGACTTATTTTACGAAACAGAAACTCAAATTTCTCGAGTGATATTGTGGGGTAGTTGATATAGTAATATAAACTAGACGCGTTACACTTGAGGTGTCTTCGTTTGACAACATTAAAAATTATGAAAAATCTGTTACCAAAATAACTCATGTTACTAAATTTGAGTATGAAATTAATTAATTTGTAAAATGAATGTAATTTGAATTTTTTTAATTAACATAACTATTAGATTACTACTTAAAATTTCATCTTTAGGTTTAAGAAATGTTGAATAATTTTTAGCGATGCATTGAATATGGGACAATTTTCTTCCAACAGTCACCGAATTACTAATCAAACATGTACATTTTTCATATTTTGTACGCAACGCTCTTATTAAATTTAATTACTAAAAAAAACTTTAACGTTATTTATTTCATTATTATTTCAGACGTTTTTAACATCAGAGTATATTTTAATATTAAACTGTGTCGTACTAAATAAAAATAATGCAAACATTTTATATTCCTAATTTTTTTAGTACTTTGGTTGATTTTAAAATAGTATAAATTATTTGAAAATATGTAATGTGGATCATATAAGTTGTTTTTATGTATTTATCAATTGGCTACATTTTGCAAATTAGATGTGTGTTAATCATTACTTGAATTCTATTTTAGATTAGCGTTTTCAAGAATTGACTTTCTTTAACACTAAAAAATTATTTTATTTCCTCATGAGGATAGGAATATTAAGGATTTGAATGAGTGCGTTTGAATTTATGTATTTATTTATTTATTTTTGTTGATAGTAACATTTAAAATGTTATGGCTATTTTTAAATAACACATAGTTATAAAAAAAAAGGAATACTAATTTCATAAACCTTTTAAAGGTGAGGTGTGATTTGGCTTCATTCTGCCCCAATTGTGAGGAAAAACACCCTGGAGATGATCAAGGGTCTCCCATCTCTCCTCCCCTTCCACGAACCTCACGAAAAGACTTGCTGCTCGGTGGCTATTTAAAGTAATCCCATGCTGCAAAGGCACTCTTCCTTTAACAAATATTCATGCCTTATCCAGGATTCGAATCTAGGCCCAATGGCACAGCAATCAGTTGTACTAACCACTATGTTTTATATAGAATATATCCTTCATAGAAAAATATTTACGTAGGTATTGGAAGAACTTTTGTCTACGTGCACCTAGCTTGACTTCCAGATCGTGCAAGGGGTTAATATCAGTAGCGCACACAGGAATTTTTCAAGGGGGTCCGGGGTCGAAAGTTCACCATTCTTGAATCATGCTTCTTTTAATTTTGTCGATTTTCGGGAACAAAACACAGCAAATAACTAATTATTGAATAAGTAATTAGCATTAATTAATAAAATTAATCATTAATAACAAATAATTAAATTTTACGTACTATATACTTAGAATTATAATCAATTGGAAAGCATATCAAGGGGTTTAAGGGGGGCGGGGTTCCGGACCCCAGCCCCCTTGTGTGCGTGCCACTGGTCAATATATATACTTAATTTTGCTTCTTACAAAATCTTTATTTTTTTATAAGTTTTCATCATTGTGACTGAATGTTTATTATAAAATTTTTCAAGTATAACCCTGAAAGGAATACTTAAAAAATTTTTACTTTGTGATTTTAACAATACTTATTCATTTGTATATATACAGGATTTTATTAAAAAAAAACTCATTAAAATGTATAAAAAGTCAAGAGAGTGAGAGGGGGTGGTGGGAGGATTACATTAACGTCACACTATAAAGCAACATGAGGGTTGTTGGCAAAAGATTTCGTAATTTTGAACCTTGGTCAAGTGACGAGGACGACACATGAGCTAGCAATCCTCTCTCCTAACTACCACACCACAACGACGGGAGGACATTGAGCCTTTACAGATTTAATGTGCATCGGCTTTTTCTACACGGTTGGTCTTCTGTGGCGCCTGGACACGACTCCGTGATATTCAAGCATCGTGTTCAAGTCCATAATCATTAGGTTACCACAGCCACTATTCAGAGTGAAACAAAATCGTTTAAATTTTTCAAAACAAATTTTAAAACATACATAAAAAACACAGACGTTGCAGAATTTCCTAACATTTAACTAAACATAGTACTTTGTATGTATTAGAATAAAATGAACATAAAAATAAATAACATTAAAACATTTTATACTAAGTTGGTTAATATATTTTTGTAATAATTATGTTTAGAGTAGAGAAAAAAAGTATTTCGTGACTTAATAAATTAGTTTTAAACATTTTTCTTCAAGATGTTGGGATGAATAATTTCATCAAGTTACTGCAAAAAAAAAAAAAAAAAAAAAAACCCTCAGAATTTAGTAAAAAAATAAGTGTCAAATTTCAAAATGAACACTTAGAACTTATTTTGTCTTAAAAAAAGCAAATAAATGTAAGAGTCTTCAAATAATATAAATAACTGATTATTACGGAGCTTAGAAAAAAAGTGTCATCTTTAAAATTTGAAATAGCATGTTATTTTCTTATGAATATATATGTATACTAAGAAATTAAGTAGAAGAGTATCTGATTTTTTTTTTATAATAAAATTAAAAATATTGCCGATGTTTGTAAGTAAGTAGTAATAACCAAGAGAAAAAATGAATTCTGATTGGTACAGAGCTAAGTATAACAACTTTTATATATTGTTCTCATTTTTGCGTCTTATCGACAAAATTCAGTGGTTCTTTAGAACCTAGATATTACATATGACAATTGAATGTGGTATACTATAAATGATATTTTACAATAAAAAAAGTTTACCTATATAAAATGATATATATATATATAATCATGTTTTGTAAAAAAAATCACAATTTGTTATACTACTTATTTTTATTTTATGTTCTGAAATTAACCAAATAATTAGTGTCAATGAATCTACTCTCTTGTACTGTTAAAGCGTATCGGTAGTACACATATAATTAAAGTCGTTAATTTTGTAATGCTTGCTTCAATCCTTTGAACTCTGTCAATAGCACATCCTTTATAAAAGAGCGAGATTTAATTTTATTATTGTATGTATATATGAATAGATTTCTAGATATAAAATAAAAATAAAAATTCAAAACACTTCAAGTAAATTTTTTTGGTCATCTTGGATAAAATAATATAGAGAAAGATAAATACAAAAAAACTAAGATTATATAATATTGATTAACCATTTTAAACAGTAAAGTGGCATTTGTACATTTTTTATTTAAGATGCAAAAAGCTTGTTTGTTGAGTCTAAATATCAACTTATCATTGGACTCTCCCTTTTTGTGGTGAGTAGTCTACTGTAAGTTTGCCGTTGAAATTTTAAAAAAGTCCTTAATTGCCATTATTTGAACCAGTGTTCATTTACTATTTAAGATGCATATTTTCTTTTTGTAATCGTCTGAATTACACAATTCTTACTTAGAACTACTTGAATTGTAGAATTTGTAGTCATTTTAACAAATCAGTATTTATTGTAACAATTTAAATTGTATAGTGTGTGCGTTTATCTGCATAAACAGGCAATTGGCAAATATTAGCAATTATTTGATTAACACATAATTGTTAACTATTAACTAACTGTGTTACTATTTAAGCTACTTATTTTTCTATTTGTAATTATTTTAATTAAACAGTGCTTATTTTCATATACTTATACTACTAAAGGGTTATTTGAAGAATTTTTAATTCGGATATAATGCGGCAATTATAAAAATTAATTAATGGCGAAATTCAAATATATACATTCATATTAATTCAAATTGTTAAATATTTCATTCTTTGAGTTAAGACCAAAATAACTGTAACTCAATATAAAAAGCAAGAACTCTTGTATATTATCTTATATTTCATATAATACTAAGTAAAGTTAATATTTAAAACAATTTTTTTTTATGTTTTCAGAATTTAAAATTAAAAAGAATATAAATTTTACGTAATATTAAAAAGTTATCCTGTTAAATTGTCTCAATTAAAACTCCATTTTAAAACAAATCGGGATACATTACTAAGAGAACAAGAACTGGTTGAGCTATTAACAGATTCTGAGTTAAAATACAGGTATGAATTAGATGATCTTGAGTTTTGGTTAAAAATTTACACAGAATATCTTCAAACTCAAGCAAAAACTGTAAAAAAGGTCTTCACTACAACATACTTGTGTGAAAAGTCTTTAACATGAGTCAGAAAAAAAACACAAGTAAATTCGATTAATAACATGAAAAATACACACACACATTACAAGTAACAATTAAAACCCAATTTAAATTTTTTTTGTCCAAAAACAACTTTGGTATCCAGCTTCAAACTACATTGGGCTTCATTCCTAATTCCTTCAATTTATGAAAGAAATTTCTGCAAGAAAAGGTTTTTAAAAGTAAAATTTATAAATAAATAATAATCAGCCAAAAAATTCATAATGCATTTTAAATCTAATATATATTATAAATGTGAAGGTTTGTGAGGATGTTTGTGGGACTTTCACGCAAAAACAACTGGATGGATTTTAATGAAACTTTGCAGTAATATAGCTTATACATCAGAATAACACATTGGCTATAATTTATAGCATAGGCTATAATTTATGAAAATTTGTAAAAAGCGTCCAAAATATAACGATATTTGTCAAGTAAGTAGGAAAAAATTCTGGCATCTGCAAGCAAATCTGGCTTGCGCTGCAAAAAAGCCCACCACAGCATATATCTATCTTTTGTCTGTGAAAGAGCTCTTTGTTTTGGCTATGCAAGGGGCTCGCTTCAAATTAGTTCCTGTGATCAGAATAATGCCTATTTTTTTTATTTCAGAATAGAACTAAGTTTTGAAGGGAGAGGTTGTTATAAATCTCTCTTTATTTTAATGTTTTTTTTATGATTTTATTATGCATATTTGGTAGTAAGAAATTGATCTTTTTTTCAAAATAAATGCTTTTATATCGGTTCTGGTACTTAAAGTAAATAAACTTTCTCTTTCACACTGCATCATTTGGACAAATTTCCAAAATTTGTTTGTGGTTAGTAGTTAATTATAACGCTATCACTTTAATTGAATAGGCGGATATTGCCTTTTTAAGTATAAAAATAATTATAACTACTGTACTATATTTTTTGGAGTGTGTGAATGAGTGAATATTAACATCGCACTGTTCAGCTACACGAGGGCTTTTGGCAACGTTTCACGTAATTTTGAACCATGGTCAAGTGACGTGGACGACACCTGAGCTGGCACCCACTTCTCCTAACTACCACACCACACCAACTTAGAAGGAATATTCTACCAATACTTAGCAGGCATATTCTTTGAAATCCGCACTTCCAAGATGTATGGCAGAATGGGTTCTATGATGAGTATTTTAGCGGGAAAGCCGAATACTTTTGTAGCAGATATTGCGTTTTCAGCTGACGGCGTTTTCAGCGGATTGCAAAGATTATTATTTTTGTACCGAAAAAATAGTTTATGTCAAAATTTAAGTGTCTTATGCTTTTGTATGTTAATGAAGACCTTGGAAAATGATTTGACTACTTATTTTAAGTGAACGGTGTATATAATTAATTTTACAGTGGAATATCTTTAATTAATTTATTAGCTCTAACGGATTAAATTTTCCAAAGTGGAGTATTTTGTTTATGCATATCCCTTAATTTGTAAATGTAGTGATCCCAAAAAAATATTGTATGAAAAAACCTGCAGTAAATCATAATGCGATCGGATAAAGTATTAACGTGCATCGTACCCCTACACGGCGGGTCTTACAAAGCTCGGGCTACGAAAGTAGCTAGGCATTTGCCAACTTGACAATATCGTTAACATCTCGCTATGTTTTTCATTGAGTCGCCATTATAATTTAAGAAACGGCGTTGCTTGCGAATATTACAATTTTAACATAAAATAAATACAACAGAAAGTAATATTAATGTATTACACTTTCAGATATAAATTATTTACACTACTTTAAGCGTTCATTACGCAAAACTTTTAACAATGTGTTACTTTTGCTGAGCAGAGATCAGCTTAGGGAGGTATTTTGAAAAATCGACCCTCAAGAGTGTTACGAGGAATTATAAATAAAAAAAATCCTTTTTATCAACTATTAGATCTACATACTTAAAATTTAACAAAGGTGTTTTTTTTCTTTTTCTTGTTTAGCTGAGATATGCAAAAAGCTTTTTTTGTTTAACTTGCAATTAACATAAAATTAACTCATTAAAAACTTCTTTTTCCTTCAATCTGTGTTGTTTAATTTTTCAGTTCACCCGTGCGAAAAACGGGTATACCAGCTAGTTCAGAATAAATCGAAAACAAGTCACAATTGATATTTTTTCAGTTTAAAAAATATACATGAGTTAAATAAATATGCAAATTATTACAATTAATTGGGTTACTTTACGATATTAATAAAATTTGAACATACCTAATATGTGCGTTCACTTTCTACATTTCATGTGTATCACATCAGTTCATAAAGCTTGAACAACCTTGATACTCCATGCTTGAACAACCTTGATACTCCATTCAGGTGAATATACACGGGACATAATCAGGATGCTCAGAGTTCTATACAAGCATTTTAATCCCTATAATATAATTGATATATATATATATATATATATATATATATATATATATATATATATATATATATATAATGTTTAATTCATGAAATCTATATTAATAGTAATTAATGACTATGTACAAGAGCAAAATAAATTGCTTACACAAAGGCATAGTTAAAATTATTTCAATTAGTAAATCATCTCAATCATAAAACGATGTATTATAAATCTCATAAAAGAACATATTGCATTTATTTTTTTTCCAGCTCAACTGATTCAATGTACACTTAAAATTTTAAAATTAGTCTAACAAAACTCTAATATATTTAGAGAATTTTTAATTCTATGTTACGTAATTACACCCACTAAGCAACACAATCAACAATTGAATTCATACAACAAATATTCGTGTATAATAACAGAAGCAGGTTTTTTTAATTAACATATCTAATAAATACAAATATAAGTGTTTGTGTAAATAATATAAATAAATTTAGTCGAAGGCTTTTTGATATTGTTGCGAACTGTCGTAAAAATTGCTGCCAAAGTTACCATAAATAAGAGTCGAGCAATATTTGTAACAAAATACATGGGATTATTTCGAAAAAGCACAACCAATTTTGAATAATGTCATTTTAACACAAACCTGTGATGAAATACTTATTAAATAACACAGATTTAGCTCTCGCTTACCAATTTTTCCGTTGCAAATTAACCTCCTATTGTAGCCATGTAGATGGACTTATAAGAAAGCGGTGAATTAAATGGGGGGTTATTTAAAAATTCGTATGGGTTGTAACGATAAATCCAAATGCAGAACAAAGAGTTCCAAGTTTGTTCTTCCTCATGCTGTTCATTTTAAAAGACTAAAAAATTTTTTAAAGAAATGTAAGAAAAATTAAAATTACTTGCGCTTGCCTACGCATAGAAAACAATGTTATTTCCTGAAACCAGATAAAGATAAGGGTTCGAATGATGGAAGCGCCCCCATAGTAAGTTTTATGGTAGAATTTGTCCGCTATATTTGGCTGTTTATACATTATTTGCTACTTTCAAAATAATTACCGTAAAAAAATGCAATCAATTGTATTTTCACGATATGCTTTGTTGAGAATAACGCTAATGTTTCAAAACAAGTAACAAAAATATTCAATTTCGTAATTATAGTAACCGCTTGATGATGAATCAACCTCACGAGATGAGAGCTATTGCGAGAATGATATTTGTGGGTTAATTGAAGCCAAACGATACACTTGGCAATTTCGAAAATAGGCCAAAAATTTAACAGTAGCCCATCTAGTTCGTAGATTACTAACGTCTAAGTACCTCCAACAAAACTGAGCATTACTTGTCCGCTCTTAAGGGTTTCTTTTATCTGTTAGTATCGTATTCAGAATAGGTGACCGAAAAAGGTACCGTGTTTTGTGTATTTCTGTATGTTTGCAATATTATAATTCTTCGAATTCGAAATGCTCAGAAAATATATGTTTCAGACTCTTTTTAAAACTTTAAATATCGTCGGCGTATTTGATAAGAACAAAAAATATTGAAAATGAAATAATTAAAAAGTACACACACATTTCAGTCGAAACGTCTTTTGTCTATTTAATACCTTACATTCTTTCATTTTGTTATATGATAGTAGATACAATTCCGAAAAGGCCGCCAAAATACTCCGACTAATGAAATACGTGATTATTTGTTTACTTTTATTATTATTTGACTATGACGTCAGATGTATCGAATCCATTAACTTGGTTCAAGATCTTTATTTGTCAATTCCACGTCGAATGCAAGTTGCCATTCTCACCAAATGTGGCACAAACACTTACTAATAAAAAAATTAATTTTATCATGGGTATTCCTATTATTTTTTCCTATACCTGTATCTGATTTTATGTGTTTTTTTATTGTGATAAAAAGTTTCGCATAAATTATTTCGCACACACCAGTCATGAGCATGACCACAAGGCTAGAGGCCCCTAAAATGACCCCAACCATACTAAACTGTTTTGCATGTGGTGAAATAAAGTGAGTAATCAATCCTAAAGAAACTCTATACTTAATATAATTTATACCATCTTCTAGGCCAAGGGATTGACAAGCTTTCAGCTGTGCTGTGCCAAACCAAAATACCAACATGATTCAACGTGCCATGCAGCAGGAAATATTTGAAACAATTCGATTCCCACGGTAAAAAATTCAGAGTTTTATTATACGTTAATTTTGCGTCATTTAAAGATATTTAGTGACAACAATAAACAACATAAAATATAATATTCCCTCAACATAAATAAAATAATTAAAACTGTACACATAAATATATATCTTTTAAGATTTTTTTATTAAAATATAAGGAGTGAACATAAAATATGAGTATCCTCCAATATAACTAAAATTAAAAATTGTACATGCTTATAATACATTTTTAAAAATATTTATAAAATTAGAAAAAAAGCATAAAATATAAGTGTTGATGCAACATAGTTAAATAAAAAATTAAAATTTTAATGCGAACCTTTTGACCTTGTAGAGCGCTACTTAATGTCAAATAATCAGGGGTATAAGTTATGACTTTCAATTGGACACAGGATTCTGAATGTTCAGCTATTAAACAGTTTCTAAGTGGACTCAAAATATATTTCATGAGAAAAAAATTGTTCCCATAGATACGTGGAACCAAAAGCGGAAAGCAGAGAACAAGCAATTTTTTTCAAGCACAATTAAATATTGTAGTTCAAGCAGTGACATCTGGCAATTTAAAATAGCAGTCGATTTATTGCTAGAGAGTTGGCATAAAAATATAATTTTCTTTTTATACACAGAAATGGCTCTTTCTAAAACTTCACATTTCTCATCAAATTTTTTAAAACTGGTCTGTGTTTAGTTTGAAAATGTCTTTGTATACTTGACATATAACATAGAACATTTTTGTGACATGGCAGACATATAGCGCGATCTTTTTTTGTACGCGAATCCCAACTCATTCGTGCAAGAACCGCGAACAAACTTTATTTTTTTTTACTCGCCATTTGGTTCTATATGTAACTATAAATTACCTTAATAATTAAGCAAAAAAAATTTAAAAATTTACGATACTAACAGTGACAAAATTAAAAGTAGCCTAAAATCATGTTGTGCATGAAACTCAATTTAACTTGCGACTAAAATCATACTCAGTATTCGTATATTAGCACGACTAATGGAGAACATGAGAAGAATATGAAAAAAGAAATAAATAAATTGTGATCTAATATATATTTCTATTAGCTTGATTCCCTCTCGAACCAAAAGTATAAAAAATAATTATGAGTTCTTAAACACAACACTAAAAAAATTGTACAGTAGCTTTTAATATATATTTAAAAGGGAATTTGTTATGAAATTAGAATCATTCTCCATATCTAATTATCCCACTAGCGGCTTTTTTCAACGAAATTATTTTCCATCTAAATTAAATATGTTGATATAATCACCATTTTCGATTATTATACTACCACTGCAAAACGTTTGTCATTAAGAATTTCGATTTATACCCAAGACATTTGTTTTTTTCCCCCTCCGATAACCAAGCTTTTGGTGGGTAAAAGACGAACTACTTTTTTATGTGTAACATCTTTCCTCATGTTTGCTGGATATTTGTTGGAGTGATTTCGTGAAAAGGGACGGATGTGTGTTAAAGGATGTGACGTAAGCGCGCTACTTGATTTGACCAAAGAGAGTGCGTGGCTGTGTTGTTTCGCTACCCTCGCTTGGGGGTCCAACTCTAGTAGCCATCATGCACTCGAGCGCTTGACTCTAAATCCGTTAGTCATGATATTGGGGGACATAAGTGCGGCAGAACGCTTATTTGAAAATGGACAAAGTGATTTCGGAGGTCGTATACATTTCTTCGAATCAAACGGTTAAAAAAAAATTAAAGATTTCCTGCATTTTATACTTTTACCATATAACGAAGGTGGTTCTGCTCTTAAAAAAATGATCACTCGCTTCCCCTGATTTTGAGGGGTGATTTTAACTTTAACTTCAGTTTGCCAAAAGCTGAGCCGCTTATAGCTTTTGTGAATGATGAACTCAAGCTCGAAATGAACACAAATTAGAATGTTTCGACTGCTAAAAGTGGTACTGTTATTGACGCTGTTTTTCAACGGTTTTCAAATGCTTTGAAATTGACCTCAGGACCGTAAGTAAAATTAGACAGTTAAATTAGACAGTTAATCTAATTAGCTATCAATTAGACAGTTAAATTAGACAGTTAATCTAATTAGCTATCAATTAGACAGCTCATTAAAAAGATTGCAACAAACTTCTTTCAAAATATTGATAATTCTAGTAATCTCTCGATCTTGGATATTGAAAAATATATCCCTGATCCAAATTTCAAGACCTAGAAATATTCTCTCAGACCCCCCTCTTCATGTAATTATTTTTCTCCTCTCAAATCTCGCTTGGTCAGAGTAGTGGTCAGAGTCATTTGCTCACAATGCTTTGCATCGGGTTCGATCCCCAGATTCTTCCATTTTTCAATTTTTACTTTTTACTCTTTAATTTTCCTCGGAAAATTATTCCAACTGATCTCTTTGTTTAAATGTTCTTCTACTATTTTTATTCTTGATAGTATACTTTTTATAGCTTTTAAAAAAGCTTTTTTCTGTTTAATTTTCAACTACTTTTTCATGATCTTAGCTGCATTCCCATTGGTCGGCGTAGCTCCGCCCACCGAAGATCGAAATTTTAACTTTATTTCCGGTGCTTTGTGCCGACTTTGAAGCTTCTTTTCTCAATTTTAATGCATTTTAATATCTAAAATTTTTATTTTCCCAAAATCCCCAGTATTTTTATTTTATTTTTAAAGCATTTAAACTTAACAAAGGGCAAAAGTCAATCATGTACACTCACTCAAATACCTACTGATATGAGGTTGCAGCTCGAAAGAGCTGGGCACTCAGGTCATCCCAGACATATATACTTTGAAATCACAAGTATATGTGTCATATTTTAGTTATCATATAAGTCTATTACCTCCGCTCTTCCCCCATTTGAACAAGAATAATTATTTTTGATAAAATATTGCATTTTTTACTAATTTTGTTAATTAAATACAATTTTAATAAAATATATAATTATTCGATAAAAAATTATTTCCAAGCATACCAGATTCCTTTTTTCAGGAAAAAAGTTAATATTGCGTATTTACCACAACATGTCAGATGTTACACATCCTATGCGACTACTGTAAGACTCGTTTCCTTTTTATTCATTGTGCAGCAATGAATGATACTGCGTTTAACAAGTATTACGCAATAATTTGATTTGCGGTGAATATTTAACACTAATAATGAGTAACATTTAAATAACAGATGTTTTCTTTTGCATAAAACGCACACACTACATGCAAGTTGATTCAGCAGAATCGTTTTATTGCAGATAATTGAAAGTAAGAAATAACCTTTATATAAAAGCATACGAGGCGTTGACGGTGATTTTGTGGAATGAGGTGTCCACATTGCGTAAGTTAATCCTCAGCCCTCTCTCTATCTGATACTGAAAATCTTTTTGCTGGAAACTTGGGAATTAGTTTGTTATCCAGGGTAATATTGCGCCAAGCGCTGCTTGGCGCTATAAAATTCGCGCCTAGTAGCGTTTGCTGTTGCTGAAATGGAATTCAAGATGGCGGCGTCCGTTTATGAATCGGAACGGAAAAATAATTTTTGGAATGCATTATTTTCGACGATTTTTGATTTTAGCAAAGAATCATGTTGATAAAAATCGTGAAAATTGGTAGTGAAATAGTGTACTTACCTTTAATGGATGTGTCCAAAAGAGTATGGAATGCGATAAGTAACGGAATTTTTTTTTTGAATAAAAAAAAAATAAAGAAATAAATAATAAAAAGAATATGAGGGCTACCGAGAGGTCGTTTATTAAAGTAAAACATAACAAATGCAGTTTTGGAACTGGATGTAATATGAAACAGAAAGTGTTAAAAATTTAAAAAAAAAAGTAGGTGCAATGCTGGTGGTTGGAAATGTTACGAAAGAGTTCTGGATTCTCGATTCCTCGACTTTTCCTCCTGAAACGATTCGCCATTCAGCCCAATTAATATTCCGAACAAGGGCAAGAAATTTAATGAATGGGTTCTCTTTGATAGCGAAACAAATTTTCCTGAAATGTATCAGGCGATATATCTTTCAAATCTTCCTCTCCGATTGTATTCAGGCAAGGAAGCTTTGAAGTGACTCCAGGTAACTGATAGTATTAGTATGAGTACCGGTCTTGGAATCAACGAATTCGAGCGAATGGTTAACTCTAAGGTGATGATAGCCTCTTTCGCAAGATTTCCAGCGCAGTCAGATATAACAGTTGTTCTTGGGTAGATCCATGATTCAATAAGGCCGAGAAGTGTTTCTGCCGTCCTGTCGTGAACTGCAACCAGGAAACAGCGTCCCGTCTCGCGTTCTACCAGCACCTCCTATAATAGATACAAGTATTATAGATACAAGGCCTGACCACTGATTTGTGACGTCACTACTAGTAGGGAGAAATCGTCC